>VZTN01005653.1:477505-672217 GCA_013400515.1 Erpornis zantholeuca | reverse complement strand
GAAAAGTGTGGAGGGAGCAGTGTATGTGAAGTATGGCACTGTTGTTGGCATGGCTTTTTCAGGTACAGTGTTCTTGCCGTTTTTGCGGTTTTCTAAGTATTATCCCTATGCCTGACTCTAACCCTCATCCTCGCCAGAATTTTAAATCCACACGGGGTGAACGCTGTTGCCAAGGATGCAAAAGTGTGGAGCAAGGAATGTAGGTGCAGTGTGGCGCTGGTTTTGGCATGGCCATTGCAGCTGCAGTGCCCCTGTTAGCTGTGGGCTTTGCGGTTTTCCAAATCCTAACTCTGTGCTCAACCCTAAGCCTAGGTTGGAAGCTGAGGCATGCATTGTACTGAACAAACCCAGGGGGAAGGCTGCTGCCAGTGAATAAAGTATGAATGGAGCAATGCTTGGGCAGTGTGGTGCTTGCCTTAGCATGGCTTTTTCAGCTGTATTTTCCGTGGAGCTGTGGGCTTTGTGGTTTTCTAAACCCTATCCCTAACCCTATCCCTAGATTGCAAGTTTAACCTCTGCATTTGGTTGAGCGATCCCAAGGGTTAGGCTGGTGCCAAGGAATAAAGTGTGGAGGGAGCGATGTTTTGGCAGTGCCATGCTGGCCTTGGCATGGCCATTGCAGCTACAGTGTCCCTGGAGCTGTGGGCTTTGCAGTTTTCTAAATCCTAACCCTATGTGGAACCCTACGTCTAGTTAGTTTGCAAAGGACTTCTGGGAGCTGCAATCACATTTTCTGCCTTTGGATCCTCATATTGATTGGCTCTTGATTCCCTCTAAATATTCAAAACACCTGGGTGATCTCAATTACAACCCTCTATAATGCAATGAAAAGAAAAAGAAGTAAAAAGGAAAAGTTACATGAAGTACATTTTTACTGAGATGAAATTTGTTTTCATAGGGAAGACTGTATATTATGGTTCAGCTGCAAATAAACCTAACTGCTCTTAAGAACATCCTGCAAAGTTGGGAACAACCTATACACAGACAGTAGGGTCAATATAAGCTAAACTTGCATTTCATAGCTGAACTCAGAGCCACTTCATAGTGACAAAATAATAAAACTGCAAAAGAACAATGAGACACTTTGGCACATGTGTACATTTTCTAAAACCACACATAATGAAGCTTTAGCAATGCAGAACTCAACCTCCCAGCTCAAAGTTTTATTGGCCATTATCTCACCGGGTTTGGAACAGCAGCTCTGAATGCAGTAAAAGACATTCATTTTTCACAATGTTTTTCCACATAACTGACAAATTTATTACCGTTATAAAAAAGGACACTATTTTGAAATCCTCAGGGTGCTTGACTTGTAATTGTGCCAAACATGTTTCTCTTTTCATTAGCATTCAGGGAACACTGAATATGCTCAAACCAACCTCATCTACTTTTCCCACTCACATCCATGCAGCTGATGTTGGATCTCCAGCCATCTCAGTTCTGGTCCAAGATAACAGCTTAGGAACAGAGCATCAGATATACTGAGAGTCTGTTTCCAAATTAGACTGGAGACTGCTAGGCATCCCCAGCACAGCCTCACACTGGCCTATTTCCATATGGTACAAACCCTGAAAATCTTGTGGCTACCTCACCTCACCTCACAGAACGGGCAATGTTAGAAGAGACCACAGCAGGTCACCTGGTCCAGAGTTCTCCCTGGCTGAGATATACAGACACTTGTCTCAGTTTGTAGGATGGCACCAAAAGTAGATATATTCAGAAATTCAATTGATAAGAAAACTTCACAAGTGTTACATAAACCTCTGGAGTGCATGAATTCTTCAAGAGGCTTGGCACATCTTCCACCTCCACAGGAAAAAGTGAATGAAATGGCTGCACAACATGTTTTAGGTGGTGCCTGAAGAGATCACAGGCAAAAAAAAACCCAAACAAACAAAAAAAACCAAAAAAACAAAACAAAACAAAAACCTGACAGTAATTAATAGGGCATCAAGGTACTTGGTTAGACCAATTTTGCTTCTTCCAGGGATAACCCCTGTCCTCCTTTCATATTGCAACCTTTGCGATGAAAGCAGGAACTCAGTGCTCAGAAACCTCCTGCTTTCTACCAAGACTGCTCAGCTCACTGGTCATCAGCTTAATGACCCAGACCTGAACACCACAATCATTCTGAAATTATCTTTGATATCTTGTCTCTCTCATTCATCAAGTCACTTTGGGGGCCTTATATGATATAAACTTTGTTCCCCTCAGCTGGACATGCCTAAATTTCCCTACTGGAAGAAGGCTTCTTCAGGAAAGCTGGACTTTTTTTGCTCCATGACTTCCTCACTCTGTCATCTGTCCACCCCCTTGGTCAGCACAAGCCTCTGTCTCCTCTTTGCCCATGACTCTGTCTCAGAAACCCACCCTGGAGCTCACTACATCCAGTGATACCAGGGTGGTAGCCTTTCACACAATCCCCTGGTAGCCCCGTGCATCAGTGGGATCTCTGTCCTCTAGGACAGCCAGGCTTCAGCAGTCAATGGTATCAGAGCAAGTGCCATTCACGTATTAGTCACACCCAGAGATCACATTTTACATTACAGAGCCTGCAGTAAGGATTTGTCATCTCAGTTTCCACTTGGCTTCTTCTCACTCACCTTCACAGCAGCCCTCACTCTGGTTTAGCTTGCTTTGGTATATTCAGACCTATCTCCAGTGAGCTCAGGTTGGATTCTTCTCCTCTCACCATAGATAAATAGGAGTCTGATACAGCCCAAATCATCTCAGTTGTTCATGCTTTCTCTCCAGTAATGGAGAGAGACAGCTCCAGAGGGCTGCTCATCCCGCTGTATTCAGGTACACCAGAGAGGGAGAGAATGCCTCACCTTACACAGAGCAGATCAGACATCAGCAAGCTCAACATGGCTACAGTTCAGCTACAGTTCAGCACTGCAGAGCAACCTCTCAGCAACCTGAGAGCATGAACAACAGAGATCTGAAAACCAGAGACTGACTGACTGATTGAGAGCTTCATTCTCATGGAAGCCCAGATGTCCTCTCTGTCCCATTATCACTTTCAAGTTGTGGGGTGGGGATGGTGTTTTCTGGTATTCCCAGGAGGTTGTGAAGATCTTAAGGGCATAATCAACACCTCTGTGTTCTGTGGGGCTGACAGCAGTTCTGTGCAACACCATGCTCAGTGTTAGGTTATCATTTGGATCAACAGCCACGAATATTTCTTTCAAACTTCTTTTCAGACTCTGCATCAAGGTTAAGCCTAGCTTTCCAGTATCCACATCAACCTCCATTTTAGGCAAGCAAAACAAAGGAAACTGTTCCTTTGAAACTACTAATGATTGAAGCCTTTTAATTCTTTTCCTGTTTGCCATTAATTTCTGCCCCCATGAGTCTCAGAGCTTGCTGCTTTATCTTCTAAGCCTTAGAAGCCTTGTTTTCCTCAAGGACACATTGGATTTATGAACATGTCTTTCTTTGTTCACCATGCCCTTCCAGGTTTTTTTTCAGAATCAGGAACTCATTACAGCACCAGTTCATTCTCTCTCCTTGCCAAGTGAACCTTGAGTATTGAAAGTAAGTGTTTTATGTATACAGGGAATCCTTCCTTGGTAATTTTCCAAGTAATACAGAATGTCTATTATAAGAAAGAAATCTCTGCATATTCTTACAAGAACATAACACTGATAAAAAGAGGTAACTCTAGATTGAGCCTCAATTTCCGTACCCCAATCTTCAAAACAGCTGAAGGAAATTATATAGTATCTTCATTCAGCAAAAAGATTGTCTCCTTTGTAAATCAACAAATTCACTTTTTCTCAAGTCTACTTCTCCTTAGGAGTCTCACAAACTTTCCTCCCTCCCTTAATTCTTTTCTCTCTGTTTAGTATCATTAGGAGTACTATTCTTACCAGTTACAAAATAGGAATCTTGAAGACTGCACTGGCTACATCTTCAGTCTCATTTTTCCATTGTGACCTTCTTTCTGGGTCCAACATAAGCAACACACAGTCAAGTCAGAGGCTGTGTATCATTACTGACAGTGAGTTCTACTTATAAACACAAAATAATTCAGTATCTTCTCTAGTTTCACAAGTGTATCAGAATAAACATTTCTTCATTCTAGGATATATCCTCATAAGAGTGTTAAAAGTTATTTCAGGTCTCTTAATTCCCCTTGCCAATTTGCATGGGCAAACAACATCCAAAATACTTTTTAAAACAGTAAAAACAACCCCCAAACAAATGAACAAATGCCATCCCACTGGGCAGACATGAAAAAGAGTCTGTATAACAGACCACCAAAATGTGTGGTCAATTCTGACAGGGAAAGTACTGAAATAATGAACCAATGCCAGGCTGAGTTACTGTATGTTGTTGTTACCAAAATCACTCATAAAGTGAAGAACAGAAAGACACCTTGTGCACTTCACTGATGTGCTGTGGAAGGCAACAGCAAAGCAAAGGGCAGAGCCTGGCCACATGCATGGGAATGATGGGATCCCACTTGACCTAGAAGACTGAGGTATTTCCTAGTGGAGTGCTGCCCGTGATCCACTGGAAGGGACAGACAGAGAAGGGGATTTCCAGTCAGCAACCCCTGTGTTTACTAGAAGACTCAAAAGAGGAATAGCTGTTAGTGAGGTCTTAATGTTTTCAGAAACAGGGACAGAATGTCAACCCATGAGGAAAAAAATAAAAGAGAAACTAAGAAATTTATACATTTGCAATTTATCCTCCATCATAACCTCAAACTTGTTTCAAGGGAAGTCGGTGACAATCAAGGATCAGGGTCCATTATAGTTATTATCTTTTCAAGGGATATTGCAAATATCAGCAAACATAGGTTTCCAGTTTTTTTCAGCACAAAAATTCATGTGCTCTTTTACAATATAAATATTTTAAAATTGTAGACTCATCCATCTGGCTTTTACTTCTGTGGCCCTCAGAAGTTATGATATAACAATTGTTACCCATACTTAGTTGATTTATTTAAAATCTCATCATCTTGTCTGCACAACATGGGTTCTCACAGGGATGAAGTCACAGACATTCCCCGGGCATATCTGGGCTGCTCCTCAGGCCTTTAAGGAGAGCAAGGCATAAGATGAGCAGCAGCCTCCATCTGAGAGCTGTCCTCATCTTTCTGCTACCAAGGTGCAGAAAAACACACAATCCATATGAAAGATCCTTATATGACAAAGCCAGAAAAAGGAGATAAAAATCAGGAAGAGAAGCAGAGTTCAAAAATTTCTTACTCTGTTTCTCTGTTTGTGTCTCCTCCTGAGTATTCTTGGACATAATGAGGAGGTGCAGGAAGGCTACAGCTTTCCTGACAAGCTGGACTCAAGCCTGAGTCCACATAATTCGCAAGAGCTGATACAGTCCAAAAAAAACTGCAGCGTGAACAAAGTCTGGACACCTCATCTTGCCCCCTCCTCTTGGAAGGAACTCTCCTTCCAAGTCACAATATCAATATTAAATCAAAAGTTGTGAGAGAAAAATTTAAGTGAGTTTAAAAGATCTGTAGACAGAAAAGTTGTGGAGGAAGTTACCAACCCTGGAAAGGAGGCAGCCTATATGAAATTAAATTTAAGAAACAGAGCACAAAGTATTGATCTGATCTTTGCCAGAATAAAATATTAAACATAAGACCCTTCCCTTACACCAACCACAACCATTATAATGATAAAAACCCCAGGAAGATAATAAAGTCATCTCACAAAAGAAAGAAAATAACCCAGGGAAATATAGAACACCATTTGTCCCAAACATATTTTCTTAAAATATCTTGCCACAAATAAAAGCTTTAGTAATATTTTTTTTCACTTACTAAAGTTTTACTTCCTTTTCTTGGGTAAATGTTTGTAAATCAGAGAGGAAAATGGCCAGTAACAGTCCCTTGCAGATTTGCAGGAACCTTTTTGTTGCATATTGCAGGATCTTAGCCACTATGTGAAAATGATGTCCATTGGGAAGTCTGGGATCACCGCACAATAAATCATAGAGAATTTTACCAAATTAATCTCTTCTGCATCTTCCCCTGTCCTCTGTCTAGTCATCTGTCTCTCTGTGATTTACAGGATAACACATCCCCATTCTACAGGTGACTCCAATTCACAGCAGAGGTCATAAATCAACCTCTTCTTGTTGCTCTAAGTGAGTTTCCTACCCTACAAACCAGGAGTCATGACTTTTTCATAGTTTCTTCATCTCCCATACTGCAAACATTGAAATAAGAGCTCTTAGACAAACGATATGGGAATTTTACTATTTTTCTAGGAAGCAGAAAGAACTCAGGCAAAGCCCTGGAAAGTCCTGAGGCTTCCATTTAGTGTAATGAGGTTATTTAAATTTTTCTGGGATTTTGTGGTCACTTTATAATTCTAAGTGATCTAATTCTAAGAACCACTAACTAAAGCACTGAAAACAGTCCCAACATGTTTTCCAAATCTGTCTAAAATAGCTCTCATTGACTTCTACTGAGTTCTGCTCTAACATCACCCACATAGCTTGTACGTGGTACAAGTGGCACAGCCCAAATAACCTGTGTGAGCCTACCCCGAGCATAGCCCACACACTCCATGAGTGACTGAGCCCATGCACACACAGCCACAGGACAGAAGTACTCCAGCATCAATACTCTTCCCACAAGGACCACATAAAAATGCATGGCTAGTCACTAAGACTCAGCATACACGTGCTGGTTTCTCTTTCAAGAACTCTCCCAAGAAATACCCATGTGATGGTGCTCAGGGTGCCTCAAGAGCTCAAGGAATGCTGAGTGAAGTACCCAGACAGACAGATGCCTTCTTGTCCTGATGGATACCACCTATTTCACATGTCCATTCTACACCTGTGAAAAAACCCCAGCTGTTGCATTGCTTAATTGGAGCCATGGAGGGAAAAATAGAAGACTCAAGAGTCATGAAGTCACGGAGAGACACTCTTCAGTGGCTTCTCACACAGCTGGCCCTTCAATAGGACTGTAATGCCCAGGAGAGACCTACAAATTCAGCATCCAAAAGAGGATGGAAATTCTGCAGAGTATTTAGTGAGACACAAGGTCAGTAATGTCAGCAGTTTTGCAGTAAAGGGTATTAAGAGGGAGAACTTCCACCTTGCTACTCAACCTATGAAGGAATTCAAGGAAGGATGGCAGAGTTTAAACAGTGAAAATGAAAAAAAACCCTCAACACTTGCGGTTTGGGGAAAACAGTGGTAGCACAAGCATGGGACAACTGAGAGTTTTCTCAGGTTTTTTTGCAGTTTTCTATAGCTCTTATAGTAGATCAAATATTTTGGCTTACATTTTTCCTGAGCCCTCACTTATATGAGATCTCAGAGGCATTTCTGTGACTTTTTTTTTCTCCCCCAAAAGAAAGCTGAGTAAGAATTTGGCCTAGGTGAATTTGCAATAAAGGAACCATGAAACCACAGAAGGAGAAACTGCATGTGGAAGGATTGACAGGTGCCATCGATACTGTTGCCGAGGTAAGAAAGATCATTCAAATATACTTGATGAAAATCAAATCTATTTCCAGCTGTTGCCATTCCAGTGTGATGTGGTCCAGTACTCCCAGAAGAGAAAACTCCATGTGTGTTTATCCTGATCGCTTTATCATGCTCCAAGGGTGGGAGTTGGGTCAAATGTGTCTCATAAGCAACGCACCTTCTCTGACTGTCTCTGCACTGGAAACATAAACTACTTAATATTTAAAAGAAGTTTAATAAATACGAGCCTGCCTTTAACTCTTAAACCAGAAGTTAACTATTTGTCAGACAGATAGATCTTGTTCTATATGGGGCTAAGGGAAACTTTAAAATAAGAGGGCATTTTCCTTACTGCCAAATCATTTAAAAGTTTTTGCTACTTTTCCCTAGGTCCTTTGAGACACCATGACCACCTTAGCGTGTCAGGGGCAGGCAGAGATCAGCTCCAGAGCTCAGTTCTTTCTTCTGGAAGGAGCTGAGTCATTTTGTTCAGAGAAATGACATATCAGACCAGTAACAATGGCATTGAAATAATACCTTCATTTGGATCATCAGTTTTTAAGGGAGGAATTTTGCTTCTGAGTTATATGACTGCTTCTAGAGGAAAATTTTGACTTGTGCTCTCTCTATCTGCTGGGAAGAAATCTGTGACTCTCTGACTACACAAAGTGCTTGGTGCCATCAAATATGATGGAAGGGATCAGGGAGTAGATTGTTCAGGTTCTCCATAGATGAGCATGTCTCAAATGAGATTTTTTAGGTGGAAATTCCATTAGAAACCTTCTGCTTTCTGCTTCTTTCTACTGCAAGATTTATTGCTCAAGGGATCAACAATAATCCAGTCAGCAGACTCATCCCAATCCTGGTTAGCCACAGCAGTAACCATTACAAAACAGCTGAAATTTTCAGCGGAAATTTCTATCTCATTTCCAAAATCTGTGGAGGAAGCTACTGGCATGTATTTACAATGTTCAGATTTGCCTTCAAATTATCTAGCTTCAGCTTTGTGATTTTCTGTTTTTGTCTTCAGATCTGGAGTTTTCAGAGATCACCTTTGTTAAAGCCAGGTAGCCAGCCTGCCAGAACCAGAATTGAGAGCAGGTTTCAATGATGACAGAACTCAGCTGAATCTTGACCTCAGGGCACCAAATTTTTCTGGTACAGACAGATATTTGTGAAATGAGCAATTATGCAAGAGCTCTCAGAAGTCAGGGGAGGGTAAAGGAAAAGCCCAGAAATTTATCGACCCTGTACCCTTGCTGGGATTCTGAACAAGAATTTTGACATCAGATAATATCTTCTTATGCAGCCAGGCTAAAACCTTGCAATGTCTTCATCACCCATTGAGGGCTTTCTCATTTAGGATTTGTGGAAAAGAAATTGTGAATAGGTGTGAGTGTGCATTTCTGATCAAAGAGATGAGAAGACAGAGAGGATAATTTCCAAGAAAGTTAAAGAAATTGTTTTTGTTTACTCACATTTAATTTTCTCTTCCAATAGCTACAGTTCTCTCTGCTTGTTTTTATTATCAGCAGAGTACTGAAATATCACCACTTTCATACTGACATTCTCCTCAGAATGGAGAGGTGATGGTGAATATACTGACCATGATTTCAGTTCACCCTTTTGAATGGTTGTTTTTCCAAGCTCAATTATCCATTTAGTTTTGAATATGTCTGCTTCCTGCTTCCTGCATCTCCCCCTCACATGATTTTGTAAATATCTGCAAAATAAGTATCCTCAGCTGTGTCTGAGACATGTCAAGAAAGCAATGTGTAAAGCACAGAGGTTTGCTTTGGTTTTCAGGCATCTAAATATCAGCTAAGAGTAATAACAAAACTGGAAGTCACCTTCAAGTCATCAAGCATCTTAGACTCATGATTTTATGTCTCTGTCATGGCACTCCATCACCAACAGGATGAGGAGTCTAACTCTATTCAGATGCTGCTTTCATGCCTTCAAACAGCTTGGTGTCCCTCTCCATACCTTTTCTATCCCTCCACGAGGACTCTCTCTGTGAACTCTACAATTGTTACATGAGTAGTTCTCTCACCATTTGCAGCATTTTGCTGGGGTAGTTTCCTGAGTCCTCCATCAGCGGTGCCTAGGAAGCCCTAGCAGCTGCCATTCAGGCAAGGATACTTTTGAAGAGTGCATCCCTTCAATTACACTATTTCAGAGCAGGCAGGGACAGTGCCCTATCACAGATCCCCCACATGCAATGTGGTAGGTTAACTGACCTGAGCTGGTCTTTTTCTTGCCTTCTAGTCAAACTCTGGCTCTTCTCATTTCAACTCTCTTTTGAGCTGCAGTGACCTCAAAGGACATCTCACTGGCAGCAAAGTTCTCTCCAGTTTACACCTGAAGTCTGGTTCTGTGTTTTCCATCACAGTCTGAGGGCCTCTGAATCACTCTGTCTCCTCCAGAGGGTTGCAGACATGCCTGTGATTTTCCAACCGCAGGATGTTCTGAACAGAGAGATTTCAAAAGACACATAGAAATAAGAAAGTGTTGATTCAGAGGTACTCTACGGCAGAAATAGTGGGAGTATTTCTTTAGCACACTACTGAAAAGCCTCTCTTTTATTTCAGGATGAACATGTAATTTTAAATACCATGCTACGAGTCTATGTGTATGTCATAAATTCCTTGCTGATCTCCAGGGCTGTGGCTATCTCATCTCCACTCTGCTACAGATTTTTCCCAGATGTCACTAGTGTGTAGAAGATCCTTTTTCTGTCCCTGATGCCTGTGAGATCAAGTCCCAAACCAGGCTGTTTCAACAGACCCTTGTCCTGAAAATAAATGCTCTGGGGAAGTGGGCACACAGTTTCCATTTTAAAGAGCTTAATTCAGGATATTCCATTACCATACACCTAATGTTATCGATATCTTGCTCTAATTTTGAAGTAAATGCATACAGAATGAATAAAAGCACTGTAAAAAAAATAAATGAAAAGGGCATTTGGCACTCTCATACCTAAACAGTTCCATTCCCTTCACTTGAAAAACAATTTCTCCTTTTCCGATAAATAAACATTTGGCTTCTCTTTTGAAATTCAGACAAATGTATTAGAAATAATGGAATTCCCCATGGAACTGATGTGTCAGTTCCTGAGAAACCTGGGGTTTAAGTTTTGGATTTCTGTTTTGCTTTGTTTTCTAATAACATCAGGTACTACATAAATAAGATTTGGGATAGTAAGGAACTTTTTCCAAAATAAATAATTAATACAACAAGAGTTGAGCAATTTATAATAATTGTGAAGCCTTCTGAAGGCAACTGAATTTTGTATATTAATCTCTAAGCAAAGTAACAGTAAAAACCCAAAGATAACATAAATACATTTTTATCCTTTCAACTGCTCAGTTTTCCAGAAATATTGCCAAATTAGTACTACCCAGTTCTTTAGAACTAGTAAAAATAAGCTTTTACAAAAATCTCAGGTTTATAAAAATATTTCTTTTCACATTCTCACAAGCAGAATTTGAAATAGTAAAGTGAAATAGTCCTTTTTAACGATTCTTATTTTAATAAAAATCCTTTCAAATGGGCATTGTTCCTTAAAACTGAAAAAAAACAAAACCAGTTAAAGCTTATTTTTCCATTTCTCATTTTCATACATATATGTATATATAAAGAGGAGTGAGCAGGGGAAAAAGGGATTTAAAATAGTTTTTCAAGATTTTTTATTATTATTTTTTTAAGGGAGAGGCATTTTTTGAACCTGCATACAAATACCCATATATACAGAAAGGAAAAAAGCTATAGTCCAACGTGTTGCAGGAAAGAGCATGAAATATTTTCACTTCACCCTTTCAAATGCTTTTTTAAATTCTTTGTAAGATTCCCAATGCAGGCCATTACTGAAAATGGCTCTTTAATGTAAGGTGGTCTAAGCCAAGCGAAAGTTCTGCCCTGTATACACAAGAATGTCAAAGGCTATGGCACACAGACTGCTCAGCTTCAGCTGCAGCAGAGAGGTAAAGGGGGCTCTGACATGTGGCACTTCAGAGCTGAGAGCATGGATTGACATGAGGGAAAAGAGTGACATACTATACTAAGAAAAGCATTTTAGCATAACACCTGGAATATTCCAAAAGTAGAAGAGCATAAATGGAGAAAACAGAGGCACCAGGAAAGCTGGCTGGTCAGAAGCCAGGTAGTGTGAGAGGTTAAGGGAAAGGATATGAGAAGGTACGAGAGCTTTTCCCTATGCTAGCCCCAGAAGCTCTCACGCATGACCCAGCTGAGCTCAGCCTCTAAGATAAGGTTTGCATCTGCTCTGGTAAGTAGAGTGGCTTCTGAAAAAAGGACCAATGTGCCTTTTGGGATGTGTGGTGTTAAGGGTTATGGGAAGCCTGCTGTGGCTGCAGCTGTGGTTAGTGTTGCACAGTCACCACTCAAAAAGGATTTGAAGGAGTGCAAAGGTGCCTTTGCCCTGGAGGGGCACAATACCACCACTGATACATTTATTGAGCCAGTAATGGGGTGCTGCCCAAGGACACCTGACAAATAGTGCTTAAAACTTAACACTTGAGATGTGAGTGTTTCTAAAGAACCCCAGAAAATCTAAGGCACCTCATTTCAAACACCCACTTATTATTCTTTCAGTTTTTAGAACCAAACAACTTTTCTGGCTGAAATTTTATAAAAATGACTGTTGATCATAAGAGGTTGGTAAAGGTCTAGGTGACCTTTTTTTACTGTATTTCAGCAAACCATCATACTAATTTTTCTCCTGATGTGTAACTTTGTAATATTAAGCAATGCATTCTCACACATTGTGATGGTTGAATTTTTTGCAATTT
Organism: Erpornis zantholeuca; assembly: GCA_013400515.1. Taxonomy (NCBI): domain Eukaryota; kingdom Metazoa; phylum Chordata; class Aves; order Passeriformes; family Timaliidae; genus Erpornis; species Erpornis zantholeuca. The sequence continues at coordinate 659,951 of VZTN01005653.1, read as the reverse complement.
TTTCAATTGTCTTTGAAGCCTGTTATTTTCTTCACTAACAGTCCAAGAGATGCAATTTCTTTGAACACAACTGTTTCCATTAATACAGTATCACTTGGTCAGCCAGAGACCTAGCCCTGCAAAACTGGTCTTAACAAGCACCATTTGTATGAATACTCTGAATCACATCAATAAATTACCCAGTGACCATTGCTCTAATGTCTATTTACAAGAGATATGTGAAAGAGAACTCCAATCTGACTTATTATATAAACATACTTTCCTCATGTGGACCTCCAAGTATGATTGTTATTGCCATTACAGCCAGCACTGTTCAAAAGAGATGTTTGAAGATGCACTTCAGCAGTCAGCATTGAGATTTCAGGCTGTTATTATCAAACTAAGAATTGACCTAGTGGTTCTTTCTAACCTAGTTACAACTTTCTGGAGAAATAATAAATACTTGATACAAGAAGTGAAAATTGAATGGAATATACTCAGACATTTCTGATGTAAAATTGAAAAACTGCAATAAATGTGTTTTTAAATTTGTCTCCTCAGAGAAAATATCTCTACTTTAAATCTGCTGCTCTCAAAATGATTTATAGTCTTCATCTTCAATGATACCAAGATCTTTAATTCTTTGGTGAATCATGGCTATTCCATGAGGTGATGCAGCATGATACTGCTTGAAGATACACCCATGGCTTGCGTTACTTGGAGATATGCTGCCATGGTGGAATGAGAGTTTGAGAAGGATAGTAATTGCTGGTTTGCTTCAGCAGTGAGAAAATGCCAGGATTGGGAAGGTGTGCTTTGATATGAGTACAGAATCATTGCTTCTAACTCCTTCCAAAAGCATGGCAATCCATCTTTGCATCTCTTGTCCCCTGGAACTGTACCTCGCATTCCAGTAATGGCCAGGACTCTTTACACAAGCTATTCATATGAGAGATTACCAAGAAATTCTTCATCACAAATTCTGTTGATCAGATTGGTCAACACAAATTATTTCGGAGAAAAATGTCAATTCTGAAAAAATCATCATCCAGGTTTCTCACATAAGATTTCTTGTCTTCTAGAGCAGCAGTTATCTGATGATTTTCCAAGATCTCATCCAAGAACAAGAGAACAGCAGAACAGGACGTTTATCATGTGTCTCCCTCATGAGTACTTTAGTCCAACAAGCCATTCTTTACCTGGAGAGCATAAGGAATGTTGCTTTCTACTTTGCCAACATGAGAAGTATCACCATTGCAAGTGAATTGAAAAGTAGCGCTGGAATGAAAAACATATCTTTTATCCAGCCATAACATATTTAAATATTCAATCAGTTTAATTACAGATATGACTCAAATACAATCAGTTCCTTGTGTAAGGTTAAAGCAAAGACCTTGGAATACCTAGCACAGGCCTCAGGTTTCAAAAAGTTTCAGACAGAGGAAATTTATATCTATGACTCCTAGTAATTGGACACTTTGAGAATGAGACCTGGGTCTGTGACTGGTGTGAACCAAGGAGACCTGGAAGCAAAAGGAGACCCTGATACACTGAAGGACAGAAATCTCTCTTTTTATGACCTCTGTCATTTAGGCTTCATTTTAGTAGGCTCTTTTTAAGCCTTTAAGTTGTTGGCTGAACTTCATTCTAATCCATGAATGAGCCTGAAATTCAGCCTTGAAAATATTGACTCCACTAACTAGCAATCCTCACATTATTACTATGCTAATAGTGTCCTCTATTATGAAGGTTTTTAAATACTTTGCCTCCACTCAGCATTGCACCATTTTGGGAAAGAAGGCTGGGTAACCAAAATAGGAATTTGAACAGGATTTGAGGCTCACCATAATAGAGAGAATTAAAAGACAGTATATGGTCCATAAAGGAAAATATCTCTCTTAATACATCTACCATATCAACATATACCTCAACAAAACTACAGACTTACATCAAGACCCAAACCACATGTTTGTTTAGAAGGACAGGCAGTATGCCTTTTTTTTTCTTTCTTTTAATTCATCGTTTTGCGTGCAAAAATAGTGTAAAGTGTTTCTTTACAGAGAGACTGTACTGCAGAGAGACTGCAATAGTCTCACTGCTGAAAACCCCAGTACAGCAGATTAAAAGGGAAGCTGTGCAGAGGCAGCAATGTGTGGTACCACCCAGGGAGAGCTTGGGTACACATCAAATGAGCCTGACCTTCAGCATGTGGGTGTGCTGGGGTTTTAAAGAGGTTTCCAGTTGAGGAGAAAGAGGAGTCTCCATTTAAGCTAAGTGCCACATTCCACATGTGTTCAGCAAGGCGAATTTCTGGATTTCAGTGAGCCTGCCAAAGATGCAGTTAAGGTATTCCAACAGATAAAATCCTCTCTCCATGCTGCATTAAAACACAACTAGCTGAGAGACTGACCTCTGCTCTGCCCATCGCTCTTGATATCAGTAGAATGCAGGACAGCAGGGAGACTACAAGGTAGAAAAACAAAGTAATGCAGGACACCAGGCACTGCTTGTTCACAGGGTAGCTGGAACAGCAGTGCTGAAAGTAATTTGTTATACAGAATCACAGAATACCAAGCGTTTTTGGCAAAAGCATGGTCTAGACAAGACAGCCCAACACCCTGTCCAGCTGAATCTTAGAAGTACCCAATACTGGGGAACACACCACTTTCCTGTGAGAGATTATTCCAAGGGCTGCTTGTTCTCATTGTGAAAATTTTCCCTCTTTTGTCCAATCGGAATCTTCCTGAGATTAACTAGTAGCCCTTGTTTTTTCCATGTGACTTCTTGCAAAGAAGAATCTCCATCTTCTTTGTACCACACCTGAAACACTGGAACACAGCGATGAGGTCTCCCTAAGCCTCTTCTCTTAAGGCTGAACAAACACAGTTCTCTCAGCCTTTCCTCACGTGTTATGCTGCCCAGGCCTTTGATTATTTTTTGTGGCCCTTCTCTGCACTCTCCCCAGCTTGTCCACAGCTTTCTTTGCATAGGGGGACCAAAACTGAACATAGTATTCCAGGTGCAGCCAGAGAAGTACCAGTTAGAGGGACAATGACTTCTCCATCTCTGCTGGTGATGCCCTTGTTGATGCAGCCCAGCATCCCATTGGCTTTCTTTGCTGCAGGAGCAGCACACAGCTCACTCTGATTGAGCTTATTTTTGTCCACCAGGACCAACCCCAGGTCCCTTTCCACAGAGCTGCTCCCCAGGCCTCATTCATTTCTTAGCCTCAGGTGTAAATCATGATGCTCTGAGAAGTTTGACTTTTTGCCATACAGCCAGAGCCATGCCCAGTTTCCTCCATGGCCTCACAGAGAGCCCCCACACCCACCCACTGTGCAGCAGTTTGGACACAGTTCCTCAGCATGCACAAATGAATGCATAGGTGGAGAAGGAGGGTGTGCATGGATATCCTCAGATCTGGCTTGCTGCCCCCTGACAACATGTTGCTCTGCCAGCTGAGACACCACATTGCGGCAAGGCTGGGAAAATCACGCAGTGTGCATCCTCCCAGACCACAAGGAAAATCAGCCCTATACTGCTGGGGAGAAAACTGGCAAAGCACTGACCTCAGCCTACTCATTTATACACTTGGAGCTGCAATGGCTTTATAGCGTTATGTCACAGTAAAAGAGAGGGAACATTACTGACCTTAGATCCGAGAGCCAGGAAGATGCTTGATGGAAATCTTCCCTTATCTCAGGACTGTGTAAAAGATAAGAGGTCTAAGTGCTTTCAAGCCTTCACTGGGACGTAACAAGCCTATCCATCTGTCAAAACTATCAACTTTTCTTTGTAAAACCAAACCAAATACCTTCTGAGGGCAAAAAAAAAGGTTATCTACCTCAGGAAGTTTAGCCAAATGAGTCTGATGTTTCAGGGTAGCACAGAGTGTACTTGTGTGACTTTTAAATAAATCTGTTGATCTAAAGTAACAGCCTCAGGGTCATTTCCTATAAATATATATATGATCTCCTAAACAATGCTTTCCAGTTCTCATTCACAATTAAACCAATGCACCTGGCCCAAAACACCAGAGAGAAAAAAATTGCGGCCAAAACTTATCCGACACCTTAACATCCCACTTGATAGACATTAGAGGTCTGTTCAATGTCAGACTTTTTGCACTAATATGTCTTTCATCTCATTTTATCACACAGAATGTGATCTGCCAGCAGTCTTTCTCTTACCTCTGCCATTACACACACAACTTTTGGGTTTCTCTTTACCTCAAAGGCAGCTGATTTATTGGGAGGAAGATGTAGTTTTTCACGGGCAATGTTCAGGTGGGACTCACTAATGCTTAGTAACTTCATCATTCAAGGCCTCCTCCCTGTCCCAATGGGGATGGCATGTTGATCTGGTCTTGAAAACACAGAAGAAAGAGAGGGGAAAGTCCCACTCGCCCACTTCTGTAGCAACTCCACCAACTCCTCCATTTCTCTGGGGGATTTTGCCCTCCAGCCCAGCACTCTGGTGCCTTTACTGCCATGTGCACGGAGGTCCCTCCCCACCTACTTCAGAGAGGAGTGCTGTGGTAGCAAAAGGCTGGGTATTGTTTTCTGAAACCACAAGCCGAGCATGGGTCAGCACCTGAAAACATCACCTCCCCCACCTACTGCTCCACCAGGTGACTGACATTGGGACACACTACCGTGTCACAGCTTTTGCAAGCATGTGCAGAAAAACTGCCCATAGAGGAAAACCCTGAACTTGGGGCACATGAAAAAACTGTACTTTTACATGCTAATAACAATGCACTAAAATCCTCTGAACTGAGGCACCTTGATGAACAGTAAATTGTTGTATTCTAACAGCTGTAAAAATGAAAATCTATTAGAAACCTTGGTTTAAGTAGCTTTTAAGAGATGTAAACACATAAAAAATACAACACACAAAAAATTTTAAAAATTACATTTGTTGCTTTACATCTTCATCTAACACTTATTTGGGAACTTCCAGAAGTTTAGATTGTAATATGAATTTAAGCACCACTTAATGACTTGGCTCCAGCTGAATATATCTTCATTAGGCAAATGTATCTTAATTTGTTCTGATTAAGCAACAGTCAGTGTTCTTTGCCATTATTATTTGAAACACCTCCTAGAATGGTCCCCAGGTAAAGCAGTCATCCCAGCTAAATACACTCTTCTCAGACTGAACCCAGGAAATTCAGACAGGATTCCTTCTTTAATCTGAAGTGTTTAATCTGATTCTATGACTATTTATAAAAAATCCCACCTGCCAACGATAATACCTCACACCTGGAACAATGGCCACAGATAAAGCAAAAGGAACTTCTCAAAACCTTTGACATTGTTCTCAGTAAAGACAATAGGGTAGATCTTTTCAAGGCCAAGGTGCGGTTAATCCTCATAAGTCCTATTAAAACCAGCAGGCAGATCCCTAGGAAGAGTTTGAAAATTTCAGCCCTGACTTGTTATCCTGTTGCACTCACACAGGACAAGCCGCAGACCATGAGGGAATGGCTCACTGTCAGAGACAGGCATTCTCACCAGCCAGGAGAACGCTGTTACTTCACACAATTATATTACTCACCATGCAAATTAAATATGGGTAATATGCCATGGGATGAGGGCCCTGTAATAAACTGTCCAAGGAAGGAAACATCTCCCACTGTGTTTCCAGAGTACCATGTAATTTACAGTCACTGCTGTGAGTTCTCCGTGAGAATATTAATGACTACATTTCTCAGCCAGAAATATTAAAATCATTATTACCATCTGAGACTGTAGATACAGGCTGGAAAGAAAGGGGGTTCACTGAAAAGGATGTTATTTCCTGGCTAGGAGCTAGGAAAAAGAAATTAAGATCTTAATCCAGAATCTGCTTTACCAGCCTACCCTAAAAGTAGGAACAGAAATAGCTGCTTAAGTAAAGCATAGCTAAACATGACATGAGTCCTAGGATTACATTTTTTTCTTCTGTTCAGTAAGGTAACTCTTTCAGATTTCCAGTGGCTTCTGGGAACCTTGGGCAACTTCATCAACCAACACAAGGGGAGTTTGTGTTTCCGTTCAGACATTTCTCACAGTAAGGAGAATATTACCTCCCTATTCAGACAATCTTCCCATGATCAGCTAGGGTGATAATGGCAACGAATTTGAGACTCTTCTCAACAATAATGTTCTGTGCCTCCACAGTGTCCTTTTGTGAAAGGTGACAATAAGATGTCCCTTCTGTGTGTCATGCAGCAACTCCACGCTGCTGATTAACTTGGCCACACACTCCAGAGAAGTGAAGAAGGGTATTTTACTTTAACATCCTAATTTCAGCTATGACCACACAGTCATAAAATGGGAGAGCTAATCAGACAGGCACAGCAGCAGACCTCCGCTCTGAAGAAACTTTGCTATCTTGTTAAGTCAGCCACCAACTATACCATCAGAATTTGACATTCCCAACTACTTTAAAAAGAAAGCTGTTTTAATGAGGTCTCTGTATTTTATTATGGATGCCAACATACTCATGTGGTAAGCTGGGAACCCAATAGGAAAAGGGAATTTTTAAGGTGATCCAAACAACAACAAAAAAAACACAAACAAAAAACCCAGAAATAGATGTCGCAAGTAAGAACTGAAATGGAGAAGTTTTATGAATATTTTCAACTGATATTTCTACAAAAATACACATCAGCCAAATGAAATTGAAATGAGGGGACCATCCCAGTCCCAAAGCTGTTTTACATTAGTGTGTTAATTTCTGTATTCTATCAGTAATGGACCAGACTGAGCCAAAAAATATGGGTGTCTCATATGACAAGACACTAAAAATCAATCAGAGAATTCTGACCCCAAAGTAGTCAGACACAGAACCAGGTATTTCTAGGAAAAGCTGTAAGTACAGAGTGAGCCTGGGGTCTTGTTTGACCAAGGTGATAAGCTGTTCTTCTAAGGAAGAAGCTGGTGGAAGCAGATGGCTGAGCAAAGCTCGGTGAACCGCCAAGTGCATGCCTGCCCAAAAACAGTTCGTACAGTTTGTACAGTGTGATACAACATGCCCTACCCGAACTGTGATGGTCAAAACTGTCTAGCATGAAGATGATACTGGGATTTCCAGAACTCCAAGAAGCCTCAACTAACAATAGAAGACAAATATTGTGGACATCTAAAATCTTTAATGGAAGAATGGGTCACACTGAGTGGCTGACAGCAGCTTCACAAGAGACACCCAAGCCATGAGGGTAACTGGGAAAACTTGAAGGGTACGTGCACACAGGCTGGCACAGACTCAAAGTTTTCACTGCCCATGCTCCATGTTGGCTGGATTTGGAGCAGTGGGGGATTTACATAACTCCCAGAGCGTGGGTAGAGAAGGTAAGGCTGTCAGCCCTAATTTATACAGGTGTGCCCTCAGACATCCTTTTTCATTCAACATTTTACTCTGACTGCAAAAAAAATGCATTAGAAAAACAGGGAATGCTGTGGTCATCTGTTCTTTAACTAAATATATGTTCATAAATCATTCAGCACTTGGAGATACTTGGTTCCTGATTCTTATGCATGTCAAAACCCATTGTAGCATTATTGCAAGGGCAAAGGACCTTTTCCGTTGTTGATGGCACAACAAGCACATAAAAAAGGGTCTGAGTACAAATAAGAACTGAGTCTCCAACTTTTTAAGGTCAGTCTTGGTTCCTGACCGGGGTGAAGCACTAATTTTTACTGTAGCAGTTGAAATATGAGAAAACAAATTTATAAGAGGCTATGGTGGCTGTTCACAGCCATGCACTCAGAAGCTTGGGCAGAGAGTAAAGCTCCTCCAGGCAGAAGTATGGGGCATGTATTGTGAGTCTGTCACTTCCAGGAGGCAGAGACACACCCAGGCAAAACTGTGAGCTGGGGCTCTGCACTGGGTCTGGACATCTGCAGGAGAAACACGCCGCGTTTTTAACGTGGCCTGCAGACTTGTTGAAAGTATTCTGGCTTGGTTTGTCGCTGCAATTCCTTTTGGTCCAAGCAGGAAACCTTGAACAAGCCTGAAGTGTTCAAATTCTTGGGGGGAGGGGGAGAGGGGAGGCGGGAGGGGGAAACAACAGACACAACTGAAGAACCTGAAGGTAGGGTTCTATTAGCCAAGGAGGACATCCAAGCATTACTCTAAAAAGCTAACAGCCCAGACTGGTGGAGGGCAGGGGAGGAGGTTTTTATTTTTTTTCTCTGAACTAAACAACAGTAGAAATCCTCAGTGACTTGCAGAAAGCCCATCTGCTTCAATGGTAAAATTGAGATTCCCACCACTTATAGTGGCTGAGGTCAGGAACAGGACATAATGAGCAAGAAATGAGAAAGTCTTTGAGAATTTTTACCTCAAGCTGGCAGCATTTTGTGTTGCTGTTTTGAGGAGTCCTTTGTTGTTCTAATATGGCATACGGTACCGAACATCAAATATGTTTAAAAGGACTAAAATTCAGAAGAGCTCTACAGCTAAGGTTTATCACCCTTAATGTTCCTCTTTAAAGTGTCCCTGCAGTGCAGAAGGTGACTTTGTAAACACAAAATTTTTGTCTGACATTCATTTTCCCTTTCACTTTCATGTCAGCTTTGCTGCATTTTACACAGCTATACTTTTAGGTAACCCTCAGCATGGCCATACCAGTGTGGCTTAAAAAATCCAACCTGGAATTTATTTTTTTTCCTCAGAAGTATTTTTACCTTCTTTAGAGATCCTTTCAATAGCTGAAGATAATTCCTAATTCTAGATCTAACAATTCAACTTATTTATACACAAAAGAGCAATGATTGACTACAAACAGTCAGCCAAGCAGAGCAGAAGGCTAAAGAAACACATCTGGAGTAAATGCTTCAGGAAAAAGAAGCCTCCCCTGGTAATGACATTAACTGGAAGAGCCAAAGGGACATTTTGCCTAAGCCTCAAGCTGTGAAATTTCATTTAGTTTTTCACCACACTCATCACCTGTTTTCAAAGTCATATGTTTGAAATGAGTTACCTAACTCCACATTTGGGCTCACAAATGACTGGGATGAATGACAGAAGCACTTAACCCCACCACATTTACAAAAGAACCCAGAGGGTTAGATACAATAAAAGCTGTAATACTTTCAATCTTAGCTGAAATATTCAAAACTGAATTGAGGTACTTAATGACCACCTTTATTTTCTATGAGTGCAGAGCATTTGCCTTAAGTAAAGCAGGCTCTTCAGAGAGCATAAGTTGAGCAGTTGATATCACAGATGGTTTTTAACATGTTGGTCCATAGCCTGAAAAATGCAGTTTATATTTTTAAAACATGGCCACATTTAATGAACTTGTTTAAATATTAGGCAGAACGGCAAGCATGAGTTGGAAGTCAAAGTAGAGAATGTGACTGGATGCAGACAAAGGAGCCCATGGTGAAAATCTACTACAAGCAAAATCACACATTTCAGGACAAAAGTTAGTATTGCCCCAAACCAGAGTTTTCATTTAACCCATTAAAAAGATGCACAATGCTACAAACTTCACAGGTAGATCTAAAGCTGTGAGAAGGGGTGAACTTGCATCAGATTTAGGGGATAACAGAATTTAGATTTCAATCCTGGTCTCTGACAAACAGACACATATACAGAAAATATATATGCACTGTTACATATTCACTTTTCGCAACTTTACCTTAAAGTAGGAGGATGCTTTAAAAATGCATTAAACTTGACAGCTGGAAAAAAATTAAAAATAATAAGGGTGCTCTAACATTTCAGATTACAGAAGATTTTATTTCAACTTTAGAGAGATACTGAACTTCGACCATGGAAGATTGACCATCAGTGCCAAGAAATGGGAAAGCTGGTAGACAAAGGCAGAGTGCGTTTGAAATGTTGCTAGAGTATTAAAATGTTAACTACAGTTGACCCACATGGAAGGCTCAAATCTAAAAGTATGAGTTGTGTTGCAAGAACAGCATACTTTGTTTCAAACAGGGCTTGGTGTTATTGCCCTGTCTGTGGAGTGGTAAATTAGTCACACAGCATGAAACAGTTCCACCAAACAAAATAAAAAGTTCTTGCAAAACTGAGGTTTTTTGTCTCGTCACTTATGAAATCAGAAGCTTGCTCTCCCATCACTGTGAACTATGCCAGCTGCATCATTCCTCATACTTCCATGGAGTTTACCCTCAAAGTCACAGTGGTTTTTGCTCTATTGTGGGGCAATGCAGCCAGGTTTTGCAGCTGCACAGTTAGGGCCAGAACACAGAAATGTACTGTGGCAGCACATCACAAAAGAAATACTCATTCCCTGGCAGAAGTACGAAAAGGTCTTCATCTCAAGAGTTAAGTCTGCTAGGACCAAACACTGGCAAGCAGGTTATTGCCTTTCTCCCCTGCAAAGCAGAGCATGTATTTAGTAGATTTGTCCCATCCCTCATCTGCTTGTCACAAAAGCTGAGCACAAGCTAGTACCCTTAAAAACTTCTGATGTTCAGAATGGAGATAAGCAGATCAGAAGCATGGCAGTCCAAATTCAGAGAGACAGAGCCTGAAAATGCACGCACACAGCCTTTACCTTAGGTGCACTCATTTCCAAAGCAAAATTTTCAATACTGCAGACACCAAACTCAAAAAACACTTTGAAAACAATTCTAAATAGCAACGTTACATCACTGCAGCTATTCCTGTGCTGTGAGATGCAAAAAAAGAAACGAGACAGAAATATAACTATCAAACCTATTCATTAAAATGCCCTTTTCTTACCTCACCATGTTGTCCCACTTGGAACTCATAAAAACTGTGAGGTTGACAGGATTAGGACACTGCCTTGGAACATGACTATTCTGTTTGAGCAAACACCAGGCAGTGTTCCCTTTACCTCATGCACAGTTTCTTGGCATGTGTCTTCAGATCAAGTCAGCTGCTCTTCACATTAGTGCAGAGCAGGGGCAGATGCACTGAAATGCAGCCAACCCATTTTCAAATTTCTAATCCATACAAGACTATCAAGACACAGGCTTTAATGTTGCTACTGAGGCCTGCTGATTTCATGTGCTTCTGCGCCTGCATGTAGCCCATAGATGCTCTGAAGCCATCAGCTCATGTAAAAAAGGTGAGTTGCTCCTGTTTGCCTTCAGTTTCGGCACCAAAGGAAATCATAGGTATTTGCTAAAGGTATCCCACCTGACTTCTCAGAAGGGCATCCAAAACAACACAAGTGACCAAGTTCACTAACGGGCTTTCAGGATTTTTCATCAGACCCAATTGGGGCAGGTGGTATGACTAGTTACTGAAGTTCCATGGAGGACAGCAAATTGCCACTATGTGAAAATGAAATTCTCTTCAGTCATTTAATCACATCCTGACAGGGCCAGAAGAAGCAGTGCTGACTCCTGGGAATGGCCAAAGCTCAAACTCTTTGCTCCTGTTTCCAGAGGCAATGGCTATGGGTGTGCTTTAGGGGAGCAGCAGGGATGGAGTCAGTATTCCTTAGGCTACTGATTCACTCCTCACTACCAGACTGGATGGAGTCTGAATGGGTGAGGAAGCCATACCATTCACCAGAGAACTGTGTCCAATTGGAAAATTAGGTCTTACCCATTTATGACTAGTAATGTAGACATTTTCCCTAGAAACCAGCTTCTGGTGGTGGGCAGACACCTTGCTGCAGTCACCTGCACAAACTGATTTAAAATAGTGCATGGGTTCCTTCCAGTGTCACTGTGCTGCTTGGTCCCAGAGTTTTAACAGGTCTTCAAGACATGACTACTCTGCATGTCTGTAACAAGCACACTCCCGTTCCCCATATCTGTTTTTTTTCAGTTGCCATCAAGCAGCCCTTCTCCACACCTCCAAAAAAATAAAAATAACAAAGCCAACCCCGCTTATCTTAAATGGCAACTTCATGCAAGGTTTCAATGCAAGGTTATTTTTTTCTACCAGTTGTTTCTTTGAGAACAGATGGCGTTTGCAATGGTTGAGGATATATCCTATTTTTAAGTGTCATATGTTTTTACTCTTCTGCAGTGGACTTAGCAATCAGAGGAAAATGCCACAAGAGCTGGGCTTTTTACATGATACACAAACCACGCTGTCTCATGCCACTCAGGAAATTATCTCCTATTGCAAGTGCCCAGCAGCCAGGGTGCCTGTATCCACCCTTCTGGTGCAACGCTTCCTGCCAGTAATGGATAAGGAACAACCTGCATCCGGCAGTGCCAACTCAGCAGAGCACCCAAATATTAACACAACAAAACTGGCAGTGAGAAAGTTTAAAGATACATACCACGCCATGATCTCTAGTACATGGTGTCCCTGGGGAACAGCCCCATCTTCCACCACAAAATTCAGTATGATGAGAATATCTCATGTGTTGCTTGATTTTCTTTTTGGTATTTTCTTCTGCACACATCATATTTTGACAAGCTAGCAGCTCCCCCAGAACAGGAGAAGCAATGAAAAATGGAGTCAAGATCTGACATGCTATTTAGGTTTGTTGTTTCTTTTACTGCAAATTCGTAGGATAAAGTCAGCCTGACTGTGCAAGTAACTGCAAGCTCAGTCTCCCTCTATTTTGATCCATCTGCACAAGAACCCACTCCTGGAATGGAAAACCACCTAAAAAAAATTTGAGCTTAAGCTTTTAAACCCTGCTAGAGAGATTACACCACGTTTTGGACTTTGCCAATATGGCTAAACAGCTTCTGGGTCAAACCTGGCTTCTACTCAGCAGAGGAGAGCTCATATCGATTTGCAAAAGCCTGGGTGTACCTAAAGTTAGTATTTGAAAGTAGCCACATGAACAGGGAAAAAATGCTTAAAAGACATTTTAAGGATTTAAGCACAGCCACGGTGACTCATTCACCAAGGAAACACAAAAGTTCATATGCATAAACCTCTGCCAAAGGCTTCTGGGATGCCACTGGTACCAGGAGCACCTCCACTTTGGTTCATGCTCCTGAATAATTTCCATTTTGTTTCTTTGTCAGCCGGAGCGGTGAAGCAGCAGCAGCTCAAAGGCAGTGCTGCCTAAGGCAGCTCTGGCTGCATCCCTCACTGCCAGCCCCTCGGGGCTCAGCAAGCCCTGAAAGGAACTGTGAGGCAAAGGCTGGTGTCAGTGGCTTGAGCAAGTGATAGTTGATGGCACTGGGATGGATGCCCCTCAAAACGACTAAAATTCAGGAGAAAGGAAAATTAAATTAATCTGGAATCAGACTTCTCGTGTGAATCCAAAGCAGAAGGAAAATGAGGAAGGGAAACTTTGCACATGTATGCTTCACACGAAGTCAGTGGGAGTCAGGGGTGGAGAGTCTTTTACTGTTTTCCATTAGTTTCAGGTATTTAACTAGGAATCAACTAGTTAAAACTAGAAAATAAACTAGAAAACTGGAGACCAGGATTCTCCTTTCTAATGGAAGGGGAGCAAGATTCGATCTTGTTTCAGAGAATTTCTCACCCACCAAACTATTTTAAAATCAGAAGCTAGAGGACTTCTAAGTCTCTCCTGGTTCCTCTTCTCCTAACAAATTGTGGGTGTCTGTTCCCTGGCTGCTGTGATACCAAGTCATTCTCACTGTCTTTGGCCCCATGAACATGCACTGTCTGCCAAAGCCCCAAACTGATCTTCTGTTCTGCTTTCCTGTCACATGGAACAATGAGAGATTTTTAGATGCCTACAACATTTGGAAAATCAGAATGGAAACATTTCTGAGAAATTTACTGTTTGCTTACTTCTGCATAGTTTTAAATCAACATCTTATAACAGAGAAGTCTCAGAAGGAAACAAAGTAAGATGTATTCCTAGAAAACTGAAGCTGCTTCACCATAAATACCACAGGCAAAAATAACAAAATGTCTTGGGTAGCCTTGCAGCCAACTTACACAGTCCACTCCCTTAATGCTAAAGTTTAATGCCTCTGCCATTAGGCTGTCACAGTAAATTTGAATGAGCACACCTGAGACTTGCTAGTAGGATAAATATCCTTCTGGTCTCACATGCACTTATTTTCTTGCTATTTTCCTACAGTATTTAAAAAGCCAGTCTTGCTAGACACTGATCTCCCCACTAGTGCTATTTTGTAGCACATTGCTTTGAATTTAGGAGGCTACGTATCAAGGAAGGTACTCAATAAAGTCAGTATTAAGAAATCAAGTAACTGCAGGAGCAAAATCTGAACAAAACCTCCCATTTTCAGGCAACCTGCAGAAGTTAGTTCCTGTCCTTCAGAAAGGCATGGTCGACAACCCTCAATTCAAAGAAATAAAATGTTGTGAATTCTAGCCCCCCAAAAGTCAGGTGTTGCCTGTGAAAACCCTAATTCTTTCCAATGTATTGTATACTCCAGGATTCAGTGTTCAGTTACACAGTGTTTTCCCAGAGTTTCCAGCCACCTTCAGTGTATAGGATGAATTTAACTTTGGAAATAAAGGGGGCACATTAAAGCAGACTCTGGTCTGATAGGCTTACAGTCGCAGAAGTTGGGAGATGTGTGGTGCTCCCCTTTGATGATAAACCTGGAGATAAGGTACCCACCCAAATGAAAGGTGTCATGGATTGCTCTCCTGCATATTCACACAGAGCTGGAAGCCTCATAGGATAAAGCAAGAGGCCCTCTTCTTGCCCTGAATTCCCTCCTGCTAGGTCATTAGGAGAGTGTGGCAGCAGAAAGGAAAAAACACCTATGTGCCAAGTCCTGTATATGGGAACCTCTGAAGCTGTGAAAGAAGTCCACAGGGAAGTTATGGAAATGCTTCAGGTTTTGCAGAGACAATTCTCTTGTTCAGGCCCAGAGACCCTCACCCTAAACGTGAGTAGTGGAGACAGGGGCTGACAGTCAAAAGAGCCCATGTCAACATCAAAGAGGGGCACAGCCAAAACACCTGACCTGGAAAAAAGCTGTAATTCCAACAAAAATTTTGATGGAGAGATGGAGCAGTTTCCCAAATTGCCTTGAAAGGGTTGGTTTGTAGTAGTGGCAATTCTGTGCCACTCTGAAAAAAAAATATTTTACCCATCTCTAGGCAGAGCTTTTCTACATCACCGAGTTGCCCAAAACTCCTTCTAATCCAGCATCCTCAATGTACTCATATTTCATTTTCCACGTGTCTATTTTGGGGCATTTGGTATATGGATAACGCATAAGAATTCCCACTTCCCACTGAAGGTCAATGTGAGCTATGCTTAAATGTGAATGCAAGAAGAGAACAAAATTATAAGTACCTTGGTTTCCCATATCCCAAACACAGAATCAAAGATTAGTGGGCACATCAGGCAGTAATGCTGCACCTCAGTGGCTCACATACAAGGACACCTCACCTCAGTGGAGAGTTAGCTGTGGGCAGAAATCCACTTGTGTTCATGAATGGCTTACAGACTATGAGAGCACTTCCAGTCCCTACGGAAGGCCTGTATTCAGTGTGGGGTTCAGAGGATGTGTATGAAGTAATGTGAAGGAGAATAATAGGAAATGAAAAAACACCATCCACCTGGACTGAAGTGAGAAGTCCAAATCAAGAAAATACAGTGTGACCATGAAGACTACATGAAGACCAGTTTAATGCAAACACACACACACAGCAGAGGAAAAGGAAACGGGAAAATCAGGGGTTTGGACAACTGAATTTAAACCAGGTACATTTAAACATTCTTTAAGTCTTAAGAAGACATATAAACATACACATACCTTTCTTGAAAATTTATTCAGACAACTCCTACCACTATCAAAGATAAAAATATAGATTTATATGTTCACAAATTTTCAGCCAGGGCTACTCTAGCCTAAGGTCCTTTCCCCCACGGACACAACTCATACATGGTATACTTAAACAGCCCTAGGCAGTGAATTAAAAATACTGTTTTATTTACAATTCTGCAGCAAATGATTCACTGTAGATATACATCAATGCTTCCATTAAATACTCATCATTTGGTGGTTTGCTCCTACAGCTGTAAGGCAATGCTGTGGCAGTATGAGGGCTTAGACAACAGCGACAAGTGCCTTAGAATGACTTAGAGTAGCTACCTCGGCAATAATTCAACCTATTTAGCCAGAACATGTATTTTGAAAATCACTTGATTTCCTTTTTAAGCTCACTTTGACCTAAAGTTCATCATCAGCCTCATCTTCTTCACTCCTAGGATTGGTCAAGGTCAGTGAGTGGATAGGCAGAGGTCAGTTTTATGAGGTTCAGCAAGGTGAAATGCCCATTCCTGCATGTGGGTCACAACAATCCCATGCAATGCTACAGGCTTGGGGAATAGTGGCTGGAAAGCTGCCCTCTGGAAAAGGACCCTGGGAGTGCTAGTCAACAGCAGCTGAAGAGGAGCCAGCATAGGCCCAGGTTGCCAAGAAGGCCCAGTCCTGGCTTCCTGGCCTGTGTGGCCACGAAAAGACCAGGAAATAGTGTGGCCAGCAGGACCAGGACAGTGATCATCCCTCTGTACTCAGCACTGGTGAGGGCGCACCTGGAATCCCATGTTCAGTTTTGGGGCCCTCACTACAACAAAGACATTGAGGTGCTGGAGCAGGTCCAGAGAAGGGCAAAGAAGCTGGTGAAGGGTTTGGAGTACAAGTCCTGTGAGGAGCGGCTGAGAGAGTTGAGGGTGTTTAGCCTGGAGTAAAGGAAGCTCAGGGTGGATCTTATGGCTCTNCAACAGCAGCTGAAGAGGAGCCAGCATAGGCCCAGGTTGCCAAGAAGGCCCAGTCCTGGCTTCCTGGCCTGTGTGGCCAGGAAAAGACCAGGAAATAGTGTGGCCAGCAGGACCAGGACAGTGATCATCCCTCTGTACTCAGCACTGGTGAGGGCGCACCTGGAATCCCATGTTCAGTTTTGGGGCCCTCACTACAACAAAGACATTGAGGTGCTGGAGCAGGTCCAGAGAAGGGCAAAGAAGCTGGTGAAGGGTTTGGAGTACAAGTCCTGTGAGGAGCGGCTGAGAGAGTTGAGGGTGTTTAGCCTGGAGTAAAGGAAGCTCAGGGTGGATCTTATGGCTCTCCTACAACTGCCTGAAAGGAGGCTGTAGACAGGGGAGGGGTGGTCTCCTCTCCCAGATAACAACTGAGAGAGGAAAAGGCCTCAAGTTGTGCCCTCAAGGGAGTTTAGAATGGATACTAGGAAAATTTTCTTCACTAAAAATGTGGTCAGGCATTGGAAAGGGCTGGCCAGGGAAGTGGTGGAATGGCCATCCCTGAAAGTGTTCAGAAAGCATGTAGATGTGGCACTTGGAGGCATGGTTTAGCAGTGAACATGGCAGTGCTGGGCTAATGGTTGGATTAATTTATTTTAGAATCATACAAAAACAGAATTGATTAGGTTGGAGAAAACCTCCCAGTTTTAATCTGCAGCAATCCAAAGGGTTTGCAGGTCCTGTGTGCATCCATCAGAGGTATACAGACTTCTTCAGAAGAGCCATGTCCCTTCTTGAGGAGCCAGCTTGAGCCAGATACTCTCTACCATAAAACAGTTGCATATTTAAATGGAGTATGGACCATAATCCCATATGTTGAAGAGATCAAATATGCTCCTTTCTATCTAAAGCCCAAAATGTTCATAGATAATAACATATACTGCCTCACTCACTACTGAAGTGCCAGTAAATGCATAGACATCTCATACAGTAACAATGGGAGACTGATTTTGTTCTGAACATGGAGCTAACCATGTAGCTGGAAAGCCTGGAAACGTTTCTGCCAAGTTTCAGATATTCTACATAGACATGTTTTCCAAACAGTCTCCCTTTATTTTTTTCTTGTTGGTCTTGCTCAGCCATACACAAAAGTAGGGTGTTTTATTTCAGTTGAAAACTGGACAATATCCTACTTCAGGTGCTTAAATACAAGTGACTGAGAGCAGTTACCTCTGAAATCTCACCACAAACAACCACAGAGCTCCACTGACCTGGATTTTTCTCTTATGGGATGTTACACTACATGCATGGTTTATTACACAGAAGAAAATCAGAGAGCAGTTTACATTAGTGTGCCTTCCTGAGCAGTTGGGTCAGGTTACAAGAAAATGTGTTCAGCAGCCACACATCAGCTGACTGATGAGAGCTCTCTGGGTCAGCCACATTTAACCAGCAATTTCCAACTGTACAGAAATATCTGTTAAAACAGATGCATAAGATGGATAAGGTCCATGCTGGCTTTAGTGCTGGCTTTTAGAACAACAAAGGAGAAACTTTTACCTTTTACAGCTACTAGAAGAAATTCACTTATAACTCTGTATTTCCAAGTCTCTGGTACCCTGCCACCACTTTTTGTCAGTATTAGATGACTGATACAACATTATTTAGCAGAATCCAGGTTAAAAATAGTCAACACATTCCCCCATACAAATACTTCTATGAATATGTAAAAAAAGGGAATGAAGTGCTTAGAAAGATCTCCACCTAAGCAAGCACTTCTTGGGATGTTTGTTCCAAGCCAGTCACACTGCCCTGTCCTGCTGCTTCCAGAAGATTGATATTCATCCTACGGCCAACTGAAAAATGATTTCTGGCTTTCAAACTCTCAAAGGAAATACCTTTCACTCTGTTCCTGAAACCAGTCAATACTGCAGTATCCACAATTGCTTCTAATACAACTTCATGAAGAGCATGTGTAGGCAGTGGGTGAGGGTTACCAGAAAATGACACCTTTCCAGTGGGAACATAACATTTTCTGCCCAGAAGCACTGTTTAGTTCTCTGCTACAGGCTCTGAATACACTGCTGGGACTGCACTTCTGCTTCAGCAAGAATCCTTAGTGAAAAAAGAAGTCATGGAATGAAATTATGAAAGTTGAACACATCTTTTAGAAAGCCACTCCAGACTGATGTTTGTGTCGTGCAGAGGGTTCTGTAGCCAGAGGTTTCCCTAACTCTAGCTTGCTGCACAGTTCCAGCATTGTGGAATATCATGGAAGACACAACCATGTTGTAAAGGGGAGTCAAATAGTTTATAATCAAGATTCATCTGCATGGACAAAGAGGGTCAAAGCAAAAAGGAGCCAGTCAGCCACAAGCAACGCTGACCCTGGAACATCAGGCTCATGTCTCTGGGGGCTTGAACTTTTAATGAAGGTTTTCTTTCACATGACATAAATTCTACATACTGTAATAAAATTTACTTTTACACTGAAATGCACTAAAAAATATTCAAACAGTATCCTCTTCTGGAAAATATAACCACCCTGTAGTCACTGCAGAGCTGTCAGAGCTCCAAACTCCATCATCACCTGCCATCATGGAACACCAGGCACCCAATCCAAATCCAGCTGAGAGAACAGAGGAGGATGGGGAGCCAGGCTGCACCACAGACTGGTAGCAGGGACATAGCAGAAACTCTACCCATGCTCACACAGGATACAAATCTTGCAGGATTTGAAAAAGCCACCACAGCTGGTGTATGTCCACCAGGGAAAAGCATGCCCTTAAACTGTGATCCCATACAGCTGATGACAGGCAGCTCCTGCTGTCGGAAGGTAACTCGCCAGGCAGGAGCAGTGACCGCTGAAAGCAGCTGGCCCCAGTCTGCACACACTCACCCTGATCCCTGCCCTGGAACCAGCAGCAAACCTGATTTCCCCAGGCGCCGGCAGGGGCAGAGCAAACGATGAAGACACGACCACTTTGCTGTGCCCTTGGCAGGCTGCTGCTGCCCAAGGCAACAGCCCACATCACCTATGCTCCCAGCTGGCTCTGTTTTGCAGTCACTTCCCTGTTATGTTTTCAAATGACTCTATTAACACCTCGAAAGAAGTCATTTGGGCACCACCTAAGGTTTGGAAAGATTTTAACAGTTGCCTTGACTCATGGATCTGCAGACTAAATGCAAGTATCATCCAGGAACATTAAATCCCACACACAATTGTGACAACTTTGATATTATTGCTTAGAACAGTGCCCACTTGAGTCATGCTTTAATTCAGTCATTAGTATTTTCATGGAAAAAGGCATATTTCCCCCAACCCTGTTTCACA
Organism: Erpornis zantholeuca; assembly: GCA_013400515.1. Classification (NCBI taxonomy): domain Eukaryota; kingdom Metazoa; phylum Chordata; class Aves; order Passeriformes; family Timaliidae; genus Erpornis; species Erpornis zantholeuca. Next base: position 640,065 of record VZTN01005653.1, on the reverse strand, counting down.
GAGTGGAAAGCACACAGGAAGGATTTATCACACATAAAAATAAATTGCTATTTGCATGTCAGAAAGTGGCTGTGGAAAACAGAAATACTTCAATTACTCAGAGCAGAAAATAAACAAAAGTGAAATTTTTCCAATTTTTAAAAATAAATAGGTTATCTGCANCCCCCCCCCCCCCCCCAAGAAAAGGATATGGAAAGCAATTTCCATATCCTTTTCTGTATGGAGTATAACTATCAAGACTGACACATTGGTTTGATTACTGTGAGAATGAGCAAAACAACTGGCTTTTGCAAAGAACCTTGAATTCAGATGCCAATCCAACCTGTGGAGAGATACTCCATTGTGTCTTTGAAAACTTGCCCAAAAAATAAAATTAAGAAAAAAATAGTCTTTCACACCTTGAGAGGAGAAGATGTTTTCCCCTTTTAATCGGTGACCTAAAGATGTCAGCTCCTCTCTTACATATTATCATGCCACCAGAACACAAGTTCAGGAAAATTATCCTGGTAAATGTGACTAAAGGCAATCTAAGCCACCACGGTGAGAAAGAAGCCCATAAATCCCACTGTTAAATTATTTACATAGCTGTTGCAACCAGACGTGCCTGTTGGGTGGGGACGAGATTGCTGCTCTGCTGCCTGTGTGCTCGGTTTGGGAACATGGGTCAGCCTCAAGCCTCTCTGTCTTCTCCACCACTTTCTCCCATATAAAGTGGGACAAATAATCCACCCTGCATCCTACTGATGTTCAGCTGAAGTGCAGTTATTTCCCCCATTGAACGAATAGGGTCCAGCCTTGGCTTGACCACCACTGGGAGGAGGAACAGCCTCCCCCACTTCCCAGATGAAATGAGGTCACTGTGGATTCAGCTCATTTTTTCTTATTCTGGTGGATTTTAATGAGGATGGGAAAAAATACTGAGCACAGATAATGAAAATGGTGTTTTGTGCTGAATGTTAGTTCAGTATTAGTTTGATGGAGGGATAAAACAGTAGACTCTGGATGGTGGAGTTTTATGCTTCATCATCTATTTTTCTTAAGGTAACAAACAGCTAGCCAAGTGCTCATTAATGGATAGTGATGAGTAGTCTCCTTGGTCTAAAAACAGAACATCACTTACAGAGAGTGTTGTCAGTTCTAGAGGGTAAAGACCATTCCATACTATTCAGCTGGTAACACGTTTCTTGGGTGATGAGAAAATGAAGATGTGGAAAAAAAACCCAGAAAAAAAACCAGAAAAAATAAACTATAGTGCTTTCTCCCCACCAGTGTGCTGCAAAACAGCCTAGACATTCAGTGTCCCTGTAAAACAAATGGCCCTTTGAAGAGCTGTAGCCTGATCTTCATCTGACCTGATCATCTTTGTTTGGCAGGTCACTAAAGGCTCAGGACCCACAAATCAAAGCACAGAGCAGCAAGAAGGCCAGGCCACAGCTTTAATGGATACTGCCAAGAAGGTTCATTGTCACCACCTTTTCTTTCCATTTGAACCCTTCTGCACTGACAGGTCAAGAAAGAAGAGACTTCAAACTTGTTACCAAACAAAATCACTCATGAAAGGCAGGAATTTTCCTGCCACTAAAGTGGCACACCCCACACTCCTTAACCAGCCCATTTTTCTCTTCACTTGAAATGATCCTAGTGAAAAAGCAGACACTGTACTGGGAAATGTTACAAGGTTGGTTCCTCACTGTAAAAGACAGAAAGAGAAACTGGATGCACCATTGAAACATGCAAAATAAGAGCAACCCAAAGCTGTACACCAAAACAGAACACTGGACATTAGGGGGCTATTAATCCGAAAAAAATCAAGAAATCTTTCCTGATGTATAAAATTCTTGAAGGAATTTTATAAGGTTCTCAGGAAAAAAAGAGTTACTGTATTTGAAATGGTGAGAGAAACATGCTCTTGAGCTGTGGGCACAGAGTGGGCACCCACAGTCTGGGTGTACAAATACACTTACACCTTTTACTCAGTAGATGTGAGGTTTGGAAAACATGGCTGTAAAAAGCCCAGTCATAGCAAAGCACATCCTGCTATTACAAGCTCCATGAAGCATTCCCAATGGAAGAACTAGATCTGATTTGCTTTTCACAAGCAGATTGCAGCACGTTATAGAGATGGTCTGAGAGGCCTCTGCATTAGGCATTAGCTACTGTCACACAGCACAGCTGGTTTTGTGGATCTGTACTGTAGCCAGCATCAGAGCACGCAGAACCCAACAGAGACACACCTCTACGATGGGGGAGCAGTACAACTCTACCTAAAGTAACATAAAGAGGCTTCAACTCACACAAAAAAACCCCTGGCATAAGCAAGAAAGCTTTTTATGGACAACTGTAATGTAGATATATCCTTTTTAAACATGATACATCCTGCTCCAGCAGGACAAGAGCTACCAGCCCCTTGTGCCCACTGAGAGTGCTCAGACACAAAAGTCCTGCCCTTGTCACTCGCAGTCAAGCACCACACAGCAATTATGGACCACTGTGCCAGCACAAAATAGTAAGTGCACACCCAGCCATGGCAGCTGGGGTGAGTTGTGTTCAAGGCAGCTCATCGCTCATGGAAGCTTTCTCTGTCTCCACAACGCAACAGCAGGGTCTGATTTTGTCTCTGCATGTGTACACGTGTTGAACTTGCAGAGAATGTGAAAACAAGAAACACAGCAAAAGGTGGCTTTCTTTAAGTGGAAAGCTCTCTCCAGAAACCTGACTTCTCATGACAACAGAAGTGATTGTTTGCTTGTGCTGTTGTATTCCCACTGCATCCTCACATGATCCCACTCTCACCATCCCAGCTGCGTGGTCATGCCGTGACCAATAAAATAAGGCTTGTCGAGCCATTTCTGATTCAGACTATCCCTATTATTCACCCCTGTGGATACTGTGCCTTTTAGATAGACGGGTGGTTTCACAGGAACTGCATGGGTTATCTTGCTATAGTGTAACCACAGTGCCAACCACAAAGAAAATATTTCCGCCCACATGAATATTTAATGCAAGCATTTTCTTCATGCAGAAGAAGGATAGCAGGGACCCCTGTGAGACTATCCTGAACCACAGGGTTCAGGATACTACAGCAGTACCACTTCACTCCAGTAAACAGTCCATAGCTGATATCTCTCAGAGGCAAGACTTATCAATATAAGTTTTATAACCTCATTCAGAGTGAGTTTACTGAAGTCAGAAAAGAGATATAAGGATTCCTATTAGCGTGACCTCTCCACATCTTGGGTCAGATACCAGTGGAAAAAAAAATACTCTCCCTTTTCAGCCATAAATTATGTGCTTAATTATCCAAATGTCAAACTGTGCTTGCAAATAACTAGGAAGGTCAGATCAGAGTGAGAAAGACCTTTGAAAGCCAGTTTCAGGAGCCAGTCCTTTCCACAACAGCCAGGTGAGTACATTACAGTTAGAACTCACTGGCACTCCTTGCAAGTTGCTTCTACAAGAGCCACGAGCAAGGAAAGAACTCTTCTTCCCACCTGGGAACGTCAAGGAGCCTTTGATACCAGGGTCTTTTCTATGCATTTGCAAGTGGACAGGATTTCAGTTCCAGCAGTCTATGTTCCTATGTGAACATGTAACATATGGAGAAGGAGGTAATCAACTCTCCCTCATTTTGGAGAATTGTTCAGAACTGTCCTTATGACTAACTACCTTTCATGCTCAGGACAATCTCGAGTGGAATACACCCAACACAGTGTGGAACAGAGGATGAGTTAAGACACTGGGTGTTTTCTTTGAAGTATTGAACTAGTATTTATTAGTAGGAAACTAATAAATAAATACTGGATTGCAAGGGATCATGGGCCAAATTATCACAGCTCTAAGAAGAGACACACTGAATTAAATTCTTAATGAAAAGTAAGTATTAGAGTTCAAGGGAGACTCACCCTGAATTTTCCTCTTTGTTGGGTTTGGTTTTTTTTACTATGAACAGGCACGGTCCACCCTCACAAAAGAATGTTACAGACTTCAGCATGATTTGGATGGAGGCCAAGGTGCTTATAGAAATCATGAACCTTCAAGAGACAAACACACACTTTCCCTATTGTCATAGGGACTTCTATAGTCAATAGGACTATAAGGACCCTACTGTCAATACGATTTCTCCTATTGTCATGATGTACCTGGAAGCAACTCAGATGGAAACCACTGGTGAGATGCACTGGCAACAGGCAGACAGCCATGGTCACAGCCCAGATATAAGCCTGGAGAATCAGGACTGCTCCATGCACAGGCACCCGGCGCAGCTGAACCAATTTGCATCTGGGCAACCACTGGGGCAGGGTTCAGATGCACTGTCTGGCAGGGCTGCCAAGAAGCCCCAGATCTTCCACACACAGATTGCACATTTGTTTTGCCAGGTATGCCAGACCCAAGCAAACACTATGAAGCCCATCAGTTAGTAAGAGGAAGGCTACAACATAAAGCTTCCCAACCCTGATGTCACTGGAAGATACCAGCTTCCTTGCCTGGGTAAAGTCAAGCCAACAGGTCTTGCAGCAAACTGCTTTGCATCTCCAGAAAGCACAGGTGCAATTGCTTGTCCACCCAATGCTGTTCTTACTCTCTTTTCTCATCAAGGGGAGGCAGCACTCCTGGTTATTATTCCACCTGCAGGAGTTTCTTCTGCTCTCTCCCAAAGTAGGTCACTGCATAATGTTCTCTACATCTCTAATAATTCTCTAATTTTCTGCATAACTCTCCTATTCTCTGCAGGCTTTTTGCCCCATTGAACTCAAAACCCACCCTGTTTGATAGCAAGAGTAACAGCAGGCCCCCAATGTGCCAGCCCCCCCAGCATTCATAAAGAAGTAACCCTTGAGCTCTACATGCCAGCACACAGAGGTGCAGAAGTTGCCTCTGCAGAACAGAACTGGCACCCTGAACAGGACTGTCTGCATCATTTTTCCTCCACCATCAGCTCTACTTATCCCCATACAGAAAGAGCAAATGAGGTCTCAGTGAACCCAAATCAAATCTTCCATTTCCCAGGTGCTTTAAGGGAGTATATGATTGACTGAAGCGATTTCATTGTGGCTGAAAGGAAGAATAACATCCCTTCACCAAGGAAAAGGCACCACCTTCAACCATTTCATGTTTAAATCGTTGCTGCCTGTGCTTTTGCTAAACCTCCAAGCTCATTAGAGCTTAAATGCTAACTCATGAGAAAGGCCCAGAGCATAGAAACATGGCAAGGAGACATCACAGCTTTAATCCTTCATAGGATTAGGTTGTTTAAATTTGATGAGATAGAAGGAAAAATAAAGGATACACATGAAAAGACACCTGGTTATATCACCTCGGCAGTTCCATGAGTGCCTTTTCTTGTACTATTTTCTTTTTTATATTTTTTTAGCATTTCTAGGGAATCTCAAGTGAGTCAAAATGTCCTTTACTCTCACGCACAAGAGGAGCTGCAAAATATGTCACAGAAGTTACATCTTTGAAGAGCCAGGCACAAAAAACAGATTCTGCTGTAGCATTAAACATAAATTACACAGCACAAACCCTGAGCTTTCACCTAGTGCTGGCACCTTGCTTTTCTTGTCTCCAAACATGCAAGCAGAGCTTGTGTTTCATGCACCCCTGTCATCCATTCTCCAGGCAAAAAAAACCCAAAAACAACCGGGGCAGAAAGTTCATTTAACAATTGAACAACAGAGAGAAGGAACTGGGTGAGAAATGCTGGTGTCAGATATTGGCAAATGAGAAGCCAAAAGGGAAGTACTGTGCAAAGTGCTTTGAGTGCCTGGGAGTGGTCAAAGAAAGTTGTGCAAGACTAAAAAGCAGGAAGAAACATGTGGTCTCTACATGTTCATGTATTGGGAGAGGAAACAGATGATCACAAAAGACACAAACATTTGTCAAATAGAACAATGTGAACTCCTTAATGCTTTTTTTATATATAACTTTTAATTTCCCCTCCCCACCATGAGTTTCTCTATGTGCTTGACTGGATCACTCAGTCCAAAACACGACCTGAGGGGTTACATCTCACATTTATGTATGTGACCCTTTTCTCATAGATGTTGGGCATACAACTTTCCCTAACAATAGGCAGTAAATAGTCACTATTTGTAACCACTGCTTTTCCAATTAAAGTGAATGTAAGTATTCATGTCTGATAATTTAAACCTAGAGGCTTTCATTCCACTCTCCAGCAACAAAATGGATACAGGGAAGAGGTTCTTCAGGGATGAGTGCAACACTGAACTAAAAAATATCTGGATTTATCAAATCCTTCTTCTCTTTTTAATTAGTGAAAAATTAGAGTAAAGACACTGGAAGCAAAATCAATTTGCTGCTCTTGATTTGGCTTTTTGTTTAGTGACAATTTGACTCCTAGGACCAAATTATCTCTGGGGAAATAATTTCTCTTACTTCAAGGCAATTTCTCCAATAGACAAGATGCTTACCCTTCTTTCTTGTGTCTGTGTGCTTCCCTGCTTTTTTCTCTGAAATATCTTTAATTCCAGGGTGTTTCTCCATTGGTCCTTCAAACGAGATCTTCAAAGTGAGGAGCATTTTCTCTATACAACTAAGCTTCTCTTCATACCTATAACAAGTTTTAAAGCAAATTAGAAATTTCTTTATCAGCAAAACACCAGGGAAAAGACATTTTGGGTTATGCAGTACTCCAATTAAAAGAAAAAGCAAGGGAGACACAGTGACTGATTTGAAGTCTATGTGACAGAAGAATGACCTTTCATCAGACCCATAATTCATTAATATAACTTCCCCCCTCCCATCTGGAAGCCAGTCATATTGCTAGAGATATTGTACATCAGCACAACTATTTAAGTATTCTGAATCCAAATCATGATCAAAAAATTATCATTTATTTCTGCCTTTTCCTTTACCCTAGAAGAACTTTTTTTGAAACTTATGTCAAAATAAATTTTGAGGATCCTGATTGTGGGTTTAGTTGAATCCAAGCTGTTTGGAATTTATGTTCTACTTGTTGTTTTCAACCCTGGTATTCCTCTGTAAGACTTCCCACTAGGAACTAACCAGAAAATAATTTCCCTTTTTCTTCTTGGGGGAGGGGGGGGGGGCTGTGTCTGGGGATCTTAAAAGTCATACAAGAAAGATGAAATGACCATCAATAGTTCCCAAGGGGAAGACTGGAAATAGATCTTAATGCATCAGCTTTTCCCACACATTCAAAACCCTTATGAAAATGGGAACCCACGCAGTAAAAGCCCTTATGAGCTTGTGCACCACTTAAAAATTTAAACAGTCCTCTAATGGGAAAACATAACCTATTAAAGGCAAGAGTACCCACCTAACAACATAACATTCACACTGCTCAGACTGTTGAGCCTATTTTCCTACTAAAGTCCTTTCTGCTTTTTTCTTTTGTGTAGCACCACCTGAGAAGCCTATCAAAGGTGTTGTTTCCCAGGACGTACCTCAGTTTTCTTGCTTGCCTGTACCAAGGAAACTGGGAGACACACAGATGTGACTGCTAGGCAATGAGGATGAAGTGCTGACAGCCTGGCAAGAATAATGGGAGCTGATCCACTGGCATTGTATTTCATAACTCTTCAGTCCTTTGTAATTGGCATACACTAATGCAACTTTCCAATTCCAGTGTGGGCAGCTCTCTTCAAATTTTCCTCTGATTAGCAACCGCTATCAAGGAACTTCTGGAAGAAGAAAATCCACATCTCTCTTTACCCTGAGAATCCCCTGAAGGAACACAATCCACAGCAAGGGAACACACAGCTACCAGAGAGTAGTTGCTGTAAGTGCAGCCCTCATTCTGGTGAAATGTGGCTTGAGAGACAGTGGAACACTCATCCTAGCTGAACATTCAGGAGAGGATTTCTATGTGAGCCCATCCACCTTTCATTCTGCAGGCAGTTTGAGAGTCACATATGGTGAGAAACTCTGGCTCAAGTCATGACTGACTCCATCTTGGTGGAGGAACCAGCACAGGACGACTGAGCCCATCCAACATTTCTCTGCCACTGTTGAAACATGGAAGTCCCACAGTCCCTACATCACTCCTAGACGTGCTTATCTACCACCAGCTCTGATGCTTTCTGGGAGCTCCTGGGAACTGATACAACCCAGAAAACCAGCAGCAAATTATCTCGGACAAAAAGCAATATTGCCTTCTTCCAGGATAGCAGTTGCTTCAGTAAAAAGTTTTACAAGTTCAGCATGAGACTCCACAACTGAAAGCAAGAGCAGAAGTAGGGAGAACAAGGAAGAAGAGGATCTCTCCCACTCAGTAGGTATAAGTTGTTTGTAAGACTCAGACAACACATGGAACTTCACCTTTGGAATCATACAGATGTTGTCTCCTGTCACTATAAAGGCATCCAAGCAGAGTGTTGACGAAGGAAGGGTAAAAATTATTTGGAGTACTCTGACAGAAAAAGAGAAATGTGTATGAATACAGTTGTCCAAACATTTTTGTGGAAGAAAATTACAGGGTGAGTATTTTAGTAAAGAGGCTATTTTAATCCTTTTTTTCCCCCTTTTTTAAAATCTATTTACCATTAATCACAAACAAACATTTGGCACGAAGTATTGCCTTGTTAATGATTCAGCGTCTTGATTCTTCCAGTGATAGGAAGTGCTGAAATTCAGTGTTTATGGTCTGAATAACAAGCTGTCAAACAGTAACTAGGAAAACTAACATTTCTAGGGAGGAATAGAAAAGAGAAAGGGAAGGGAAGAGGGAAGAGAAAGGAATAGATCATTATACAGCACAAAAATAGAGCACAAACTCCATTCTTTTTTAGTTCTTTGCATCTTCCTTTTCAAAAAAAGACGTGATTTTTAAAAAGCCTGAAACAGCACAGCTTTGCACTTTATCTCATAAAGACTTCCGAAAAACATTAACTTCTATGTGGCCCACGGCCTTTTCCTATGGAGGACACAAAATGGCTGTTCCATCAGCGAGCGCTGCTATCACAGACAAAATCTACCCCTGTATGCAGGCACAGCTAGATGTTTGCCCAGGAGCAGTGCCCCAGGCCTCCTCTTACCAGTGCCACTGGTGAAGTATTGACAACAAACAGCTGCTACCACCACACCAAAGAAGTCCTCAGCTCTCCAGCCTAGGAAGCAGGCCTATGAGAGTAGAAATTGCATCATCCAACAGTATACTCAGGAAAAAAAATCATCACAATAGCAGGTCAGAAACAGAGATGGGTAGCCAAAGGTTTCTTTCTGCATACCTACTACATGGATTTATATCATTGTATGATTTTCTCCACTCATGGACCAAAGACAAGCTATGCAGCAGCACTTCAAGTGCTCATGGTGGCCTGCAGGTATTTATTATTTACTGCAGTCTCAGGAGGTCCACTCTAAAAGCAGCCCGGGGAAGCAGGCTATGTTTTATCCACCACCTGACCCACTTTCCAGCAGCTCTGTCAAGCACTTCTGTCACCAGCGACAGAGCTGACTAATGTTCAGTGAAGTAGGTGATGAGTTACGTGGAACTAGATTCCAGAGGAAATTAATTTCCACAGAGAGGCTCTGGCTACTTGAACTTTGTTTCGAAAAGGCTGTGCTTTATTGCAGTCCAAGTTAATGAAATAAGGTAGCTGTCAGGCTGCTGCACTGTGTTATCTCCCAGCCACCCTTCTTACAGCAGCAGCAGAAGTGGAAAGTGAAAAGCCACAGAAACGAGCTTTCATTTGCACTCATTTTAATGTTTCTCTACCTCCTGCCACATCTAATGCTCTACTGTTACTGTGAGAAATAATCAAACTTACTTTTAATACAATGCCGTGCATATGGCATCTCTGCCAAGACCATTCTCGAGCAGAGGAACAAATTGCAGAAAGTACCACATGCTCAGCCTTCTGCCTGGGAACTTAGGTAGGAGATAACATCTATGTAACACTCAGCACTCCTCAGACTACCCAAAATCAAGAAAACGTCTTTTTTCCTGCTTTTATTCTGCCAGACCTGCTACAGTGAATCTCCCTCCAGAGTTTCCATCTCTCTGCTCTGTGTTTAACCTAGTCTTTGCATGCTGGAAGATTTTGGAGACCCTGGGTTGAGACTTTAGTCCAGAGAGCAGTATTAAGTGCATCAATCTGAAGAACGTGTTCTCCATATTACATTCATGCTACAAAACGTATCCTAAAATTTAGAATAAATTGCTTTGTGTGCACCTGTGTACCTCAAGCCCTGCATTCGTGCAGTAACCTACTAACCAGGTAGGTTACTGCTTCTCACAGCACTTACCTCAAGCTTCTCAGTTACAACATCTGCTGGCCCTCAACACATTTTCAAGTATGACTTTCTACATTTCAGTCATGTGGGATAATGTGGGACAAATGCAAGAACAATCTTTTACTCTGGAGTGGCTGCTATCCCACACTGTTAATCTTGGCACAGAAAATCACGCACACACAGCTCTGCTTGGGATCCTTTGCATGAACATTGCTGGAAAACACCCTTTGGTGTGATCAGATTGAGAGAAATGATGCCTCAAGTTTGCCAATTTTAGAGTTTCACTGGCTGAAACTAAAACTTTGACAATTAGGGATAAGAGTCTGTGATCCACAGTAACATAAAGCAAAGACGCGCAGCACAGGGAGCCTGCCCTAAAATGGTAGATGATCAGCAGTCCATCCTCAAGGGTGGGGAATACATTTTTTCTAGCTGATGTAATTAGCATAACTCCTCCCTCAATGCTACACCCCCTCAGAAGGCCATTGGCTTGTCGGTCTTGTGTTCTGCCTATTGGTTGGTTGTCATCCACTGAGAATTCCCCATCTATCCCCTTATGTTAATGAGGGCACTCCTCCGCACCTCACTGATTTTCCAGAAGGTTCTGCCATCCTTAGCCTAATATAGCAACCCATTTTACATATATCCACGTATTTATGAATACACATTCATTAATTTATTAATAAATAACTCATTAATGTATCATACAACTTATAAGCATTATTAACAGATACAATTTATTAACTATTAACTTATTATGCTTATTAACAAACTCACTCAATTATCTTTAATGATAAACTCTTAATACTAAAGCCAACCTCCATAAATCTCACTTATAACAAGATCCTTTGCAGTAGTTCTTCACAAAATGAGTTTAAAAACAGAACGAGTTAAAGCAGACTTTGCAAGATGGAATTTTCTTGTGGTATTTTGCGTTGTTGTTTCAAAGGAAAAAATTATGAAAACCACAAAGAACTTGAAGGTACTTTAGTTTACATTTTGTTTACATTTCATTTACATCTCTTTGAGGCCCCATGTGTTTGCAAAGAATCAGGTAAAAGCATGTACAAACTGTAAAAATAATTCTAAAAAGCTATCCTCAAAAGTACCAGAAACTGAGACATGTTTAGGCAATATACCTAGTCACAGACCAGAACAAAAGAACAAAAGTCTCCCACCTACTTTTAGCTAGTCTAGGAAATGTAGATACAAGACTAACAACTTCTCAGTCTTTATCTATCTTTACCTTCCTCTTTCATACAGTATTTTATGTGTTTGGCTAGACACCATGAAGAATGTTCCATGCAGTTCATTACCTGAAAATCTTCTCAGTAGTGCAATGGCAGGGGTTTCTACAGTAGAACCCAAATGTGCAGCTGCTTTTCTTTACATTTCAAGATCCTCTTATAAGTATTAAACTCAGCCTTGGTTCATTGAAGTGCATACCCAGCCTTCTTACCAGTATTCCCCAGCTATTAGCATTCAAAATTAATGACTCTGTTTCTCATTAGACTGCTGTAGAAATAAAACAGGTTTTTTAACAATTATGAATTCTAAGGATATTTATTTGTCATCAAATTTTTGATGTTGATGATTTTTGCTTCTCACACTCTTCTATGTGATCACCAACATCACGATCTTGCTTTTTAAAAACAGACACATGAAGATCATGTGAAATAACCTGACTCCAGAAGTCCATGCTATGTAATCAAAATAATTTTTTTATTTCTTAGCTTAACAAACTTCGTACACAGTCTAGAGCAAAGAGTCCGGACTAGGCAAAGGCAGTGCTTGTTCTTTGGAGGGACAAGAGGCAGCAGAGGGGTGAGAGATCCCTGCCCTCAGGAGTAGGGAAAACAGCAGGGAAGAGCAGAACTGTGACTTCGCATGAGCAGCCCATGAAGGTGCAGGGGATGAGCTGCACTTTTTGCAGCAATGGCATGAGGTAAATAGCCAATACACATGGTTCCTAAATTTCAATTGCAATGAAACTAGAAGCCAGAAGACTCTAAGTGAGGGACAAAATGTTGTCTTCTTTGAGTCTAAAAAGTGGAAATGTACACACAGACCTAAGTTTTGATGTCTCACAAAACACACCAGATGCACATGTAGTAAAACTCTACTACACAAAACTAACTTCAGACCTGGGGAAACCTCAGGGTAGTATTTTTCCAAGAATATATTTATGCCAAATCATTTATTCCTGCTCTAAACCATTTTAGCTGCTAGAAAGCCAAAGGGCAGGGGACAGCAAAACTTGTTTTATAAAACAAAGAGAAGTTTTCCTTTTCCATTCCACTTCTAACTAGAAATATTTGACCAGTGTTGCTCAAAATAGGCTGTATTTACTTCCAAGAAAAAGATCAAGTTAGATTTTCACTGGCAGCATAAATGGTCTCAGAAAAATATGTAAGTGACAAAAACAAAGTAAAAACCTGAAAAGACAGAGAACTAGAATCAAAATGCTTATGTCACTTCAGCCTTCAAGTTTTTGCTTTCTTTCTGTGGGTGCATCTCATTTTTCTTAGCATTTCACCACAGTTGCCATGAGGGTGGGATCTGATCTGTAGGGGAATGGTGTCATGGCAAAAATGATTTTACATCTGATGGGACAAGAGGTGGTATTCTCCAGGTGTAATGGGCTCCAGGGTGTAGTCCTGAAGCCCACTGTGTTCAGGCATGTGCATAGCCATCAGAAATGTACCCCCTCTCATAATGAAAAAAGCAGAAGTTCTCGTGTGTGTCTCTGTGCTTATTTTCATAATCTTACCCACATTCTTGTGCTGTGCATCAACTCTGGTCTGCATAGTGGGGGCAGGTCACAGGAATAAAATCGCTGACATTTTGAAGCTCCTTTTAAAAGTCTGCATCCATGCAGGGATCATGACAGCTGCTGGACCGACAGCCCTGAAGCAGCATGTTGCTGCAGGTTGGAGCAGCTGTGGCACAGTGGGGGCAGTGCCGTGTGTTTCCAGTGTGCCAGCCCGATGCAAAGGGACCACAGTAGGGGGGAGTCAGACTTAGAGCCAGTGCTTTAGCTTATTTGCTGAAAGATGCCAAATTTACAGTCATCAATTAATTTTATTCAGGGTTTCCCACCTGGGGAGGGGCAGGAGTCACCACCTCATGTCACCAGCTGGTAAGCAGGCACTGAAAATTTGTACCAACAGTCAAGAAGTGCAAAGGCAAATTCTGCTCTCCACTGCATGAGTAGAGGACAGCTCTGATCTGCAAAGCAGCTTCTGCCTGTCCCTCCAATTCAAGTAGTTCTGAGCCTTTTTTCAGAGGAGACAAATGTTTCATTTGCATTTCCCTTTCCCACGTCGGCTACTAGGAACAAATCGCTGATGGCAATCACACAGACTGTGCTTCACACAGCACTTCTGAAATCTCCACTTGTGTGTTTCACAATAAAAATACTATGAAAATCCATAATGGCACAGGTCATCCTGCAAGTCACAGTATTTGCTAAGTGAAGAGAAACAGGCAAGGCCTAATGTGTCATCTGACTGTGTGTTGGAAGCTTCCTCAGCACAGTAATTGGTAACACTCGGGTTCTTTTACGAAGTGTTGAAACTGCAGCTTAAGTGAAACACATCTGCTAGCAAAGATATAAGCTGTTTTTGAAAACACAGTATATGTTACAGATCTAGAATAGATCACCATTGTACCCCTGCCCTTCTTTGAAAGGTGGGTAAAGGAAAGGGTCAGACTTCCAGATCTAGCCATATAGTGAAATCTTCATTTATCATGTACAAATCTCCTTTTGCTTCACGTGCCTCCCTCAGCCAGGACCTCATCCTCAAACACCTCCATGTCTGAAAGCCAGGATCCATCCCCAAAGCTCTCTGCATCCAAGGGCCTGGAGAACCCCAGCCCTGCCACACCTTACACCCAAGGTGTTGCCTGCCCCTCTGAAAGCATACAGGCATATAGTAGCCACATTTTTCTCTCCCTCACGGAAGACAGCTCCTGTACTGGGCAGAAGAGCCACATTTCAAAGATTTGAACTCCCAAGAAACCCAGAAGTACCTTCTTGCCAACCTGGGGATTGAATGGCATTAACAGTAGGCACTGACTGTCTTTTCTTTATAAACACACAGGTTTGAATCTTGCCATCTTTTCATTTCCTTCCATCTCAAAAATTATCCCATTACTTTGAAAGCTAATGGAGAAACAGTGAAAGAGTGCAAATGTCGTATAACCCCTGATATCACCTGTGAGCAGCCAGTTGGAAAGGAATATGAGTAAGAGAGATCTTCTGGGCCTGGGAATCTGTATCCAAGCAAGCTGTTTCTCAAAGGGCCCTTTGCATGCAAGTTTGAAAGGATGGGGCTGAAAATCAGCATAGGCAAAGGAATCCTTTTTTCAGAATGTCCTTCAGTTGTGGAGGACTAGGGATATACTTTTGTGACTTCATTTTCCTAAATACCATTTCATAGGAGGCCAAGAACTCCACATTTTTTAAGGAGATTTCATAGACTGTTGAGCTTATTATAATCTCCCACAAACATTTATGGGAAGAGTTTTATTTAATACAGTCTGTGATCTGTATAAACATCACTCACCATGGTTTTAGGCTAACCAAACTCTGAGCTGATCTGGAAGTCGTGTGGGAGCTTTATTTGGTATACTAAAGTAGCGCAGTTCAAAGTATGGTTCTATTTGCAGTATACTGCTGGGAATTAAAGATTAGTCATATGGGGATTTTAAGAGTTGTGTAGTTATGAGAGGTAGACTCAATGGCTTTTGTCTTGTAAAATGTCACCAAACTGTCTTGCTACTTCAAATTACAAGATTAAGTAGTTAAATACTTAAATCCCCAAAGAAGGACTTGAATTTTTGGAATGTGGATGGCAGGAGAAAAGCACAGAAGGAGAAAAGTCAAAAAGCATATGCAAACAAAATTCCACACTATTCATTGTTCTTACAAGTAACTAGAAAAATGGCACTATATCTTCCAAATGTAATTTGCTCTCATGACCCTGTGTCAGATTCATTCAGTTTACAAGTCAATTTCCTATTATTAATTGTCAACCTTGAAAACTCCACTTGGGATCCACAAATCAAGTTGCATCTCCTCATGCCTCCTAAATCACCAGTAATGAAGATTCTGCCCTTTGTAATTTACCTGTCAGTGCTTTGGAGATCCAGACTCAAATCCATCTTACCCCTGCAGTGCCTGCATGTGCTGGTTCTGGATCTTTTCTAAGGAAGCACTTTTTTTTCAACATGGAGGAGACTTAAGAGAGATATTTCCCAGATTGCCTCACTTTTTTTTTTCCTCTACTCTCTGCAAATAACCTCTGTGGGTTGTATGCGTATTTCTGGGATGCTCAAAATATTTGCAAAATATAGGTCTTTAAATATTGGAAAAAATAAACTAAGTGAAGGGTGAGATGTGAGTAGTCGTTGTGTTGCCCTGATGTATTTATTGATGATCTCAGTAGAAGAACAGGCAGAGGAGGATATCAAAAAAGGATGGGGACAACGTGACCACTGTAGCAGAGTTTCGGTATACCCTGCATTCACTAGGTTTTATTTCACATGCACACAGGAATACAGGTTTTTGTGACATCAAACTTCTTGACGTTGTGCCACCAGTATCAACAGGGAGCACTTGTCCTGTTAGAAGTCCATCCTTCTTCACTTTCTAGACTTGGTATTGATTTAATTTGCCCAATCATGCAGTTTATTTAAGCTTGTACTTTTAAGAAAGTGACAGTGCTTTAGATTAGGAAGTGTCACTTGCTAGATTCACATATGGCAATTGCATGGTGAGTTGAAAAAGAAGCAATCAAGGGCTGTGTGTGGGAGTTTCTGATTTGTGCCTTGGAATTATTGCCTCTCTGACAGGTATAAAGGCATATACAGAACAAACTCTTCTAGCAAAAATATCTCTATTTTTGACTTATCTCACATAACCAAGATCAGAGACCAACGATGATATCTTAGCCAACACTAGATCCAGCGTATTTAGACCTGTGTTATTCTGCCTGCACATCAGTTTCTGGTAATCCTGCTGGCCCAGAATGAATCTCCAGATGGGCAGAGGTAATCTGAACCCAGAAACTTTGTATTTACTCTCCCAAACATCAAACTCCAAAATCCATGTAAGCTTAAATTTTTGTATCATACCACTTTGGAGGATAGAAAAATGCCAATGATCCATGATTTCATTCCATTCATTCATCAGACTCTTGGGATGGTGGAACCAGGAGGAAGAAAATCACCATGCAGACACTAAACAAATGCCACGGAAAGTTACAACCTGTTAAGAAAAGTTTGCTACATAAGACTTCAGCAAATACTAAAAGA
The DNA here is from genome assembly GCA_013400515.1 of Erpornis zantholeuca. Classification (NCBI taxonomy): domain Eukaryota; kingdom Metazoa; phylum Chordata; class Aves; order Passeriformes; family Timaliidae; genus Erpornis; species Erpornis zantholeuca. The sequence continues at coordinate 623,529 of VZTN01005653.1, read as the reverse complement.
AGTTTATTCTCTACTGAACCAAGGGTCTCCTTGCAAAACCATCTTCTCCTTAGTATGTTGCTTGAAAGTGAACCTTGTACAGGATATTTAAATAGTTGCAGAACTGAGGACTCATATATATTCTTACCATCTTGGCCGTATCTCATTTTTTTCCTGCACTTATTTCCAATTTACAGGGCTGTAAAATAGCCACTGTACCTGATTAAGTAGAGAAACACTTGTGTAACTTCAATCTCAGGAATTCCCAAGGCATCTGACCTAAAAAATGCAGGGGAAGTTTGTCAGGGTAGGCATCAACCTCTGACACACCATGGCAGTTTTCATTTTCTGTCTTTTCAAACAGGTAGAGTCATGATGATACTCTTCCTTTGTGATAAAATACACCTCAGCCAGTAGTGGTTTGGGTCTTTCTCCCTTGATCTTCAAAGAATTTACACTGTATAGAATGGTAGATTTGCAGTCACAGGAAGAGACACCTTAGTACCTATAATAACCTAGTGGGTCACCCAGTGATGCCACAACCACTCCTAGAAGCACAAAAGATAATAATCTGTTATTCTTGCTTTGAGAGGATTAACCCACCTTTACCTTCCTGATTCCCCACAACCATTGATGAATTACCATCAAAGTAATCCATGTCCTTATTTTAACTCCTTTTAAATATTTGGACTGGCCCATATACTGTGGCAGTGAGTTCCACTACTTATCAGTCACTGAGAGGAGACTTATTCCTTGAAGACCTCCAAACCTGTTCCCTCAGGGAATTTCACCACATATTCTTACATTGTAGCAGCCCTTAGCAGTTCCTTACCCACCTTCTCCATGCTGTTCACAGCAGACTTCCATGGCAGCCCTCCACTGTGTCCCCACAGTTACTTTTTCCACAGACTGGAGAATGTGACTTGCTCTCATGCTATATAAGCCACAACATCTATAATCCTTGCCCTTTCCTGAGCATTTTCCAGTCCTACTGCATCCTATTTGAGATAGTGTGATCAGAACTGCGTAGATTTATGTGGGGACATAATAATGTTAGATCTCTATTCCTTTTCCGATCATGTCTAGCCTTCTATCACGAGGTCATGAGGGAACTGAAATGATACTTTTTATAATACAGAGGCAGTATCTTCTGTGCCCCAGCTGAAACAGCTTTTGATTACAGGGGATCCAGGCTCTGATGAATGAGAGGATGCCACCAATAAAATCAAAAAACTAAAATGAAATAAAATGAGTTGGTCAGATTAGAATTTATTTTAAAAGAGAAGATAGTAAGATAATAAAAAAGAAAAATATATGCAAGCTTTCCTAGCACAGCGTTTTGGAGGGGTAAAAAAAAATCATATTTTATTTTCAAGCCATGGTTTGAAAAAGAGTCACTGAGGAAACCATACCAGAAATTTAGGATATGTCTATGCTGCACGTCGCTAATTTAGCTAGCTGAGCTCTGTGCTAATGCAGCTATATTGCTTACTGTACTTACAGCTAACTAGTTTTGGGGTCTCTCTGAAATCTCTTCACCAAATTGCACTGTGTAATGGAGATATACTTTTTTTTAGTCTTCAGCACTAATGCAGGGCACCTTGAAAAGCCAGGTGTCACACTACTGTCTCCTTTACACAAGCAGAATAGTGGTTGTGCTACCCTTGCAGACTTAGCATATTAAACATACCTTGCAGAAAGACCCCAGCCAGGACAACCCACATAGCTTAAACGTGCCTAGATGAATATGCCTATTTCAATAGAAATGCTCCCAAGCACAAAGTTAAATCCAGGCATATGGGTCTTCTGCAGCAGTAGGGCCTGAGACCTGTAACCCCCACCCTACCCAATGAAAATCAGCCTGTAGAAGGCACTGTGCTATTGAGGTGACAGTGTCACACACATATGGGTGTTGTACCATGGATACACACCTACCACACACTTGAATGCACCTTAGTCTACACAGACTCACAACAGAACAACTGGAGTGTGTCTTGCCCAGTCAGAAATGCCCCTGGAACAGGGAGACTTACTGCTTTAACTCTGATCTAGAATTAAAGCTCTTTCTGCCCATAAGAACACAGCAATATGAAGTTGTGCAGAGGTTGGTACTCACTGAAGGCCAAGGTCTTTCTACAGAGAGGAGTCCCATGCTGTTACAGCCTCGTTGCTGCTTTTACCTACAGCCCTTAGCCACACACAAGCCCATAGGGGCACCCCAGTGCCTTCTGTACAGATGTCTGGTGTGCCCCCAAATCCACAAGGAACAAAAAATCATCAGGCTGCCAAGCCCCATCTGAGAGCATGCAGCAGCACTCAGCACTCAGTGGTGCTCGGAGAGGAGAGACTCGAACATTTCCAAGTAGCTCTTCACTGATACAGGCACCAAGGAATCACAATTCCTGGACACCAGGGTAGCTATCGCTGGTCTGGGAGAAATGCAGTACTAAATTAGCAGCTACCCATGGAACACGCAACTTACACGATGGCTGATGTATTTTTGGCCTGATTCTTGTCTGCTGGCTCCCTTTAGTGAATTTTCTCCTTAGCTAATTTTAACTGAATTTGAAAGAAGGGCTGGAGTATCACAGATAATTATATTTTTATAAGTTTCAGGGACCTGACAGCTGGAGAGAGAATAGACCAAAATTAGTGCTTTCTATTAAGGGAAAGCAGGCAAAATTCAGCCACTATATATTCTAGCAAGCCTGACACAGCCAACAAACCCGTACATGTTTAGTGGCAGAGGAGCATTGCTGGCATTTGCTCTTGCCAGAGCTGGTAGTTTTGCAGTAGTGTAGGGTTTAGGACACAAACTCTTAAGTGTCCATGTTTAATTATTTCTGATGTTGTCATAACAGTTTCTATAACTTTTTCGGGGTATTTGTCATAGCAGAGCATCAACTGAAATTAAGATGATTTGCGAAGGAGCAGTCAAAAATATGTATTTTATTGTAGGGAAAAAAAAGCAATTATGACACCTCAGAAATTACTTTTATTCCTCTTGAACAGTCTGTTTTTCAACTTTAATCTTACAGTTACTAGAAATTAGGATTGGACAGTGAAATTTGTATTTATTAGAAAAGGAATTCAAAGCATCTCAGGCCAATCTTCTGTTATGTGTCAAATTAAGGGAAATTGTGGTTTGCCTCTAAATTAAAAAGAAAAACAATTTTTGAGGAATAAAAATGTCATTGTTCAAGGAAGAGTAATAAAGTATGAATGCCTTTCCTTCAGCTGACTCTCTTTGTAAATGAGAAAGAACACAGAGGTCAATAAATTGTCATTACCCAAGCTTCATAAATCCTCAGTGGTTGGATTTTACCACACTGTTCAAGTTACAAGACCTTAGAAGAGGCCAAGAAAGATTCATCTGGAGTATTTATAGTCAAAGAGGTCTCCAAACTTTTTCAATTGCTACTTGCACTGTCAACATGGAAAAAGCTGCTTATCATGAACATTGCTGCTTCTAAAACACAGCTGTCTGCATGTGACACCATTAATGGAGGCCTATGGTCCCTCAGTAGAATTAGAGGGTTTTCCTGTTCATTATCAAGCACAGCTTTGCTAGCAGATCACTTGCAAAAGACAACCTAATTTTCTGGGTTTTTTTGGTTACAAGTAGGGCCAGCACAGATACAAATAGCAAATATCCCTGAAACTTGAAGTACAACACAGAAAGGAAAAAGCAGAAAAGTTGATTAGAACAGGAGGTAAAATATGACAATGTATGCATTAAGTTGCATGAATCTTACAGGGAGCTACCCAAGGACTGCAGATGGGTTCCTCTCATAAAGATTCAGTCCCTACACTGAACAACATGCTGAGCTTTAAAGGATATATAGCAACACAGTTTGAAAGGGGCAAAGCAGGAAAAAACTAAACATAATGTCTAGTATAGACTACAAAATTAAAAGACTGCTGAAAAGCACTTTGTGCCTTGTGAAAAAAAAAAAATCTCAACTTACCTGAATTATCCTGTGACTAAAGTGTGAAGGAAGTGTGTGTATTTGGGTACAGCATCCTGAAAAAAATCTGGAAGTCTAGATTTAATTAACTATCGGGGAAATTTGGGCTTCTGGGTCCCCTAACCTCCTTAAGTTTGAAGCTTGTGTCACTTGCATACTTCAGATGATTTTTACTCCTTCACTCCCTTTGAGTGAAGTAAGCTCAGCATGTCAGGAACTGTCTTACATGTTTCTCTCTGAAAAGACTCCAAAATACAAGCCATAGCTTGCCATCCTTCTCTAGAAGGACAAAGAGAGAGGCCTCTGTGGCAATGCACAAATGTGAGAACGCCACCATGACTGAGCTCTGAGCCAGAGCAGAGGGGGACAAGGGACTGTAGGCAAGCTGTTAATTAAGCACTGCTGCTACTATTAATAGGCTGATGGAGGGCATCATTATCAAAAGGAAACATGCATCACTTCAAACAAGCTGTTTCTTGTCCTTGTTTGGTTAACAAAGAAGCCATTTGAGTATGCCAGGTTAAGATTACTATTACACGGTGCCATGGGAAGTCCTTGAAAGCAACCTATGAACCTAACAACAGACAGCATATAATAGCATTCAGAGCACAGCTTTTACTGCTCCCATGCCTTTGTGCAGCTCTTGGTGACCTTGGATATTCTGAGCAGGGACACAGGAAGACTGTATTAAGAAGGAATTATTAAATATTGATTTATTTTTTTTCCTGGCATTGGGTATCAAGATAAATGCCAGAAATTCATTTGCCCTGTTGAAACTGACCCAGAAAAGGTGCTTCATCAAGTTCAAGTCTATGGAAAAGGAAACAGGGACAATGAAGAAAAAAACCTTTCCACCTTACCCATCGTTGATCACTCATGAAAACTCATGAAAGTGGCCTGAATATTGAGACCACAATATTTGACAGAAGGACCTTTGCTGATTGTCCACCTCATAGTTGTCTCTCTTTCCACAGAGTTCTGGCCATAATCTCTCAACCAGGAATTCCTAGGTCTTACTCAGTAACCTGGGCCATCTTTCTGCTCAGCTGGCATACACTGCCATTTACCCAGGTTGCAGCAGCTTCTTGCAAAGAAGACTCAAAATTAACATATCTTTGCATCAAATCTCAATCAGAATTCCTGAACTGTCTTCACTAACAGCTAATAAAGGAGTACACTTCAGCAATTGTTTTTATCATTCATACCAAATTAACAAAAAACCCGTTTCTTCCAGAGTTCGGCACTGGATTTTAAGGCCAGTGTGACTTTGTCCAGAACTGGATGAGCTCCAGGGCTGAAGGCAAGGAGGATGCCAGCACTAGTGATGGCATTGAAGCTCAGCTGCAACTCGAACTAGGATACAGTCTTTCTGGCACCTCCAGTGCTACCAGATCCACTTTACTAAAGGAAGGCTGGAGGACATTTTAATGACTTATTGAGGCCATAGTCAGGCTGTTCTCTGCTGACAATGTAACATACTCCTTTGAACTAGGGCTTCAGCTTACCAATGTTTTTCCAGAAAATGTGGAACAACTGACCTCTTTGTAAGAGTCATAGCCCAAGGGGGTTGTGAAGTTTATGTCCTTGAGGATTTAGGACAAAAGGACCTGACTGAGTAAAATCTTGAGTAACCCAGTCTAACCTCACTGCCTATCCTACTTTCAGCAGGAAGTGGGACTACAGATTTCCCAAGATAAATTCCAACTTGAATTATCCTATAATCCTGGAAAAACATAGAAAACTTGTGGATAAAGAGTCTCCTGCAAATTTTTTTCCTCACACAGAGTAAGAGGTGAATTTTTTTCCAAAACTTAACTTAAAGAAAAAATTCCTGTTTGCCTTGTGTTTTACTCAGAATTGCTGGTATGGACTAAACAGCATTTGGCTGATCCAAAGCATTGATTCTTATTTCAACCTCTTGAGACCTAAGCCAGTTTCTCTATTTCATTTTGAATGTTGATACAGTGCTTATTTGGAGTCTGTTTAGGCCTGGTGGCCTCAAACTTTAGGGGGAAAAAGAGGAGAGGGCTCATCAATGACATCAATTGATGAAAAGACAAGAACCCTCTCTGACTAAGTCCCCATAGCAACACTTGCCAGAGGAAGAAGCTTTCCCTGGGAATCTGTTGAGGAGCACAGGGAGATACCTGGAAGGCACTGGGTTGAAGTAAGCCTAATGTTTTGGTGTGTTTTCATGTACATTTCAGTTTCTTCATTAAAGCAGATGTTTTCAGCTGCAGATGGGTCTAAAAGTCATTTTCAAATACAGAAAGATAAAGGCAAAACTGAAGTTCATTGTGCCTGGGGTGAGGGGTGGCAGCCTCCAAATTTGTGGAAAATTGATCACAGTATGGAGATTGTTGAGATAGTTTTATTTCTGAAAGAGGTACAAAGATGCTTGGGAGTCTGTCTGGTGCATTGCAGAGGCAATATGTATTGTGTAAGACACTTGCTCAAACTCTTGCTCAAAATCATGGAACCACAGAATAACAAGCACAAAAGAACCTCTGGAGGTCATCTAGTCCCACTCCCAAAGATGAGATATCACAGTGTTTCTGAACAACTTCTTCCAATCTTTGGCCATCTTGCCTGTGAATTTTTTTTCCTGACATCCAGCTATAACTTCTCACACTGAGACTTGTGCCTGCTGCTTCTTGTCCTTCCTCTGCTCCACTGAAATCTGAACCACATTTGATTGTTCTCACAGTCCAAACTTCCTTAAGAGATGGACAAGCAAAGACATCAGCTGGCAGAACATACAGTAACCATGTCTGGTGACGAAAGTGACTAATGGGTGACACAGAGAGGTGCAGCATCTACTTTTTAAGTAAAAAAGTGAAATCTTCTATATTTACTCTTTCATGCAAAGTCTGAACTTACTTAACTCATGGCTGAAGTACTGTAAAATCATAGTGTGAAATACTGGGAAATGTCAGCTATGCTGCTGAGAAAACCTACCCTGAACCAAAATTTAGACACTGCCTTAAATAGCAATTTCCATTGTAATTCCCCTCCCTTCACCAAGTTGCTCTAGAAGGGCAATCATTCTTCTTTGTTCTCCTAGATCCTAATACAAGTTCATTAATTTGCTCTCCACTTTGAAAACTAAGTGTTACTAAAAATGACCATTCAGGTACAATTTCTGTCACTTGCATTTGTAGCAAGTAATGTTTTGCCCTATGACTAGTCCTGTTTATTTCTGGGTTGACAGAAGTGGAAAAAACTGGCCCATAATATCTGTATGCATCAAAAATAGAGAATGGAAGAGAGACAGTGAGAAGAGATTAGAGTACCATGTATGCTCAGTAACCACCCACATATGCCTGCACCCCCACAGAAAAGAAGTCTCTCTCTACAAAATGTTATTAATTGTATTTTAAAGATCGACAGGTTAATTGAGCTGTTTTGGAAAAACTGACTACAGAATCAATTTCATTCTGTCATTACATTTTGTCAAATTAAAAATCCAAGTATATATTTTTAAAATCTACTAGGAAGCCTAATAAAGATTATGGTGGAGTCTAGGACGCTCTCACGTTCTTATCCACACTGCCTGCTTTCATTGCATATCATGAATATTGGCATCAAGTTCCCATACATCTAACTTCCAGACATTATCCTCCTGTTACAAGCTGGCTTTCACTGAGCACTTTGTATTGTAAGGCATGAGCCTGAAAAAACATGAAGATGTAAGTCAAGGTTAAAGACAATAAAACACAAACAAAAACCTTCCAAAACATACTCATAAAAAGTAGAGATGAAGAAGAGAGAGGTTTTAAGGAGTCAGAAAGATTTATTTTCCCAGACATATTAGTGAAGCATCTGTCAGAATGGTAATTAAAGTTTGTGGTGACAAAAAGTACATCCCACCTAAACGTATTTTTTCAGCAAATGTCTTCACTGGGTTTGGGCCTTTTTGAGGGGAAGCTAGACCCAGCAACCAAAGGAGAGCTATGACATTGTACCTAGGAGAACCAGACCTCTGTGGAGGTTCTTCCAGAAACTAAGTCAAAACTATTGAGCAATAATAGAAAGCATACTGTACATCTATACATACATGAGAAGGTATGAATAGCACAGTGGTAAGCTGTCCATGCTCTACAGACTTCCAGTCTCTATAGACTTCACAAAATCTTAAAAAGAAAACAACAGCAACAACAACAACAACCAAACAAAACAAAACAACAAAAAACAAAACACAAAAACAAAAAAAAAACCCTACACATCATTAAAATTAAAGCTAGTTTCAGGTAGTTTGGTGCTGTGGGCTAGTTTATATACCAAGAGTACAGAGTGGACCTTTTTGAATAGCAGAGTCTAGACAGTCTGGACAGTGGCACCAGCACAAAACTCGCTCAGTCTCAAAAACTTCCCACCTCTGTTCTGCAGTGTATGGCAAGAGCTTCACACAAAGCAGAGCATTTAGGTTTGCAGGACCTGGCTGCTGCAGTGCAGCATCAGATGGCCTGCTGCATACACATACTCTGTGCCAGGCAAACTGCACTATTGACATATTAACATCAATATTGACATATTAAGATAGACAAGCTGAGATGAAAGAGTGAAAAGATGAGGAGTCTATCTCATTTTTCACTCAGAGGAGTTGTGGAGCCTGGTTCCAAACTACCAACTTTTCTCCTCTGCATATGTCAAGATGACCCCCTACATCCCACACAGCTACCAAATTTTATCTATTCACAACTTCTCTCCTTCACTCTAGCTCAGAAGCAGCAGAAAACCATCGAGCATTAAATAAAGAGCAGGCACATTTTGCAGCCCATCCCTGGGGTCTGGGCACCAGAGAGAGGTTTCTGAGTGTACTGGGACGGAGGCAGCTTTCAGGTACACATGGCCTCCTTTCCCTCTGCTGTTATCTGACACTGTCATAGTAACCTATGTTCCTTCAGGCTCCCAGAGTTCCCACCAACAGCACCAAAGGAGAGAGCTAAAGAAGCATGGATGGTTACAAGTCCTTGTTGGTTGGATTATTTTCTCACTAGTGACACACAGTGCTCTACAGCCCTAGTTATCAGTGTGACACTTCAATCACCATGAAAGCCACACAGTCCAGAAAATCCAGGAGTGCAGTACTGCTTTACACTGCTGTAAACAGCACCATTACAGAGGACACCTTCCCACTGGTTTTTCCTCAGTCAGCAGGTGAGGAGGGAGGCACTGCCACCAGCACACCTGCATCATGCAGCTGGGACATTCTGCTGCCACTCCACCATCAACAGAGCAACATCCTCCCTCTCAGCTGCAGGGACCCTACCTTTACAGACCCTGCTGTCAACCTTGGCACTCTATCCCAGACTCTGATTTTTTCAGTTGGTTCAGCTATAAAACACCTAATGATTCTGGTGCCTGAATCATCATTGGACTCTGAGAAAAATAGCTTGGGTCTCCCTCTGCAGAATGATTGCTCCAGGCTCTTTGCAGTCTCAAGCAGGCATTAACACGGGCATATGTCCCTTGCACACCGTGCCCTGCTTCCATTGGAATGTTTTGCAGCAAGATAAATTGGTCTCACCACCTCCTCTGCTGCAAGTGCCTATTCTAAGGAGGGAGTCTCTGATTCCAGCAGAGCCTCCCTCCCGGAGGTGTGGCACTGCGGGAAGGGGAAGGAAGACTGGGAATTGCACTTACAGTGAATGGGAATAGATGGCTGCTCTTGCTATTTCGTCAAAAGAGCCCCTTCCCCAAGCAACACTGATTCCACAGAAATTTAAGTAGAATCAAGGTATTGATTTCTTGAGAGAAAGAGTATTGTATTAATACATATATGTATTCCTCCCTCTTCCAACATCAGCAGTTAGCATGCCTGATGAGAAATGCTGCAAAGAAACGATTTCAGGTTGACTGCATCACATCCTGACTCGCTGCCATGAAGCTCTGCACTTCAACAGAATTCCTGGTGAACGATGATGAAATATTCATCAGTTCATATTTGTAAATGGCCCAGCAACATACTGAGTAAATGACCTCCGACGAAGTGCCTCACATTAAAATGGAACAGCAACCAGCTGAAATGAAGGAACTACAAACTACGCATGTGTTTTGTCAGCACAAACAAGCAGCAAACACAAACAGAAAGAAATCTAGTTGGACTCATCATCCTGACAGCGAGAAACAAACGAGAAGCCAGCCTGTTCACTTCAGCAGGACCCCTGGTGGTGCTGCCTGTGGCAGGAGTGAGTAGGGCAACCTGGGCTAAGTATTACTTCCTGCCCTCTGTCACGAGCAGAAAGTGAACCAGGCAAGGCAAGAGGTTGAGCTGCTTGTTCTCCCCACATGCTGGCCCTGATTGTTCATCACCTCAAGGACTGCTAGTCCTTAACTTCAGGTCTTGCTCCCTAAAATGGAAAATACAACCCTATACCCTCCAGAGGAACTGGGGAGCCTGCCCTCCCCCCCCCCCCCCCAATAAATATGTGATGCTGGGCAGGAGCATCCCCCCAGTTAGCATTTCTTGCCTTGCCTGCATGCTTTGCTGGGAGCCCCTGTAGAGAGCAAGCATGGTTTGCAAGGGGGGCAGGCTGTGGGCATGGGGGTGCCACCCAGCACTGCTCTTCGTCTGGGGTGCTGCTAGCCAGTGCTGATTTATGGAGCAGAAGGGTGGATTTTCTGTCCTGATTTCAGCACTCATCATTATTCAGGATGCGTGTTTTCCAGGGAGGTTGCCAGATCTGCACTGCACCGCTTGTGATGGTTAATCCTTGTACAGGAAAGCTCCACAATGGAAACTGTGAGGAGAATGCAAAATAAATTAGGAAAACCTAGCAATCCATCGTCAGCCTCCGCAAAACGCAGAGACACCCAGGCTTGGCCTCCCCCAGACCTTTTTCAAGGTACTTTCTTGAAACTGAGCTTAAAAACCCATCTGTTGTTGCCCCAGGGCCTCACGGAGAGGTGAGCTCCCACCGCCAGAGCCAGGTGGGCGATGCAGCCCTTTTTAAAATCATTTATTTATTAATTAAACGCCCTGTGATAAGGCAGATCTACATGCAGGTCCACACACAGCTCTGCAGGCTCGGAGGGGCCTCAGCGGCCGGGAACTTGAACAAACAGCACCATCAGGTGGCTCTCCGGGAAATAGATGTGTGGAAGCATCCAGGACGTCTCCAGGCTGACCTGGCCATCCCTCCGCTCTTCTCTTCCAACCCTCCCAGCAGGGAGGGTCCACAATCCCTCCTGGCAAAATCCAAGTCCAAAATTGTTAGAGAAAGCTTCAACGGCAGCAAGACACATCCAGAGAAAGTGTTAAGGGGAAACTTTCGATCTGCTTCCCTGGCATGCAAGTCTTTTACATCCTGTCCTTTCCACTGCTGACAGCTGTGTGTATCCCAGTTCTAACTATGTGGTTTAATTGACTCCTTAACAGGCCACCAGGCATCCGTCTGAGCAGAGCACAAGGCTTAATTTCCTCCCTTAGCCTCTTCAATTTTTGCAGACACTGGCAAATGGATGTTTTCACCTTGAAAACAATTCCCAGTGCACAAACCCCCTTTGGGGCACTGCTGGCATCCACCTCCCCCCACCTGGCAGAGGGAAGGAGGAGGATACTTCGTTCAGCCTCAGGCAGGTGCCCTTTCACCAAAGACTGCCTTTGAAATAACTTGGCTCCTTAAGCCTATTTGCTGCCTTCTCCTGCTGCTCACATATTTGGTCAGTGCAAAGTGGGAACAGAAGCCTTTCCCAATAACTAACCAGAGCAGCTGTGATCCCTTGGGAGTCACAGAGCAGATATAACCCCAACACACATAAAGACAACACATGAGAATTCAGCTTCTAGAATCCAGACATCAGCCACTTCACGAACTGCTCTGAGGATCCTGCTTGTCACCTTTACCTATCCTGCTAAAGACAGGAGAGCCCTGGATAAGACAATCTGAAGGATAGTAAACTGCTGCTGCATCCACAGTGCTGCAGTGACTGCAGCCATACCCACACTATTTCCATGATTACCAGGGGAGGGACCTATGCCATCAGTCTCAGCTGCTTTCCTCACACTTGGATTTTAAAATACTTTTTCTTCAGGTTGTTCTCCACTATGGTGAATAATTAGATATTTCTAATTGCCTCCTAGCAGAACGAAGGTAATTTAAATACAAATGCATATAAAGAATATGTTTAGTTGTTTGTATATTTATTTGCTTATGCATACATGTCTTCTATAAGTAAATATATGTCTGACTTACATTTATATAAGATACAGAAATCGATAGGCACATAAACACATACACAGTCACATTCATGAACCTAAAGGAAAATTATTCAAAAGTGTGGTTACTCAGCTCCTCTAGGAAACACCTCAGTCAACAGTTTCAGTCTTGAGTTCCTACAGTTAGACCTTCCAGCAACAACTCTGAAAATTGGGACCTTCCATTGTTATGTTTGTGCTTATGCATACAGAAGTATTGATCTACCTATGTAATTTCAGGCCTCTGATTTTCAAAAATGTGTGGCCTGAAGAGAGAGTCCAGTGTTTCCAGTTATACTTTTCCCAGGGGCACTTCTGTACAAAGCACATCATCCTGTCACCTTGAAGGGATGTCAAAGCATTGCAAGTTGTTGACAGCTCATCTCAAAAATCTCTGCCTTCTGCAATAAAGAGACCTCCCTATTCCCAAATATGCTCAATGCAATAAAATTTTTGAACATCCCATATAAAGTTGATAATAGAGCACCTAACACAAAAGACAAAAAAAGAAGAAGAAATGAGATTATATTTCCCATCATGGTATCTGCATTAAACTCAATAGATGCTTATTTCTACTATAATTGTGCCAAAGTCATTTTGAATTTAATTTTCTTTATGCACCTTGCTCTGAAGCTAAGCTATTTTGGGAAAAACAATGCACAAGACAGTACTTAAATGCAATGGCAGCATCTCACCAGTTGCTATTAATGATGTCAGAGGAGGTCAGGTGGGCACAGAAGTATGAATTGTCCCTACATTTGTACACTCCTAGAGTGGCTAAATAGCACCCAGGAGAACTGAGGTCTTCCTAGGACAGTAGGAACATAGAACACTATGACGAAGGAATGTCTTTTTTCCTGCCACCTTAATTCTCTTTGCTTTCAAGCTCTTCCTCAGCCCTTGCCTTTTATTTTTCTGTAAAAGGAGAATGCAGTGCTAGGGGAAGTCAGCTTGCAGCAGCATTGGATCATGGGAGAGCCTGCACAAGCCACCTCCAGGCACTTCTATATGTACCTCTTTTTACACTGGGCTGTCAGTTGTGCTGCTCTATTCTAAGTGTAGAGCCATGGAGCAAGATGCTTGGGGTGGATTTGTTGGCAGATCAGTAGGGAATCATAATATTCCTGCCAAATTCATTTTCTCATGTGACCTGAGCTTGACTTAGAACATGGATTTCCTACAGAGACAAGTTTGAGCAGTGCCAGGAATTTGAAAGCCAGGTGGTCTGCAAAGCTTTTCCCCAGGCTCTGAGATCCTATTTCCTCACGTCATTCTTTCCAGACAGCATGGAGTGCGGGCTGGGGTGCTCACAGCAAACTGAGTCCTCAAAACCAATGCAATTGCTCCTTCCCACCACCACAATCCTCTGGAAGAGACTGTGACAGAAGTGGGAGTAAGGATGAGCACGTTTTCTGCTAGGAAACTGATTCAGACAGGCTTTGACCAAGAATGCTAGTGAAACTTTTCTCTGCCAGAGGAAACTCTAAAAAAAAATCCCACTTTTTCATCTCGGCAGCATCCAAATCTGGCTTAGATAGTCCAAACTGTCTTGTCCTTGCTAACTTAGAAAGCCTATATTTGCCTGTTTGGGAGGGAAAGCGATCATGTAAAGGCAGATAGATAGACTTTTCCGAAGAGAGCTATCCATAGGTTCACTGATCTCTTGGGACAAGAAGATCCATATATTAATTTTAGATCTCTGGCAATCTGCATACTAGAAATACCTTATGGCTCTGATCCATACTGACTTCTATTAAGGAAACAAAAGCTAGAATGAGCTGGAAACTCTCCCAGATGATGCACTCTGAATATCCATTGAGAAAAAGCAGCCTCCTAATATATTACTTGCCCCATCCCTAAGAAATTCTCATTAAATAAAATAAGTTTGGCTCCCTGAAGAGGTACAATAGTGGTGTTAGTATTGTAATGGGATATCAGACCAGGACGTGGACCAAATATCACAGAGTCACAGAATGGTTAAGGCTGGAAGGCACCACTGGAGGTCATCTAGTCCAACCTGCCTGGTCAAGCACAACTTCTTACAGCACATTACTCAGGATTCTGTCCAGATGGCTTTTGAGTGTCTGCAGAGAAAGAAACTCCTCACCTTCTCTGGGCAATCTGTTCTAGTGCTCAGTCACTCAAAAAGTATAGAAGTTCTCACTCATGTTCAGGTGAAACTTCCTGTACATCAGTTTCTGCCCATTGCCTCCGTCCACCATTGCTTGGCACCACTGAGAGAACCTGCTTTTCTCACTGTTTTGTCTCAGCAGGAAGCAGGGGTAATGCACAGATTACAGCTGTCTACTTCTGGACTTCTTAATCTTCTTGTACAGCTAAGGAAGGATCCCTAACACAGACCAGGGAGTAGCAGCCTCTTCCTAAAATGGTTCCTGTCATTCTCTCTAGAAACATCACAGAAGTGGCAATGGTCCATCACACATATAATCCCATATCTATAATTGCCGCCTTGTTGGCAAATTCCCGTTACAGATTGCACTCAGTTCTATCCCACCCTCACATCAGATGCAATCCACACCAACCTGTGCCTGCTGGAGCGCCTGGCTGAGGTAGCAGGATGGAGAATAGCTCACTGCACTGGCACTCTTGGAAGACAGAGAAGAGAACTAAGACTTTAGGAAGTTTGAACCCTGCACCTCAGCCAAAGCCACCCCTGTATCACCTCTGTCTCCCCAGGACCCAAGGAAGGGATGGATGTAGCATGTCCTTCTCCACTCTCTCCCACTCCCCCACGCCTTTCTGTCTGCCTTAGGTGCAGTCGTGGCAGCCAAGCTCTCCCTGAACAGTTACAAAAATGCTCAATGTGGAGTGAGTGATGTCTTCCACTGAAACAGCATTTGAGACAGCACAAGCCACTGAGAAAGCAACCTCCCTGTGTTGTTGTTGGCGTCATGCTGGTGGCTAGGGGACACTCAGAAACCCTGTGTTTCTACAGTCAGAGAACAGCAGGATAAACTCAGGAATAGCTTTGCCGAGAGCAACTGCAAACTCCCTTAGCACACTTCTGGGAGAATGTAGCTGGGAGAGTGTCAGCAGAAGCTATGAAATTCATTTGCATCAGACTCACAACTTTTTGGCAGTAGGCTGACCAGTCTGAAATTCACTTCTTAAATCCATGAGAATCCAGTTTATATTTAGTCTTTCTTCAGCTGTAGATCCTCTGCCTCCATTTTTAGCGTGCATCCAAACAAAGCCAACATCCCCATCCATCAGTCAGAAAGGAGACGACTAACACAGGTTAGGGAACACTCAGGTACCAAAAGGGAGCAAATGGCAGAGTAGGTCAATTAAATCCCAAATTACTGCCTAATTTAAGCCCTGCTTTCTTGCCTGGAAGGCCCGAGCTGCTTGTTTATAATATCTGTCGCTGTAAGAGACATTTTCAATTGCTCTCCCTTTTACAGTTCTCTCTCTGAACAGCAATTTCTTTACATATCTGCCAGCACATGATTATGAGACCATTTTTAAAGATTTCACATCAGGCCTCTGTGGAAATTAATTAGATCATTTTAGGGAAGCAAGACTATCAGTGCCAGGTGATCCAGAAGCATGAGGGCAGCTATTTTGGACACTATCCCTTCTTGCAGATGATTGTTCAATCCAAAACTCTGCTGAGTTGCCAAGTTCCCCAACATAATTCTTGTGTGACTATGAAATTCCGTGCCACTGGACTGGGTGCATTTTTCTGTAGATATTTGATACCTATAGATATCACTTCGTGCCCTGTTGAGTCACCTGTAAATGGAATTTGTCTGTAGAGCCAGAAACTCTGTTCCTTAGATCAAACATTAACTAGTCCTTGGCTGAGTCTGCTCTATCACAAGGTCCCAGGACATATTATAAAAGGAGTGCCTGGACACTGCTGAGCATTTTCTAGGAGCTTATTCTACAGAATCACTTCCCCATGAACACAAAGGAAACTGCATTAGCCAGGATGGAGAAACACTTCCACCAGGAATGGAGAAACATTTCTACCAGAGTTGCAAAAACAGATGGATACGACATGACTCAATTCAACTGTCCTGGTGTGCTGTTCCTTACTGCCTAACGTGCACTGATCTGCATTGATCCAAATTACATTCCAGCACCTCAGTGTTGGCAAACAAATTCAGTCGATCCAGGAGGGCCACTGGGTTTTAACAGAGGCCATTGATCCACTGTGATCCTGATTCAACACCAATTTAAACATATTGCCTGGCTGAAGACCTGCTCATGAGCACAGTCATGAAGTAACACATGAGAGATTGACTTCTGACATAATGAGACCTGCCAAGTT
The DNA here is from genome assembly GCA_013400515.1 of Erpornis zantholeuca. Lineage (NCBI taxonomy): Eukaryota > Metazoa > Chordata > Aves > Passeriformes > Timaliidae > Erpornis > Erpornis zantholeuca. Next base: position 607,085 of record VZTN01005653.1, on the reverse strand, counting down.
CAGGCTAAACCAAAGGCTGTTTCCATACCTAATTGAAGGTGCCTCACCAAAGCCATGCACTGAGAGGCAGTTCACAGAGGGGAGAATACAGCAGTGTGAAACACCTTTTCTCGCTCCTTTGAAGTTGAGGTTTCAAAGCTTCTCCTATTCTGAGCTTCATCTGAACAGGGGGCCACCTCCAAGGCAGGTCAGAGCTCTTAGCTCAGGAGAAGTCCCCATATTTTGAGCTCCAGCTCTCAGGAAGTAAAAAAGTCCCTTAACCTATACAGGCTGTGCTGGAAGTGGAGCTTTCTTCTAATTGCAGTGCTTGGTCCTGGTGCTGAGAAAATTCCTCTGCTGGTAAGGCACATTTCCACAATATTGCACCAGCACTTTCATAAGAAGCCTTGAATTCAGTGGTATTTTCTGAGGAGAACTGCACTGACTAGAAAATTCCCACCCACCTCAAAACCTAACTGCCGCAGCAATAATTCTGCACAGCTACTGAGACTGGTTGGTGGAACTGAGGAGAGGAGAGGAGAGGAGAGGAGAGGAGAGGCAGAAGGAAATAAATACTTTTTTTCTTTGCACCAAAGCTGGTTTTGCCGCTTTTATCCTGACTGCAAAGTCAGAATTCCTTTTCAGTCTCAGGCCACATACATTTGCATCATGAACATGCGATGTAAACCCCAAATAAATGTATGCATGTGTCATTGTCTCTGCTCTGTGTTACAAAGCCTGCTTTCCTCCTTCCCATTCCCTTATGCAAATGTGCACACTGAGGACAAGTTGACAAACACGACAACACTAGTCCAAGAATAACATCCCAAACTCTCAGTCACTCTCACTTCTCAGGGACATATGTCACCTTAGGCACATCGCAAGCATGGCTATCCTCTCCAAACAGCACCAGAACAAACTCATCCTGCATCTTCTCCTTGCATGCAAACAAATGGCAGAGGGAAGGTATATAAAACTCACCTTCCTGGTCTAGAATCACAGAATGGTTTGGGGAAAGTTTAAAGGTCATCCAGTCCAACCCCTTGCAATAAGCAGGTACATCTTCAACAGGGTCAGGTTGTTCAGAGCCAGATCTAACCTGGCCTTGAATGTTTCGAGGTTCTTAGGGCAACCTGTTCCAATGTTTCACCAACTTCACCATAAAAAAAATTCTTCCTTATACTTAATCTTAACCTAAGAGTAAACTCTTATCGTTTCAAAGCAATACCCCTCATTGCTACAGACATAATTAAAATCTCTTCCTCCATATATCTTGTAAGCCCTCTTTAACACTTGAAAGGCTGCAATAAAATTTTCCCTGGAATCTTTTCTTCTCCAGGCTGAACAATCCCAACTCTGTCAGCCTTTCCTCACAGGAGAGGTGTTCCATCCCCCTGATCAGTTCTGTGGCCCTCCTCTGAACATGAGGAACATAGTTGCTTCATGACAGCAGCCTAATTTTACCACTTTTCCATGACTGCCCACCAGTTTACTCCAGGAAAGACTAGTTTTTAATGAGAGGGAAAGGCTTTACACTGCATACATTTATTACAGCTGCACAGCCTAAGGTGTGTATGTTGGTGCAAGTGCACACCCTCTCATTTGGCAGCAGATGAGCCAGGAATCTTTAGTCTGTCGCACAGGCTGTAGACTCCAGATGGAGTCCTGGAAAGTTGTAACAACACAGAAACTTAGTTTCCTGAACATTTAATATAAATGATAACGAGAAGAAAGTTCCTTCCTTTTCTCCTTACTACTGACTTCTCCCTTTTCCTTAAACCTTTAATTTTAAAATGAGCAGTTAAAATTTAAAATGTAGCTAACAGAGTAGTCTGGTACTAGCTAATGTGTCAATGTGAAATTAAAATATGACCTGTATAAAAACACAAAGACTTATGGTATATATTTCAAACAGCACCAGTGTTCCATGAAGAGCAGATAGTTCTGAGCAGCAGTTCAACCCCAGGCAGCCACTAAGGGCTTATGCTGAGAGCATGCCAGGACTTGGCAAAGCTCAGCTTTACAATGGTTACAAAAAGCACATCAGCCCTATCTGCAAGTCCTACTTGCATCAAATTTTGTCACTTTGCAGCACTCTCAGTCCCTTGGTTTGGTCTTGGAGCACTTGAAGAGACAAGGGGTGATTGGAGTAACTGGGTTCCGACCGCAGGTGCTGGGTTGGCAGATAACAGGACTGGCGGATCCCAGTAACTTTCATGCCCCGTGGAAGGAAGTAGCCTTGGGGGCCTCCAGCTCCACTGGTCCCTGCTCCTGGCAGGGCTTTACAAGGTGCATGAGCCCCATCAGGCATGCTGCTGAGAGCAGAGCACCTCAAATATCGCCAGCGCTGGAAATCTCAGAAAAAAACCTGTTGTGGTTTTAGAAGCTCCCCATTCTTTCCTTTTTTCTTTCCTCTTTTAAAGGAATTTTTCCCCCCCATGTTTGGTTGCTAGGGAACAAATAGCTGGGTACTTAAGAGAAACAAAGGGACATGGCCACAGAGAAGGGCCCGGCCCTCTTTTTGCCTGGGGCTTTTCTCATTGAGCAGAAACTAGAACTGGGCGGGATTTGAACTGGCAAAGGAGAGCAAGATACAGCCTGGCTGCAGTTTCGCTGGCATCTGGAGGAGAGAGAAGCTGCTCTGCCCTGCCACTCCTCTGCTCTTTCTGCCAGTCCTCTGCTTCCCCTGCCGCCTTTGCTGCTTCAGCCATTTCTGGCACAGCCATCACTCCTGCTTCAGTTTTGGTTTTTTCTGCCACTGCTGCGAGATTTCTGCTACACTGTAGCCCCGGCGCCCTGCCTGCTGAGACCTCCTGAGACCCCGCTGCAGCTCCGGAGTTGGATACATCTCATCTACAGCCCGGGATTTGGATCCATCTCTCCTGCTCCGGCCTCCTGTCCCCGAGGGTCCTTCTCCACTGCCCCAGGGCTTTGTGAGTTGCCTTTTCACCTCCGCCATTTCCTGAGGGCCGAGCTCGCTCCGGAGCGCCCCCTGCAGCCGCGGGGGAACATCGCTGCCTGACAGCCCAGAGAGGCTGCACCGGACTCTGCTCTGTTTGGGATCACCACCAGGGTTACTGCTGTTTGTTTGCCTTGCTTTATATATGTGTTTATATAATCATTAGTAAAGAACTGTTATTCCCATTTCCCATATCTCTGCCTGAAAGCCCTTGATTTCAAAATTATAATAATTCGAAAGGGAGGGGGTTGCATTTTCTATTCCAAGGGAGGTTTCTGCCTTCCTTAGCAGACCTGTCTTTCAAACTAAGACAAAACCCCTCACCTTCTCTCAGGTACAGCTGGAAAGGGGGTGAGGGGGTGGCACATTAGCTTGTATCGCATTTCTGGGCCCTGTTCTTTTTGAACTAAAATATTAAATACACTATTACAAGCACAGTAGGAAAATTTTACTTTTATGGAGAGAAAAAGTATCACCTCTGGAAAGTCTTATCTGTTTGCTGAGAAATTTTCACTCATTGTCTTTGACTAGAAGGAGATCCATGCTGAGAAATATGAGCAGAAAGCTTTTGTTCCGAGCGAACTGCAAGAGAAAGGAAGATAAATCAGTGAAGCTTTTAATATGAAGTTTTCCCTCTGGCAACATTTCATTGTATGATACAGGCATGCAAAGATGCCAAAGGCACGGAAAAAAGATTTTGGCTGGAAAGAAAGAACTTAAACTTTGGCTAGGACTCACCTGATACTGGACTTGCTCAACAGAGAAAAAAAAAATCCTTAAATAAAACACACTCTTAAGAGGAAACCCCACTGCTGAGGTGAAGCATTCTCCAGGTCTGCATTTGAAAAAGTTTTGCAAACACAAGTACTTAGCTGGTAGGGTAGGAAAAATACCTATAACTATCTTAGCAAAAGTCACAGGGTGGGTGCAGCTGTATGAGCGCAAGTAAGAGGCCCCTCTGGACCACCAAGGCCCATGAGCAACTAAGCCTCTGCAGGGAACCCAGAGAGTAATGAAACAATTCAAGGGCAAGGATGCTGTGTGAGCACAAACCAGCCATTTGGCGATGATGGGGGTAGGGGGTGATTTGTTCTATCAGCAATCTTGTTTCAGACAACCCAAGAAGTCACAGACATTAATGTAACATAATCTGCTTCCCAGTGTGCTTTGTTTCTCTTTACTCTTCCCAATTACATTGCAGATAAAATAATCTTGATAGGGAACAAGAGATTTTTTCACTTTTATATGTCAAAAACATCCAAACAAGGTGAAGAGTGCTCCAGGTATATGAAGCCACTGCCCCTCTAGGTAAATAACTTTCTTTGCAGACATTTTTTCAGCTGTTTATCTCCATGGTCAAAACCTTCAGTCAGGCAGATAAGAAACACGCTTGTTGGCCAGATAAGCAATGTGCCAAAACAGAATTCCCTCTGCCAGAACTGATACTGCTTCATTTAGATGTAGTTTCTCATCCCACAGGCTTCGGCTGTTTGAAGGGAAAGTAGTTCTCAGAACATATGGAGTTGGTAATAAAGCTCTTTCTAGGAGATACAAGGATTACACAGGGAATGAAATGGCGAAACAGCGTCTGCAGCACACATTGTAAAACTTGAACCACTCCAAGTAAAATTCCCTTCCCACTGAGAAAGAACAACATGGTGGGACAAAGTGGAAACGACATTGTGGCTTTCCAAAACATCAGCTACATCATGGCAGTTTCCCCTCAGAACACCAAAACCTGCTACCCAAAACCTGCTTGAGACACACATTCCAACCTCGCACTCACAAAAAAAAAATCTTGTGACTTGTCATTTTGAGTCAGTGTCAGGAGCACTGCCAAAAAAAAGGGATGAAAGAGCTGTCTTAAAAGAGCAAGAGAGAGTCTATGCACCAGACGGGGAAACAGTGCCTGTGTATATCAGAGCTCCCAAGCTCAGCTACAAGTCGTATTTGGTTTCTGCTAGATCTACCCCAGGCATCCTACTTCCAGTGAAGCAGGAAGTCTTGTATCCCACAAGTCCAGTGTTGTTCCATGTTCCCAGGCTGTCTACTTGTTCTTAGACCAAAATCTCTACAAGGCAAGGCAAAGACACTCAGATATCTGCAGAGAAGCTGCCTTCTGCCAAGAGGACTGCTTGGAGTCAGACTTAAAAAGCCACAACCAATGGCAACACTCTTCCAACAGGATGGGGCAGGCAGAGGGAAGGGTGGTTAAAAAAACCCCATTGTCCAGGAAAACCATTCTAGTCCAGATCTAGGTTCCATTTAACGCAGTAACTTGTTCCCAGCAGTGTAGACAAGCAGCCATGCAGAGAAGAGTAAAAGCAGGCCAAGCACGTTTGCTTTCTCCCATGTATTTTTGCAACTTCCAGTGATTTTCATCTCAGGAGTGGTCCTGATCGTGATTTGGTTTGTTTATGGAATGATCCCCAGTAGGTCTCTCTTTGAAGCCCGTATCTTTTCATTTGCTTTGTTCGTTGCTATTGAGCATTAGCCTAACATTTTAAGTGAAAGACCATGATGGCTTTCCTAAAAAAAAAAAGTCTGGGAGTTATGTTCTCAGAGTCCTGATCTGAAGTATTTTGTGTTTTGTAATATATTGCTATGTACAATTTTCACTGTCTTCTTAGACCTTTGTGGGAAGACACTTTTATTTTATGTGATTTTAGTTTAAATGTGTTACAGTAGCCCTAGACATTGTCTCTCCCTACTATTCCCTTTTCAATTGCTCTTGCTTTTGTTAGCTATCTGCAGGGTACAACCCAAGTCCAGTCAAATCAGATCTGTAATTCAGATCTCATTATGTGACTCATATATGTTCTATGCCTAAGGACAGTTGCCTGGATTCTCACTCTGGCCCTGGATATAAAATTTACCATTATGATAGCATCCAAAAATATGGAGCAAACCTTAGTCTCATTATTTAAAGCAAAGTCTATTGGATTGCACTGAATTGGCTTTTAAATTTAATACATTGTGGTTGAAATCTTGGCTGCCTCTTTAATCTGTGGGATTACTTTTATTACCTTCATTGAGGCCAGGATTTTGCATGAAGAATAGCTCTACCATTTAGCATTATTTCATAATTATCTTGTTTGTTGTTTTCCTGTTTACTAAACAACATAAGTTTTCCCCTGTTCAGCGGTACTCAGTGGCAGAGCAAATGATACTTGCAGCCTTCAGAGCAAGAAAGACTGAGATGGCCAAAGTGATCTTTTACCCAACTCTGTTATGCTACAGAGCCAATTTCTCCTTGTCTCCAGCTCAGAGAAGACTATTGCAGACATTTGCTTTAGGGTTCAATTTAGCTTGTAGCATTTTTCCAGTTGGTGCTCTGTCCAGAAAAAGACCTTTCTGGCAACTGCAGTTTGAAATTCTATTCCAGCCCTGGATCTTAAACTGAATCAGAGAATTTTACTGGAGATGAAGGAACTCTCCCTTCTTTCCTTACTGATCAATCCCTGCCATCTGGACCAGCAACTAATTTCTGTATAAAGCACAGCTTTAACAGAGCTAGTGCAAATAACAAATGCACATTTTCACTAGAGGGCCATTAAATAACCAGGAGGACAGGAGGAAAAAAATTAGGTCTAGGTTTACCCGACTGGGTATCCTGCTAAATTGTATGTTCCCAAAAATCACTGAACAAAATCAATGTAAATGAAGGATTTAGCATAGTCAAGCAGAAAGAATTCATTCCCAAAACTTTCAAGACTTGCTTATGTGGTGTCAGCTTTATCAGATGCACCTCCCTTCCCTCCAGACGACAGATTTGTTACTAGGAAAAACATAGAGACCAAACTGTTCATCTTCCAAAATTTGGGCTGACTTTGTGTGATTAAGATGGGGCAATTTGGATCGCAACTTTTTTTCAGCCAGAAGGCTGCAAAATAAGCCTGTCTGAAGTCTTGTCCCAAATGCTTTGACTTCAAGAGAAGAAACTGGCAGCAGGAGGAGAAATAAACACATTGCTGCATTGTTCCAGCAGGCACTGAGGCAGGACTATGCCGGGCAGTGAGTAGGTGTGATTAGCTCATTTGTCATTAGTTTTACACCAAGCAGAAAGCAGAAGTCTAAGTACACGGAAATAACACCCTCCAATTCTGATTAGCCTCTTGTTTATACCACATTGTGGGAAGCTGAGGCTGCACTTTCTCACTTAACCCTTTTGCAGGCACGAATGTTGTAACTCCTGTGTGCCTTGGAGAAAGGAAGGAACACCTCCCTCCAGAGTGCTAGCAAGAGACAGAAGTGATCCTGCAAACTACCACCACCACCATGAAGACATCAAATGTTCTTCTTCTCATCTTAGTCCTCCTTTACATCAATGCCAGCACAGAATGGCCTACGCACACAGTCTGCAAAGAGGACAACTTGGAAATACATTACAAAAGCTGTGGTGAGATTTCTGTTTTACATTTCCATTTTCCTCTTAGCTGCTTGACAGAGTTGTTCTTATGCAGTGAGTGATGCTTATAAGCCAGGCAATGAATGGAAGGGTTACGCTCCCAAACCTGTACTGGCTATCACATCTAAAATATTTTTTGTCTTTCAAGTATAGCTGGTTTTTGTTCACACACACACACACACATCTAACTGTATTTAGAAGACAATAAAGAGGAAAAAATGTAACTTAATTCAGATAATAAACCTCTGTGAAAAAACAGTTTATCATTAAAGAGACGACTGAGATTTTTATCTTGAAGCTAGGTTAAAAAAAAAATAGGAAGACCCTAGGTCTTTAACTTATTTACCCCTGGGATGAAACAGGCTCTTCAATACACTGATCTGCTTCTTTCCTAATGTGAGATGAGGCTGTGGTGATGTGCTTTCTTTCCTCCCACTTGGAGTGACAAGTAACATAGTGTGACAGTAGGAAGGATTCATGTTCTCTGCCATTGCCTCTGTGCTTAGCGAGACTTCAGCAGCAGCCCTTACCAGAGGCATTTCCCAGGGATCACAGGGTTTTATTTGTTCTTTAAATCTGCAGAGAAGAAAAGGAGCAAGCGACACTGGAATTCACTGAAAATGAATTCACTGAATGGTGCCTGCTTCCCACCTCTTGCTTTGCTGGCCGTGTGCCTCTCCTATTGTGCTGATCTGCTTTACAACTGGGACAAAGGGAATTAGATTCACAGACGCCTCATTCATTTTCCGCACGTGATTTGAAAAGCGATTCATGGCAAATGAGCACCCATGAGTTTGTTTTTCCAATTCATCCAGTTACAAAGGGTTTTCCCGGGGGCTTTTCCTCGCCTGTAGCTTTCATGCATTTTTGCACACCCATTAAAATAAAGCCAATGAGGGACAAGAGGAGTAAATAAATATTTGTAATGCTGTTCTTTACTGGCCTGCTCCCAGGGGACTAAAGTCAGGCTTCACTTTCTATAAATGGGTATAATGCATTAAGAAAATATTTAATTAGATATTGAATACGAACTTCAGTATTGTCTTCATTTTAGTAAGAATTTATTGCATAAGTGAATTCTGTTCCCTCAACAGGTCTCAGTCAGCATGAGATGCCTTGACAGAGAGGTACAGGCTACAGTTTGCATCAATTCAAAGTATGATGAATTTGTCTGCTGGCATGTGCCAGTTGAATGTTGCTTCTTACTGTGCACATCACTGGCCTAGCTAATAATATGCATTTGTTTAGGGTCATTTGTTTCTGTTACTTCTTTTGGTTTGCCATGAACAGAAAGACAAGAGGTATATTCAGTCAGGGGGAATTCACAGCTTGAGAAGCACGAGCCAGAGATCATAGAGGTCAGATCCCACCACTTGGAGTGGTCTTCTGTTCTCCTGGGCACAGCTGTGTGAGATTAAAAGATTCCACAGACGTGGAAATGATGCAAGAATTAAATAAAATTCCTTGTTTGCAGTCAGGTTCCTTGCTCCCTTACTGCTCTGTCAGATTAAAGTTGAGGCAACTCACAACTGCCATCACAGTGTCCTGCCTTGCCTTTTTCCAGAGTCTACCATGCGTGCAGCATCAGCCAAGGATACACCATCTGCATTGCTGCTGATGCAGTTCCTAATCTGGTAGTTTGCATAAAGGAGAAGAATATAAGGTGTTTGGGGTTGAGCCCAAAAATCTATAGGTGAGGAGGATAAATCCAAGTATACTAGCCTACATCTGCTTCAGAGAAGACACTGTCCTTACTGAGCTCACTGGCAAGCTCACAATGGTGCCCAAGGTGCTGATCGCCCTTTCAGGAGAGGGGGAGCTTTGTCCCTACTTCATTTCACTGTAAATCATAACTAGATGGGTAGAACATAACTCCATTTTTCATCTGTGTCCTGCCAATTGTTCTCACCCAGAAGGACACAGACTTGTTAGTGTTTGACAAGACCCTTTCCCAACAAACCTTCTCATGACAAATTTATAATGTCAGCAAACACAGAGTTGATATTAGGCAACTGCCCATCCTCTTTATTTATTTCAGAGGAATACTGCCCCATACATCCCTCCAGTCTGAGAAATCCCTTTGGTATTTCCTGCTCCACTGAAGATATCAGAGGATGACCCATTTTGGGGATAACATGAGCCACAGTGAGGTAACTTGGCTCAAGTACAAAATCTTGGGTAAAGGACTGCCTTGGTTTCAAGAGGGTGAGGATTTCACCTCTAATGTTGTTACTATAGACTCTAGTATGTTATCAGTGAATTAGGATTGAATCAAGTAAAATAGAAGGAGATTGAGAGAATTTTAACCAGGTATTTCACAACTTGTTTCTGGAGCTGAAGGTCCTCTATCAACAAATTATTAGAATTCAGTCTGAGCATTTAAAAAAGGAGCCAAGTACCCATTTTTGCTTTGTTTATCAGATCCTCTTCTATATTGCAGTAAAAATCTGACTAAAGTCAAAAATATGGGCTAATATAACTGTGATTAATGCAACAGAGAAGTTTAGATGGATAACTGAAGACAGAGAAAGTGTAGCAATCTCCTGTACCAAGGAGTAAGTCACAATTGCCTGTCACAAGCAATTGTTCTAGCTGCATCCTGCTCCTATAGCACATAAGACACAGATATGCATCAGGCCCCCAGCCTCAGTCCATGCCCTGGATCCTATAAAAAGCATCCCCGTTCCCACTCAGCCACATCAGACTAAATGTTCTGTAACCAGGACTCCAAGCCATGTGTCAAAAGAAAGGGCTAGACAAGATCCTAGTGATCAGTACAATGCAACTGTAAAAAAGTAATCTAAAAGAAATCAGACAAAAATTCTCAGCAGCAAGTCCATGGTAAGAAAATCAAGCTGAGAGACAGGTGGTCTAAAAGTAAAATAAATAGACAGTGTGCTGCCTTCTCTATGTAACCACAAGAGACATAACACCGAGACAGTCTATAAATAGCAAGACATTTCCTATTAGGGCCACTCTTCCTCCCAGGAACAAGTGACAAAAATGAAGGAAGATCTCAAATGACCACAAATCACTTTAGAAACCTAGGCAGAGATCCCGAGATAAAAGCAGCACAGGTTAACATCTCTGACTGAGAAAAGAGAACTGTAATTGGCAAGTCTATGCACAGACATGAAAAGAACCTGCTACACAAATGGCCAATTTCTATCCCTTTTAATTTCACTGTAATAATGCCTTTGATCTTTCCAGCTACATTTTAAAAGGCAATTGTCTGGGAAGGGAAGGGCAGGTAGGCAATGGTAACAAAGTGCCCTGGGCAGATTCCAGTGTTATTTGAGTAATAGGCATCCACTTGGAAGTGCAAAGTGCAATGCAGTCAGAGACTACAAAACATAACTCCTAAATACGTCTACCAGCACCTGCTTCTAGATCATTCATGTAAAGCCTAATTGTCTTAATTAGCCATGAAAACATTCTTACTATGTAGTGTTCAAATGGGACCCCCTTCATAAGGGAAAGCAGGTGATTGCTCCTGCAGACACATGAAAAATATTTTCCAATTTTTTTTACAGCTCTTTCTTGAAATGTTAGGTGGGCCTGCATCAACAATTTAGTGCTTTGGAATCCCTGCTTTTGTTTCAACCAGAAAATGTACACCAGTATGCTTGGTGATTATTTAAGTTCTATGTTTAGACTAGGACCTGGGAGATTTCAGAGCTGCCCACTCCCTGAAACTGTAGGTTTCTTTACAGTGCAGAAAAGAAGATTGATAAGGCAGAAGGTTCTAATAAAGGGTATGGACACCATCAACCATTAAGGACTTTGTTTTCTGTGGACTGAAGTAAATAACAGGGAATTTCAGAATGGTCATAGTAGTATTCAAAGATGTCATCTTCAGAAATACTCCCAAGGCTTTATAAAACACTGTTCAGACCACATGAGATTTTTAAATATCATAGACAAACACATTTTTCTAATTAATATCTGATTTTGTTTGCCTTTTCTTCTCTATTCCCTCTGAAGCAAGGTTAATAGCCATTAAAATTTCAGGAACAGGAACAAACGATCAGCATTCATTTCAACCTCTAGAACCTAAATAGGAAATTGGCTGCAGCCTGTAAAAGTTTTACATCTGTGTATCTACAGTTTTAAAATAATAAAATATATAAGGATATGGGTAACCATTTGCTTTAATTCATGTCTTCTAGACAAAGAACCAGGGCAATCTGGTCATCTAGAGAATTAGTTTTACGTTACAATGCCTCTTCCAAAACAGAGGAAAGACAGACTGAACTTAAGTCAAATGATCTCCATGTTTGCTTGCATAGTTCTATGTCACACTTGAGGCAGTGTCATTTCTAGAAACCTTTTTCCTGGCCTCCAGTGGTAGAGTAGGAGAGGGCAGCAAGCCCACTTCAGTACACACTTGCAGTAGATTGCATTTATAGATGGAGGAACTCTAATTTGTACAGCTTTTCTTTAAATGTGTGAGCTCAGATTTGTATCTCTGTTACAATGGCCCCTTGTACTCAACAGGGTGTAGAACCTGCTCTGGTCAGACACTGCAGTACAGATATGCTCCTGTTAAACTCTGTATTGAGGGTACTTTTCAGTGCTTAAAATAAAACAAGTGGAAACAGACTAATTAGCTCACAATTTCCTGATGATTTGTCTGTCCTTTCTGAATAGTTTCAGGCTTACTAGAGTTCCCCTCACACACTCATATACTTTTCCCTACATACTGAGAGATCAAAGATACTATTTTTCTTAAATTCCACTTGTTCCTTTTTTTAAAAATATACATGTAACATGCAGCCCTGCTCAATCAGCAATACCAACTTGTAAACAATACTGTTAAACTGACATCACTGCAGCACTAATTTTACAGCATATCACTTTCTGTTCTCTATATAAACCCCTGTAACTAGTCCTTTTCCCTCCCTGACCACACACTTATATTCTTTACTTAAAGGATGTAAGTAATCTGATAGCTTCAGCTGGGAAAGAAAGGTCTGCAAAAAAATTCTCGCTCATGCCTCTTCAGGGCAAAAATTCTTCTAGACACTTGGTAAAATGAGGTTCTTTTTCCATTATTCTTCGGGTTTTTGGCAGACAGATTAAGCCAGATGCTTCTCTTGGACTTATTTATTTATTTCCCTCAAACAGTCTCCAGCAATTGCTTCTGCTTCTAAATTATTTAAACCCACACGACACCAACACCCCTCTGATCTTTTGTTGCATAGATTGCTAATGGGCAAACAATCAAAGGACTTAAGAATTCCACTTGAAAACAATTTTTTTTTGTTTGTTTACTCTGTCCAAGCCATCCTACAGTCATAGCTTTGCTGTTGTACTCATCTGGTATAACTTACTTATTCCAAGGGGAAGACCAGATGCGTACATGTATATTTCTGGCACAAGATCCTAACAAACTGAAAGTTTCATCAGAATCGAGGTAGCATAGTTATGAACGCACATGCAACTCTTCTTTTAAAATTTTGGCCCCTCCATGAATTAAAACTATCTCATCTATTTCATTCTCCACATCTCATTAGAGGATTTAAACTTTCTTTTGCTATGTGAAGTGGTTCTGAACCATCATTTTACCCTTCTTTCAGGGGCAGAGACTACTTAGTAAGTTTTAAAATGTAAATGGCAAAGAGGAGCCAGAGACAGTTTCATACCTCCAAGGTACTCTGGCAAAAAGTTTATATTCGGTACCTAGACATTAAATCTTTCCGTAAAATCAATATTAATGCTTCCAATGAGACTAGTAGTAGAGAGAATTAACCTCAGCTGAACTTATACCACCAGGCTTTAAATTTTCCCATCTAATTTAGTTCTCAGTGGTTTCCTCACAGTGCCAAATTCTTCACCAAATCAATTAAGGTGCTGCACCATGGACTGCAAAAGATGGTTGTTTATGTGTGACAGCCTCTCCTGCTTATCTCCAGCTGATAAATCTAAACTTGTTGGCTTGTTTTTCAAAACCTACTGACTTTTGCCATGTCTTTGGTCGCTGTAGCCACTGAGTCACTAAGGTAAATGTAATGATGAGTGGGAACAGCTCAGGAGGCAAGCCATATAAAAATATGTTCTCCCCTTTGAAAATATATAGGAGAGACATACCTAAAAAATGGTGTATTACAGTAGTCAAGAAATACTGTGGGCAAAGCAATACTGTCATTTGCTGTTGGATACTGGATCTGAGTCTATGGACGGAGCACTCTAATACACTAAACAGGTGAGTCATAGCCATTTTAACAATTTGATAAAAATTTGAGATTAGCTCCTGTATTACATAAAGCAGAAATTATCAAAAGGCACATTAACTGCATGAAGTCAGGAGCAAGAACAAACCACAGTTGATAGTAAGTGCTCCTATGCAAACCTTTCTCTGTAAGCCTCAAAGCAATAAAGCATTGCTACACTTTCTTGACATTGCCACATCATCTCATCTAGAGCTGTCATCAAAGGCCTCAAAGTATTCTGGACCCTACTATGCTTACAGTTTAGCAAAGAACATAGAGACAGGAGATCAGGTGCTCACAGCAATTTAATATCCATCAGGAAAAGTATCCAAAGTATTCTAAGAAAAAATAACACCTCAAAAATTACTTCAGCATTATTGTATGTTGGTGTCACTGCACCAGCTTTAAGGAAGCAGCCTAAAACTAGGGAGAAACAGTGGCCATCAGGAACAAGATGTCCAAATGTCCTTTACAGATTCACCACGTACCAAATCAAAACCCTTTGGTCTGTTCCAGATGCTGCTTTTAGACTCAGGGGAGCTTCTAGTTGCCAAAAGCTAGCATTTTGAAAACTACCACAAATTAATTTAATGGTTCAGTTTCTGCTTCACCTTAAGATGGATGGCTCCTGTCAAATGATCCAGTAGTGATCAGGAAGGTGGGAACCCAGCTAGTTTCCTCAGCAGAGGGAGGGTGCCATTCCAGCTGTAGCTTACTGCCATGCTCCTGTGGTGGACTTAAACCCATCCTGGGAAAATTGGAACATTTAGCCCATTTATATGCTGCTGATTACTGTTCTGTATAATCAGCAGTATAGCTGCTATCCTAGAGCATGGCATGTGTCTGACAGCAGGGCAGTTTACAGCAATGTTTGGTTCTATTTCTGACACAAGCCTGAAAGTCTGTTGTGAATCCCCAGTCATTCTGGCAAGCACTGATGTCCAGAGATCTCAGTCTCAAGTAGGGCAGTATGAAAAAATGATTAAACCCCCCCCCCCACATCATAGAGGGAAGAGACAGCTCTGATTAGGGATACAGGCAGTTACTGTAAGCATCTTATTCATGCAGTGCATGGTGCTTTCTTACTAACAGAAGAACAAAGAATTTCTCTCTCTAATACAGTCCCTGCTGGGCCCAAATTAATGCAGTATTTTCTTGTTACACTGCTGTAGCTGAAGCCTGCCCTGTCTGCCTTTCTCTCTCAAGCTAACTAGGACAAATCAGGATTACCAAGTACAGATCTATATGTGCTATTTCTCAAAGCCTGCATCATTCAGTTTTGTCCTCTTAAACAGGCTTGGATAAAGCTTTGTCATGCTATACAAGGCACAGAAACCCCCCTTTCCAAATACCACCTCTGGCAAAAGCTAGGAAACCTTCCAAGAACCTTGAGACACTGAGCCTCCCTTCAAGCCTTGGCCAACAGGTCGAACAAGCCTGCTCTCAGGAAAGGTGGTTCAGGCAGGACAAGGCAGGGAGACTCAGGGCATGTCTTTGACAAGGCTGCTTTATGCGTGCTAATGACACCCCCATCCCCAAACACAGCCCTACAGCTGCAGAGAGCTCCTCACACCTTCTGTCTTCACAGGGGCTTGCCCCCACCACATCACATCAGTCTGGTGCCCGCAAATCCCTTCCTCCCTTCTCCACCTGACATTTGGAGAAGCCTTCTGAGTTACTGTTTCTGAATATTTGCCCATTTGGACATCAGTTATACTCAGCAATGAGTTTTATTTGAAATAGTAAGAGACAAAATCTTTGTCTTTTATTTAAACTAATTTTGTAAGACAATGAAATCACCTTGCTCCGAAACTAAGGCCATAAGCACCAGCCAGTAATGCCTGTGCCTTAACCTAACCAAGAAATATATAACTGCTCTATGCATTACTAGTGTTCAGTATTCTTGAGAGAGGACTGGAAATTATTTAACTTGCATAAACACTTCTTTTAAAAAGTCGAATTTTAAGTTTCTTTTGCTGGCGTTCTGGGCTATTTTAGCTTATAGATTATACTGAAACCAAATCTTCAGGCTTCGCTCTACAACTGTGTAAGTTTTATCAGAAAGGAAGCAGAGTTATTCACTCCATTAGACATCTCCAAAAGCTTTGGAAGTTTAGGTTTAAGAAGCCTCAGAGACCACAAGTTGATAGCACTGTTTGCAAAGAGGAACTCTCACAGTCTGTAACCCCAGGACATTAAGGATACACGAACTCTAACCTTCCCTATTCCTTCTCCTCTATGTTGCCTAAGCAAGCCAGAAAAGTTCAGGTGATAAAACACACAGTGACTTCTGCAAATGAGGCCAGAGTGAACTTGTCTGAACTAGGCAAAAGCCTGGAGCTGATCATGGCAAACATCTTGGGATGAAGCAGTCTCATGATAAAGTAGACACCACCAGTGTGAGTCTCACAATTTATTCTGCTCTCCTCTGAACAGAAGGTCACTCTGCCCCTCCCAGACACGTCTGGATGTGGCAGTGGCATGCAGTGACGGCAGGCCCAAAGGGAAGTTCATTAAACTGAAAGTGCTCAGGGAAATGTAGATGCATAACCGGAGAGCTGCTAATTCACCTGATGCTTCTTCCTCAGCACCTTGTAAGTAGATTCCAGTGTCAAATATAACCTTGAGCATTCAGGTTAATTTATTTAAATAGACACTAAAGGGAAATTGTTGAACAAATACATAAAGTCTGAAATCCCAAACAGTTCCTCATTCTTTCCCTCTCCTTTCATCACCTTGAATGTTGTAAAGACTAATGATTTAATTTTATTAAGAGCTTTGAAGGTGAGGAGTATTGGGTAATTGCTAAATGTTTCTTCCTTGTGCTAATTTCCTTCTCCTCTAGCACCAGCTTGTCCTGATATGACCCTGGCCAACTGCAGTTATGCCATCACATTCAATTCTATGGCTTATCTGCTCCTAAAAGTATTCTTTTGAAACATCCAAAGCTTACCAGTTTGGAGGGTCCTCTAACCACTCCAAGGCTTACAGATGTGAACTTTTACAAGCAAAGCTCATCTCCTTGCTGCTGCTATTCTCTCATACCACTTATTTTCATGCTCATATGGAAACAATGTGATTTTAGAGTGGATTCAGATGAGAGTGAAGCCAGTAGAGGATAGTTTAAAAGATGGGGGGAGGGAGAGAGAAGAATAAAAGACAGAGGCTGTTATGCACCAGTGCAGCAAAATTCCTAGAACAGGTGCTTCCCATCTGTCCATGCAGTTTCTCTAATGCCCAGTTAGTCATCTAGCAGCTCAGGCTCTGAGGGACATAGCCACAGTGGGTTAGCACATTATCATTCCCAGCTGTCCACTTCATCCTGTGCTCTGAAGATCCCCTTCCAGGAGGCTGTAAGGACAGCCCCAGCTCGCAGCCCCTGTGCCATCATAGACACCCACATTCAGCAGGGGCAGGAGCCACTGGCCCCACAACTGCAGCAACCAGGGCACAAAAGGGAGTTCCCATCTGTTCTTCTCATCACCGAGTTTACACTGCTGTAAATATGCCTAAGCTAATTCACCTATGAACCTTCTGCCAAGAACAAAAGCAGAGGACAAAAACTCTAGAAAGAAAAGTTCGGGAACTCATCTGAGTTTCTAGGCTGTACTACAGACACCTGCTCAGTCTTCTAAGGAAAACCCAGCCAAACCCATCACTGCGAGCACCTTGAAATAGTAAGTCAGGCTGAAATCTTGCACTGTGGTGCCAGTGCACATGGAAAAGCATATCCCAAGTCAATATAGCAACAAATCTCCACCAGGATACTTCAGTAAGGGTGAAATGGGCAGTGGGATGCATGGGCTCAACTGACACTAAACCATGTAAGGGGTGATCTGTGGCAAGAGGCCAGGTACATCCCAAATTCACCTCTCACAAAGCAGGATTTTACTATAGAAGCCACTCTTCAGTGCTAGATACAGTTGGGAACTCAGCATCAGCCACAGCATCAGGTTCAAATAACATGTCTGAAAGATCTTGGAGCACACTGATTGTTTACAAAAGCCAAAGACTTTCCCCTTTCCCAGAGCAGTTGCCCTAAAGATTTAGAAATATCTAGAGAGAAACTTGAATCAAAATCCTGCTTCCAGACACCTTCATGCTAGCTGTAAATGTGTTGCAGCCCAAGCCCTTCTCACTAAATACACAAAAAATGCCCTTTTCCCCCTCAGTAAGCAGATTTTTACTGATAAACCTCAATGTGTTTGCAAAATTTCCAACAACATTATGAGTGTTGGTGGTATATCAAAGCTGAACTGGAAAAGAAGAATTCTGCAACCAGTTAAAGAGTTTCTAGCTTTAATTATGGAAGAGGGAGCAGATTGAAGGGAGTAGGTGGAGGGAAGTCTGGGAACATACAGTACTGTGCACCATGGAACGTTGCAAGGAAGTGGAAGGCTGAAGGGCAGCCCCACATATTTTAGAGATCTAACAGTAAATGTTATTGCTCTGCACATGTGAAAGACATAACATGTATTTTTTTCAGTCTAACCAGCTCACTTCAGATTGAGGCAAACAAGGAAGATTAAGTATTAAACCTCCATAGGAGACACACAGTGACTCACAGTTGTACATCTGAGATGAAAAACAAAAATGGCAATTGCCTTGACTTGCCTTTGCCACAGGAGGGACTCCTCACGATTTAAGGAAAGAGGGGTATGGAACAATCTCTTAGTGTATAAAGCCCAGCTGAATTTACAGACTTCTTCACTTATCAAGTGGCTAAACCCCACTATTTTCATTAATTTCATTGTAGTAGCAACCTTTCTCCCTATATGTTTCACAATCCCGGCTCCCAGGCACCATAACTTTAGCAACACAGCCATCCCCTCAACTGATTTCAGCAGGAGGCCCCCATACATGCCCCAGTATCTAAGATTGCAAAGCTGGATTGCAAAATCTGAGCAGAAATTTCCACAGGGATGGTCAGAAAATCAATTGGGTGTTCTCTTGGCAGTGCAAAGGTTTATATTTCAGTAACAGAGTAACAACACAAAATCCATGTGCTCCTCTTCACAAATTTTGCTGGAATTTCTCATGTGAGTGCTTCCACACTCTCTGAGGACCAGACAACACCCCCTGGATCAAGATCCTATGCTGCATCACTAGCAGTGCAGTAAAAGACATCCATGGCTATAATGCACTATGAAATGTGTCATCTCTCAAAGAAGCTCAACCCATAGAAATGAACAGACATCCAAACTAAAATAACTCTGAGATTGTAAGAGGGGGGGTCATTGTAAGAAGCCCAAGCTTTCCACAAAAGCTTGGTTTCATGAACATACCCTTTCCACTCAGTTACTGATGAGAAATTTAAAACTAAAAGTTCAATTTCTAGCCCTAACATAATGATTTAATTTTTTCATTAAAGTACAGCCTAGTCTCTTTGAAAAACAAAGACTGTCATGTATGTTCCAGTGACATGTTTGACCATAACTCCCTCTGGAAACTGCAGAACCAACAATTTTAGTAACTTGACAACCAGCACTATTTGTAGGCATCAATGCCCAAATTGCTCTGAATCTGAGCAGCTGCTTCCTGAACCTTATCATTTCACCACACATAAAACAGAAACAAGAGGGGCTCTAGCAGAAGTCCAGAGGCAAGAGGAAACCAAGCCCTGAGACATGGTAGAAACCACAGGGGAAGCAGCAGTAACGGTCCTGGAGAAAAGAGAAGTTCAACATGCTTTCCAGCTGTAGCAGGAAACTGCTCTCCTAACCGATTCCAACAGCTTCTGAAGCTGCAAAAACAAGGTTTGAACTGACAGGAATAAGGGAAAAGAGGAAAGACAACCCTCTGACTCTGGTCACACTTGATAAACAACTCCAGGCACTAACTTTTTGTCCCAAGCAGATTATGCAACTGCAGAGACTGCTTTAGTGGTGTGGAGGAAAAAATCCAGCACAACACAGAGCTGTGGGAAATACCAATGTCTTTTATCTCCTTCCCTTGAACAGTTATTTTAATTTACCAGAATTTAGGGCGTTCCTTTTAGACCACACTGATTATCTGTGGGCTCAAAAAGCCTGACTTAGTTAAAGCCCTCCAGGTCCTCTGAACACTTTCATTCCGTGATCCCCCTCTAAGCAACCAGGTTTTGGTCACACAGGCTGCTGTTTCCCAGCTGCTAGAGTTGTGGGGCAATTCTGCAAAAACAGGGTTAGACTATGGGCATGCTGGCTCAGCCTCACAGAGGACACTCGTGACTCAAGTTTCACCACAGCATCAAAGGAAAATTCTCCCAACCTCTTATTTTCAACTCAGTGAGAAGATTAGATCAAGCAACAATAACTTAGAAACAAAACTCCGTTCCCAAGTCTATATTTGTCACTACCAGATCTGTGTAAACCAAGGAGCCTATGGCTGCTTCTGCACATGCCACAGTTGCTTCTCTTTTTTCCACAGAGAATGATGTTGGATGTACATGCTGGCTGGAAAGCCATAATGAGGGACAAAACTATGCCTAAAGCAAGCACTGAGGCTCAAGGTATTTTGCCAAACTGGCCAAATCTTTCCCCTCCTGCCACAGCTTTGGAAAACACTTGCAGATTCTATTGGTTGTGGCAGCTGAGCTGTCAGTGTTGCTGCTGCTGTCACCAAAGAGTGACACGTCAGCATGCCTTCAGGCACAGCATCAAGTCTCATAGAGGCTAGAAACAAAGAAGGTGGAAGTGGTAGGAAAACAGTGTTTTTACAAGAGTTTTAGAGTTTTTGCAGAGAAAGGGGTACTGTAGGACCTGGAAAGAATCACACTCATGACAATTGTCAGTCAAAGGGCTCCCTTTGGCCCCACAGCTCTGCTAAAGTCTCCCAGAAAAGGAGAATATTTTCTGGCTTAGAAGCATCACAGGATGATGGACCCAGCAAAAAGTACTGGAGCATCTCAGTTAACAATTTTATTTTCAGTTTTGGACTTTCCATCCCACTCCAGAATTCAGTTTCCTAATCAGCTTCACCAAGCCATCTTGTGATATAAATTAATTAAAAAACATCTTCATGACCAATTGCTCGTCAGTGCTGAGGAAGGAATGGCAATGTGCAGAGCCTGTGAAGAGCAGTTGTGCTGAGACTTCACCACTGAATAAGTATTGACTACCCACCACTGTGGGGAACTTGCTTTCTTTCATGTTGCCTCATTTTCCTACACAGTAGATTCTAGCCTCACAGAACTTATCATCCGAGTGTGCTTCAGACCGAAGGGGCAGGAAGGATAGAAGTAGCCATTGAACACAGGGCGTGGGGAGCTTTGAGCACTTCTTGGAGAACTTTTAAGGAATATGACATTTGTTTTTTATAACACTTCTGTATTTTATTGTTTTCTCCTATACAGTCAGTTTCTCATTGAAGATACAACTTGTAACCCACTGCTTTGTGTCTTCAAACAGATCCCCAGCAAGATTTTTCTTTCAGCATCGACCATTGTTCTGATGTTGCAACCCACACCTTTAACATCAGAGCTGCAGCGATCCTAAGTAAGTGAATTGCTATTTTCTCACACCATACACAATTAATTCATGTGTGAGTGCTGGTATTATGAAGTCAGCAAGGGTGACAATATCCTGTAAAACATGAATGGGCTTAATTTCTTAGAAATTTCAAAACGTGTGCAGGCTAACAAAATGTCAGTTCTGTTATCAGCTTGACCTCAGACTACATGTGTCACCCTGAACAAGTCATATCAGCCCTCAGCCCCCATTCTGCTCTTTATTTGTACACATGGAGAGCCAAGGGGGGGCTGCCCTAGAGCTTATCATCTTCATAGCTAAGGATCCTGGGGAGAGTCTTGTTGAATGAGACAGCTACAGCACCTACACTCTCATGTCAGCACGAGCAGTGCTCACCAAAGTGCCAAGGCTGTGATCCTTGCAGGCAGAGGACTGAACAGATTCCCACAGACCAACGTGAGGACACCCCTCTGTCCCTCCTGGGCATACAGAGAAGCATGCTGAGAAAGTGCTGGCTTGAGGTGACAGTCATGCAATCATTTTGCCACCTGCACTAGCTGAAATTATACCCTTCAGCCCTTGACTGATCAGCAATAAAAGGTAATAACTGGGTGCACAATTTAATATTAGCCATAGCTTGCTTTGTGATTCTTTCACAGGAAAGGCACCTCTTGCAAACTTGTTGGCCCCAAGCTCACCTAGCTCCTCTACTACCAGGGCATAAATATGAAAGTGCTGCTGTACGCTCTTGGTGCTGAAAATAAGTTTGTGTGCCAAGTGTCTTTTAACACTTGGGAATGCTTTCTTATATGCAAAAGGTCTTCCTTCCTGTGAGATATGCTACCTGTTTGTCCAGGGAGCCTCAGTTTTCAGGTGGCTGCAAAGGTAAACAAGCCTGGAAAAATCACATTACAAGCATTTGCAAATACTTTTCCCACAAGTCAGAGTACACAACCTCCATATAAATCCAGTAGCCTCACTGCCTCTGTTAGCAAGCCAGAGGCAACCTCCTATCACTGCCATGCTGCTGTTCTGGTCCCTGGCACATGTTTGGCTCAGACCAGCTACTGTTTTCCCAGGCAGCATTTACTAGTTGCTCCCAGGGGTCCATTGGATGTGATCCCTCTGCTAAGAACACAAGAAAAGTTTAGATGTAAGGGCATGAGATTTGCTATGCCATTTTACCTCACAGTCCGAAAATGGTCATGGATGTAGTATATTTAACAATCAAGATAATTGCTATTATGTCCCCTGTCGTATACCTTGAAGGACCTGTTCCTGAAGAAGGGATTTCTATGTATCAGGAGTCCTCAATGTAGAGAAAACATCTAATGGCTCAAACAGCAGGGAAGAAAAAACAGACTCTTGCAGGAAATAAAGTAATAAACCTGTTTACCCTTGCACTTTCTCTCAGCTCTCTTTTCTGTTTTGTGTGTAGGACACAGCATCAAGGAACTCTATGTCAAGCTGGAGATGATCATAAATGGAAAGACTGTCTTAACCTACTCAGAGACACTCTGTGGGCCGGGTCATTCTAAGCTTATTTTCTGTGGAATGAAGAAAGGAGGTAATTTAGGTAGCACTCTGAGTGTTTGATGGCTGCTAAATACTCCAGGCAGGATGCACCCGCTGTGCTGCTGACTGCACCAGTACATTGTAATGTTCTGTTTACTTCACCAGCATGTTAATGGGTGACATGAACACAGTAGGACAGAGACATTTTAATTTAATGGCCTGCTTTTCCCCCCAGCCTGTTTGTTTGCTTTACTTTTAATCACAGAATATTGCACACACACAGGATTTCAAGTCCATTAAAAATAACTGTGGTTATGTGACCCCCATCCAAGAGCAGAGAGGTTCATAAGCCCTATTTAGAGGCACGTGGTTGTCATGTGAGCAAGAAGTATGACAAAATAAAGGCTAGTTCTGTAAAAGAAATGGCTGAGCAAACGAACACATTCTGTACAAGTTCTTCACTATTAAGCAAGTCACACTTCCTGTTCTTAAAGGCAATTCTTTAATCACTTTATGAGGAAATATGCTTGAATAAGGATATTTGGAACAAAATAATATTTGCTACCATCTATGGTTTGCATCTTGTTTCTGTTCAACATGTGCCTGTGCAGCAATCAGATGAATTCAGCTCATGCCTGTCACACTGCCAGCTGGTGAAGACTTGCTCTAGTTGGTTTAGAATGCTATTAGCTGTCCCCAGAAAACAGGCATCTTTGGGCCCAGGTGAGCCTGGGCACCTCAAGGCCCCTACTGCCACAACCCAGGCCAGGTAATGCCGAGTTAGCTGCGCCATGCCTGGAAGAGCTATGGTCATGCTTCTGGATTGCATTGGCCACATATCCAGTAATTTTTAAATCCCTCTTACATCATGATCATCTCTTTAGGCTGATTTTGTAAAGAAGAGGTAGAGCCACAAAGTTTGAGTTGTTAGAGCACCAGTTAGTTACAGAAGCTCTGCTTTCCTTGCATTCACTTGCATCTTCAAGCGGATAACACTGCCATTACTCATGTGCAAGGGCTATGAGTTTAAAGACCATGCACAGCACTACTGCTAAGACAGCCCCTGGAAAATTACTAAGACATTTCACACTGCACAAAACTATCACAAAGAATAATAGAGAAATGCTGCATGAGCAACCAATTATGTAAATCCTGTAAGCCAGATAGACAAAAAAATTAAATTCAGAAGTTTCTTCAATTGTGTATTGAATTACAAGAGGAAAAAAAACACCCACAGACCTACTGAAAAACTGTCTTATTCTGATGAAGTACTAAATAATGTCCTTTAGTGAATACATTAAGGAGAAGTAGAGTCAGTCCTGAGCTGAGCACAACCTGCTCCTCATACTTTAAGCTACAAAGCCAAAACCTCCTGGGGTTTCCAAGTCTCTTAATCTTAAGATGACAGGCAATTGTTTCTGTTAATTGAAGTACATTATGATATAAACACATAGTTGGTTGTTTAAATAATACTATATATCTTCATTTAGAAGCATCCCTACTTTAGTGTAAAGACCTCTGCCATGCACTTTTTAATACACACCCTCTCGTTCAGTAGCTGTTTTTATTTAGTAATTAAGTCACAGTGGGAAAGAAGTGAACTTTCTCAGACAGGTTCAAACTGAAAATGTGGTATTTCTTAATTAGTTGACAGTTGAATCTAACCCATGTTTTAGGACACAGAATTGAGCTGAAGACCAATTTAAGGCAGTTCAGGCATAATTTACCATATTACCACAGCTGTAAATCTGACCTAATGCCTCTGCAGGAAGTACAACATGTGAATGGCCAAGTATGCAGGCTACTAAGACACAGGAGAGCAAAGAGCCCTTTTAAACTGAAGCCTTTCATAGAGAGCCTCTTTTTCCCTGCTGTATGGGCAACATTTCCAACATCTGGGCAGACCTGACCTGAGTTTAAATATAGTTTCACACGGAATTTGCTTGCCTTTCACAAGGAGGCCAAAAATTGCCTGCTCCTCCCTCTCCCAAAATTAGACAAAACATCATCCTTCTACAGGTTTTGTTGATCCACTCACTGGTGGGGAAAAGCAGAGCAGAAGTTACAAGAAAAAGAGACTTATAAGAGCCGGATGTGGCAAAGTCTTAGTTGTTTGAGGAAAGTTTTCTTTTTTCTGTATTTATATTTGCTCTTCTATAATGCTACAGTTTTTTCATGACTGGAAATACTCTCTGTGCTGAAAAGACTTTATATAGCTGGAGGTTTCATGTCCATCATAATCATATAGTATTTACTATTTTTCTTAAGCAAAGGTCATGTCTGGCACTGCTCACTCAGGCTCATAAATAGGATTCCAAGAGCTTTTTCTTTGAGCTATATGTCTGTTGTGAAGTTGTTAGCTCAAAGTTTGCGAGGAAATTGGCCATTGTCTATTTAGAACAATAGCAACAAGACTGCTAAATTCTTTGTGGCATAACATGAACTCAGGCCTTTCTCTTTTTTAATAGAAAGGGGTGGTTAGTCCCCATTTCCTCAAAAGGAAACAGTTTCATAAGATTTAACACATTTCCCAATGCAGTCACTAAAATCAGAGTAGAAGACCTACCAGGGTAATGCTAAGCAATGTGCCAACCACAACTTGCAGGCTTATACAAAGCTACCTGACAAAAAGATAGCTGCATTCTCTGCAAGTTTTCTTTCAGGCTCAGCTGACAGAGGCACCATCAGAGCACTTGCACAATTCCTTGTGCACACTCCCAAACCATAGAGAAACCCCCACCTTTCTTCAGACCTTCATTCTTTACATTATTGTCTCTTTCAGTAGGTGGTACAGCAAGCAGCTTTCTAAAATAGTATTTGTGAATAAAAGCAGAGAACATAACGTGAATTAAAAAACTGGCTATCCCATTGAGAATATAGGTAGCTGTTTCTGAGAAAGCAGCTGTACCACAAGCTAGGTCTTTGGGCTCACACATAATGCCATCTTGCTTAGCCCCTTCATCTCACCTTTTCCTCACCAGTAAAAAGAGCAAATGTTTCTCACCTGGCTACGTATTTATAAATGTTTTTCCCACTCAGCTATACATCTATAGCTGGCAGTTATTCACATCATTCCTACATCCACAGCACCCACAGAAGCTGTGTCAGTTGCATGGGTGCAAGATCGTGTCCTAGAAGAACTCCAATACGGAGCACTGAAGTTCTAAAAATATTCAAAACATAGAAAAAGGAAGAGGTGGGTGCAGATGTACAGGGCCTTTATATAGTACAAGAGTGTGAGAACGCATAAAGATTTTCAGTGAAAGGAAGATTTGAGAAAGAGGAGTGGGAATTTCATTATAGGTGTTTAGTCAGGAAGGAGAGGCATCTTCATGATAAATGGTAACTAGTAATTTGAAGTAATCCTCAGGAAGTTCTTACTTACACATTTGAAAGGCTGCTTCAGACTGGAAGCTACTAAAGGCCCTCTCGCTAGCAATGAAAAGGACTAAGTTACTTTTGGTAAAAACAACAGGGAAAAGCTGCTACAAAAAATACAGTAGTATCACCTTAATTCAGTGGTACATTAGAAATATTTTCTAGGCTGCTCTACAGATAAATCTATAAGAAAAATGGCTGAAAGCACATCACTGATGACAGCATGTTTGACAGGTACCATAAATTACCGGCAGACCAAAATAGAAAAAGGGGGATATTTAACTGGAAAAATGCACTCATGGTTTATGCTCTTCCAAATGTGTGAGCATTTTTTGCAAACACATTTGGGCTTTTCTCTAGGAAGACCACAGAATTCTTTCAATGAGATAGGCTCAGTATTTGTGACATTTACACTTACTGCAGCAGATGTGTTCATCCTCTTTCAATGGAAGAATGTAAAAATGTATGAATATATGGAGAAAAAATGCATACGAAGGATGCTGTGATAAACTGCAGTCCTTCAAGCCTTGGAGGATGTTTACACTTCTGGAATTATAGCAGAAATGTTCATGCAACTGGAACACTGAATGGTCTTTGAAAAGCCTGATCCCCTGAGGAGATTTCCATGGTCTAAAGTGAATATGAATGATAAAATTCAGCAGATTTATGAATCCATAGTATTTCCTGACAAGTCTCAACTAGCTGAAAATGAAAGCTGTCCTTGCTTTCCTATAAGGACATACTATCAAACCAGCATCATTTCCCCCTCCACACTGAAGCAAGGAAGGTCACAGGAGTTTTCCAAAGGACTGGCTACAGAACCATGGAATTGTTGAGGTTGGAAAGGACACTTGAAGATCATTTAATCCAGTTCCACCTACCTCAAGCAAGGCCATCTGACAGCCAGTTGCACAGGACTGTGTCCAGGGCAGTGTTTTCAGATATATCCAAGGTTTTCAGATATATCCCAGATATATCTCTGGGCAACCTCTGCCAGTGCTCAGTCACCCTCACAGTAAAAAAAGTCTTTCCTGATGTTCAAGACAAACCTCCTGTGTTTTAGTTTGTGCCCACTGCCTCTGTGCCCTGCCACTAGGCACCAGTGGAGAAAGCCTGGCTCCATACTCTTTACAACCCCACTTCAGGTATTTGTACATATTGATGTGCTGTCCCCTAATGTTTTTGTTCTCTAGGCTAAACAGTCCCAGACCATTCAGCCTCTCCTCATTGGAGAGATGTTCTAGTTCCTTAATCATATCAGTGGCTCTTCACTGGACTGTCTCCAGTAGCTCCATATGCCTCAGCTGTGAACCACTTCAAGACCCCTGGTTAGAAAGAGCTAAATAAAGCAGTAAATGTGGACCTCAAACTGGACATGCAGCACCTGCGGCTCTGCAGTTGAAGGCTCCCTAGAAGATAATACAGCCCATTACAGTGATTTCTTTGATAACTGAGCAAAGGCATAGCTACAACACATCAGAGCAATCAAGGAAAACTTCTCAGAGTGGGCTGAGGCAGAGCCCTGAGACTGCATTCATCTAGCTACTTTATCACAGTGAAGTGTGTGGGGAAAAATAGCTTCTACCTACACTAGATGAGAGATTAGCATTGCCATCATTTCAGAAGCAAATTTATGGCCTGATGACACCTACTTCATTTTAAAATACAGGCTTTGAAGAGCCTGAATGTTGCATCTATGTTTTTAGATTCTGGATGGCTTTCTGAGAGCCTAGATGAGATCCTAACCAGCCACATGATCCAAGAGAAGCTTCCATGTCCCTGTGTAGAAGGGCTTTGGGGCAGGGTGATTGTTCACAACCTGGTTTCCCCTCCACTCTCCTCTGCTGTCATCCAAGATTTGCTAGGCTGTGAGTTGACTGAAGAAAAGGTAGTCCTACAAGGCTCTCTGTTGAACAAAAGGACACACAAAGCATGAGCTTCACTGCATGGTCCACACCACCCCAAGGAGGACCCAATCCGCCTTAGCTCATATTGACACACACAGCTCAAGTTCCAGGGGAGCCATTCATCACCTAAGTTATGCAGTCTGCAGTGCCTTTAATTCCCATTTAGTCTCTATTAAAACTGTGAACAGAGAGGTGGGTTGTACTGTATTTTTAAATTTTTTGAGTCACCACTCTCTGCAGTGGAGATGTGTCAGACTCCTGAGCTTTTGCTTCGTGCAGAAGCAAGTGGCAATGGTGACTGCTCTCTGAAAACAATAAGACTTCTTGGTGCCCACATGAATTAGCCAGGGATGCAGAGGGGAATCAGCACAGTAGAATTTCTGTAGCATAGTTGACCAGTTTGAGATTGACAAGCCAAGACATACTTATTCTGTTCTCTGTTTTGGGATTAGGTTTTTTAGGGCAACACTGAGTTGTTTTGCATCTTCTTCACCTCCCAGGATCATCAGGGCTTTACATTAAACAAACTTCTCATTAATGCAAAGGTGATATCTCAGGTTTCTCCTTTTCCCAGTTTATCTTATTGCCATCATTCTTTCATATAATTTTTTTACAAGACTAACATTTAATATCATGTGTGGGAAGAACTTTTGTGGACTGTTTTCCAAGTCCATGCATGGTGAGATGGACTGTACAACCTAAAGATGCTTTTATCTAACCTTTCATAAGAAACAGTTCAAACCAACAGTGAGACTAGACTCCCTAGAAGTGACAAGCATCAAAATGCCAGCACATACTCATATAAACATGATGAAACACTTACTCCTCTGTCACTGTCAAAGTAAAGAATATTTCATGACACCTACAAAAGAGAATCCTTAAACAGTTCTTAGACTTTTACATGACTTGTGTGGGGCAAGTTGTGCAAGAAATTCTGAAATACTGAAACATCTACAAGTTTTATTTTCAGTCAAGTCTGCACAGTTTGGCCCAGTAAGCTATGAAAAAGTAGGAGGAACTGCAGAACAGCTTGCTAATTCGCTCCATTAATGCCAAAGTTGCCCTTTCTTCAACAGCCAAGAGCAGGCATGCCTCACACGATTAGGGAGATGAGGATTGGAAGGTGGAACTCCCAGACTCTATTCCAGTCACCAACACAACTTGTGATGACTTTAATACCTCATGTAACTTCTTGATGAATGCTCCCTCAGCAGAGAGATAGACATGTTCTTATTTCTTTAAAGTCATGTTCAGCAAGCAGTCAGAAGTCCACACCTACACAAACACTCAGCTCAGATTGGTTTTTCTAAAAGTTACCAAAACAGTACAGTTTGACTCCTGCAACTGCACGTGTTTAATAGTTCATGCTAAAGTCCCCCCATCCCCTTTCATTTGCAGGATGCATGACAACATATGAACACTCACCTGGCTGTGCAAAGACATGCCCCCCCACTTTTCCATTCAGATGGGCTGCAGATGCTCCTTGAGCTCAAGCTCTACCTTGCTTTCCCTATAAGGCAGTACACATCCTGATATTTCCCTCAATAAGGCTGTTGCAAGACTCTGTAGGAAGCATTTTGCAGTTCCACAATACTCATCACTGGAGGCTTTGAAATGCCATTACAAACAAAGCATCTATGATCAGCTGTCTCTTTCCTTCATGTGCTGCATGTCTAACCATCCACCACCATTGTTGTTTTCCAGAACACTTCCACTATGAGGGACCTGTCACACTGGGAATCAAAGAAATCCCTCAGGTAAGTTGGTCACAGCTGTGTTCCTAAGCAGAATGGCTTTCTGGATGAGGTATGGTCAAAGGACTACCAGCAACCACACTAGCACATTCCAGGCTTCCCCAGCTGGCTCCATATGAATAATCCTTTTCAATGTAAAATTAAGTGGTTTTGCTTATAAAGAGTTACAGAGGCACTACTATCCAGAGACAAAAGGTTTTTTTCAGGATAGCAGATCTCCTGTACCAGCATTAAGTCAGACAGACATGGATTTCTTTAGTAGGCTCCCCCTCTCTTACGCTTAAAATAGCAAGAAAAGAAGCAGTTCCAGGGGACTCCCAAGAGATCAAGGCTGCAATTCTGCTCAGTCCTTAGTGAACTGAACAATTTGGAGAGGCTCATTCATCCTCTCTAGCTATAAAGGCAATTTAGATAGCTATTGCCATTGACCGTGTTCCACTGTACATTTATGGTGTCAGACAGAGAGACCGAGGTCTTCTAGGTGGCAACTGAAGGTACAAGTTATTAGGCCAAGAACTCTTTCTCTGGATTTATGGAGCCTTAAAATAAGAAAATAATTTCCTAGGAAAACCGGCAGTACTCTAGGCACTGCTCTGAATTTTCTGGTCATCCATTACAGATGCTTTTTACTGGCAGCCTTCTCCACACACAGCTGAGTCTCCTTCTAGAAGTCCAACTGAATCACACTGCAAAGAAAGATAGATCTCAAATGCTGAATGCACCAGTCTCTTAACTGGGCACAGCATGAAGATGTATTTGATCAGTAGGTAACAAAGGAATTTTTAGAGACATACAATGTAGAGATTGGATTGAAGGGAAGAAGGCAAGGTCTTTGATTATCAAGGCATCTTGTTGAGAATGTGTCAAAGAAAGGATCACAGCCACAACTGAAAAAGCATAGAGTTCAGCTGGTCAGTCAAATACTCCTTAGATTTACTCAGGGAGGCACAGCATGAGCTCTCAGTTCTTCAGCAGTAGACATAAAATGTATGTCAGAGGCTCAAAGATGAGGCCTGGGGTCTGCTCAGCACTGGATTGCTCCAGGCAGGAAAAGAAGACAGGATCAGAACAGGGATACAGAACAAAGACATGAATCCCAAAGAACCGGGCTTGCCAAGACCTGCAGAGGTGATAACAAGGATAGCTGGCTTCTGGGAGGATCAAGCCTCTGTAAGCACTACCACTTCATATGTCTCAATCTTCCCTTGGTGATAGCAGCAACCACAACCTTCATTTTCCCAAGGCTTTCATACAGTGAGCTGGACCCCCTTTATGCAGGCTGTTATCCCACCCTAACCAGCCTGCTTCCCTAAAGGCTATACCTAGAGATGCCATGTTGAGCGTTGTCTTTTGATGTCTAACACAGGAGTGCCTGAGCTCACATCAATCAGTATCCTGCTCCAGGAGCAGTTTTACTAACATACTTATGTAGTAAAGCCTCAAGACAAACAAGAACAGATATTTACACCAAGAAGAAGCCCTAGAAACATGTAAACAGACCAGTAAAACTCCAGTTCTGGGCAAATTAGCTGAATTTTCAGCTACTTTATGGAGCCAGAAACTCCAAGATTCTTTCCATAACAATTTTTCACCACAAGCAAAAAATTATTCTGAAGGAGAAAAAAAGAAATCTAACCACTAATAAGCAATGGAAATTAGTTATTATGAGGTCCCTTATTATGAATTAAACTAAAAGCTTTTAGAGAGCTAATGTGCATGTGAGAAAGGGAATAGGAAGCCTCTTTTGTTAATTAATCAATCAGGCAAAAAACATCATCCTCCCATGCTGACAGAAAGGAATTATTCCATACAACAATCGTCTTCTGCTCATTACAAAGAACAACCTGATCCAAGACGGCTGAGGGATGTTTGCACAGTCCACACAGGCATTACAAGCAGGCTCTATTCTCAAAAGCATGTTGTCATTGGGCCTCTCTCTAAATTTAGATTTTACTCTTAATTTGAACCTCTCTGTGAGGACACAGGACAGATACTGCTTTAGAAATCCCATTGTAAAAGGCAAATGCCAAGAAACCTGACTCATTGTAGCCATGCCTCCTTCTACTCCACAAGGAGAAGGGCTCTAAACAGGGCAAGAGCATTCTGTGGTTCAAAGCCAGGAGATCACTCTCCTACCCCATATTTTGCTCCCCTCCGTGCTCCAGAAAAAAAAACTGGAAATAATTCCTGCAGTGCCAGCAATATACAGTGAATAAAATCTAGTTCACCTCTTCTTCCAAATCTGTTAAATAAGGCTTGTCACCTCCCCTGACCAGGGCTTCTGCAAGTGTCTGAAGAGAGCCATTTTGACCAATACAAGATAGCCATGCCTTCTAAAAGGTTCAGATGTTTTTGCACTGTAATGGTACAAGTTCTCCCCAAAGCCTGATGTCATAATTTCAACTACACAATTGAAAATTAGACTACTTCTTCTTTTATTATATAGGAATTCATCATCAATTGAGTCATCTATACACACACACTTCCCCCAATGTGCTCTGCTATAAAAATTCATATCAATAACACTAAACAACAAGATCCATGGAAGAGAAGTGCCAGAGAACTCAGCACCTCTTTTTCCAGTTACTAAACAGCACAGGCCATATTGTGCTTGCTCATAAGAAACATGAGAAATTACACAGATTTGGAGGGATTTTTCATGCAGCAGAACATTTCATTCCCCTTGCACTGTTTTAATTTTCAGTTTGTGCTGTCAGCATTGATATCCCTGAGGAGAGTATTTTGGCAGGAAATATGGGCATGTCCTTTACCACCTCTGAAACATTTGGACCATAATGGTTTTGGAGGAACTTGATGGGGAAAGGATTACTCTGTTTCCAGAAAGAGGAGTCAGAAACTTAAGCAGTTATATACTACTGATGAGCTAATCTCTTGCTTTGCATTTTTCTTATACAGGGAGATTACACTCTTTCAGCAAAGCTGACTAATCAAGATCACGTCACTGTTGCTTGTGCCGATTTTACTGTGAAAAATTATTTAGACTATTATTAGCAGCAAACCAATTCCATGAAAGCTGCAGACTACCAAAACTATTCAAGCCAAGTAGGCTGCTTGCATGCTACGATGATTATGAAGAAAATAATCCTCACATGGTGATTCTGATGCTGTTCCTCTTCATAATTTGCTATTTTCAAGAAGTTACTAGATCCTCTAGTGGTAATTTTATCTCTAAACGCACACTGTAGCCTACTTTTTCCTTCTAATATATACAGCAGTAAGAAGAAAGTATCCAATACCAACACTCTCATCGTAGGATGAAAATAGCATGAGGCAGAACAGGCGAGAGCCTAAACACTTTTTTGCAGTAAGTTATGGAGGTATCCATTTCTAACACAGGCTAAAAGATGACTTTCACATATATCACATATTATGCAGTTACAGAACTCTACATCTTAAATCTTCTCTGGAGAAGCCTATCTGGAGATTCCATTAGCACAGCTTTTGTTATAATCACAGAACAAAAGCAAATAGGATGAACATGCCTTTTTTCCAGTGATGGATGTCCTGTCACTGGATTCATATCACCCTAGTCTTCTGGAGTCTACCTGGAATTTTTTGTTCTGTAATGTCTTTTAAGTGATGTGTGAATCATTCTCTACCTAGGCTATGTGCTCTTCTTGCTTCTCAATAAATTCATAATGAAAGACTATTTAATCTCATTTTTTGTCATGATTCTAGGATCTCTCCAAAGTTTAAGGGGGGAGGGGGAAGGGGATGATGAGGGAAACAAGTTCAAAGAGCACATTTTAAATACGAAATATCAGTCACGTTTACACGTATTTTATATTCACAGAGGACTGTGTGAAGGACTATTCCTTGCTTTGAAGCACCAGGAGAAGTAACACAAATAATATTCCAAGTGCAGCTCATCCCCAAAACATCTCATTCCAGGAGCCTTTGTAGCTGGCATAGCTGATGGGTAGATAGATAATCAAGCACAGGGCAGCACGTGGGATTAGGATCTTGAGTTGGAGAGTGTAGAGACCTGTTTGGGATCCTGCCCTGCAGTAGGGTTGTGTTATGATTTGGAAAGGTATGGGCAGGAATCAGAGACACAGGAGGTTCCTGGAGCTGAGCACAAGTTTACAAAGGCTGGTCATAAGCACTGGGCTGCATGCCTCATGTTGGAGAGGTTCAGCATGTACAGCTAGGGCAGCTGTGTCTCACATCTGGCCACCCAGGAGCTCTAACATATGGCCTCCATCCTACACACCCACATTCTACAGCTCAAACAAATTCCTGAGCAGCCAAAGAATCCCTGGTGCACAGATGACCAACACCTCAGAGCAGCCAACAGCTAGTAGCAAGGGAGAGTCTCTTGTTTTCTGCTTGTGCAGCAAAACTCTCACCTGCTCTCCCAGCAAAGGAGAGCAAGTCTGAGACCTGTTCACACAGGGAGGCTTACCACAGCTGAACATGAACCAGCAAGCACCCAAGATGGGATAGAGCACATGTAATACACTGCACTTTCAGCCCATTTCTATTATATCCCGGTTTGGAGAGAGAAAAAAGAAGAAATGAGAAAAGAAAGGCCAAGGTGTTCATCACAGCTTTAAATGTCACACCCCAAATCAGGGTTCAAATTATGCTGTTTTGGAAACAATTCATCCAAGACACCATCACTGCTGCATTTCAAGTCCACATAAATAATAAAATAGTATCACTGTACAGACACAAGAACTTTTTTTTTCTCCTTATGTCAACAGCTCTTCAGATTCATCTCTCCCCCATGATTCCCATGAAATATCAGAAGAGCCATACCTGGAGGAGAAGCTAACAAACTCCATTCAGCAGCAGCATTCATGCAAGAGTCCGCTTGCTCAGTTCTGTTTTACTGCAATCACACAGCAAAAGCACAACTAAAACCCAAATTCCTGCCACCAAGCTTCTTGGTCTGTTATCTGATGAAAGAGTCAGCAGATTAAAAACAGACACAGTGCTAGTTCAAGCACTTGTACTTGAAACTGATCCCATAATAGCCAAGATCCTCTTAGCCAAATTCACCAGGCTCCTTATAGCCTTGGGCACATCTGAAGGGGCTCCCAGGCCCACCACAGCAAACAAGGCAGCCTTTGCCTCCACCTAGTACAGAGGCTTCCCCAAAGCATCTGTAGTAGAATCTGCTGTAAGAGGTCCCAGGTGACCAAAAAGTAGGAATTCAAATCTCTAAATCACCAGACATCTGGCCCTTGAGATCTTCTGGCCCTTCACTGTCCAGCTCACACACAAACATTGCAGAGCCTGACTCCCAGCACAAGTTGAACAGCATTTGGCTTCCTATCACAAAAACTGCTTGCCCTTTTTCTCTGGGAATTAAACTGAAAAACCAAGACTACATCTTAAACCCACATTCCACCACTTAAGCTGGAGCTTTCTCAATAACAGGAGAAAGGTATATTTGTCATAGCACAGAGACAGGGAGATATGTTGTGTAAAAATCATTCAGGGGCTGGCAGCTCAAGATCTCTGCTGTCCTCTAAATTAAAAAGGGCTTTACTCCTTCAGCCTAAGAATTACCTTGGTTTCTTCCTTGAATTCCTGTTTCTAATCAGACACCATTTTGGCATGGTCAAGCAAGAAAATCTTCATTGATTCCAGCACAGAAAAAGAATCCCTTGCCATCCCAGAAGACTTGGTATATTCATGCTATCCTACCTGAATTCTAGTACATCTGGCAGCTACTGCAGTTATCTTTCTGAAGTAGCCTCAAAAAGCTTAGTAAGGGCTCTGTAGCAACAACTAGGCTCTGAACACAGTTCAGCTGTGCAGGGGGAGAGCAATATCCTCCAGAGATGTGCAGCCTGAGCAAGAAAGTGGTGGGGTTTTGCTAAAACAAAGATCTGTACTTTTCCACACAGTTCTCCTTGAAGTGAGAGGTATGAGGCACAAGTGAACCCCATGGCCAGATTCTAGGCCAGATTCTCAGCCCTTGGTGGCAAGATTGCCTGAATTGGAAGTGTCTTTATGATGTTACTTCTGTTATGTTGAAAGATGCTACTCTTTCCATAAAGATCCATTGCTTAAATTTCTCATACACCATCTCCAGTGCAGCCCTAAAATAATCCCATTGTGGTTCCATTTTGTAATTTTGATGGTGTTCTGGAGCATGAGAAAAAAGAGTAAGGGGAGCAGAAACATATAAATGGTGTTATTCCAACTGAAATCAAGTTTTTGTCCCAGAAGACACAGGGAAGGTAAAGCATGAACTTACTTTTACTCTCAGCTCTCATGTAATGGAGCATGATGAAGAACCCACTTAGAGCACAAACTCCAATCTCTTTAATGGATCATTCTGAAGTAACCTTACCAGGACTGACAAATGCTTCAGTGAGACAGATAGGATGGGAGTCTGCTTCCCAGGAACTCCCATGGGGCTCAGGCAAATACAATGATCAGGGTGCTACAAATACACTCACCGATAAGCTAAAGCTGAGATAAAACAGCTACTACAATGTTTCTATCAAGTCATGCACACCCTAGTCACAGGGTCTTCTGTGTCTCAGCAGGCAAAGTCCCAGACTGCCAGACAGGAACAGATATCCCACCACTCTTCATACCCACACACATCCCTGGTTCAGTGTGAAGGTCCACCCACAAATCCAGCTCCCATCCAGCCTCCTTACAGAGCTGTAACTGCTGAGAGCCCCATTTCTGTGCAGCAGTAGGGGCACATGCTGAGATCAACCAGCCAAGAGCAGGAAAGCCATTCTGGACCTCACATATGGATGCAGGACCTTCCTCATGCAGTGCAAGAATGCTGACTGTGGCAATTATGAGGGCAGATAGTCACACATTTTACCCTGGAAGAGAAAGGGGGAAGTCTTGCTTGAGTTGCTCTGTCAGCCTTACAGATTGCTTCCATTTCTCCTCAACACACACACCTCCAGAGGCCTCAAAAACAAGTACTCTGGCCTAGCATTGGCTGGATAATGTGGAGCTATTTAAAAATAAGAATTGTACAAAAATATTTTATGAAGCAATCATTTGCAGACCAACACCCAGAGGGTTGACTTCCTGCTGCTTGCTCTCTTCCCCTGCCACTCAGCCCAGTCTCCCCTTGGAGGCAGGGACATTCTCTGGTGCTTCAGCACTGCCCTGACCCAGGAAGGAGAGCCATTCCTATCATGAGAGCTACATTCAAGCCCAGCTTCCCTCTTGACTCTCTAGTGCAAACACATCATGAGTTGGCCTTAAAATGAATCTGAACTCAAGCACGCAGGTGTCTACAACAATCTCCCCAACAGAGTACAAAATAAATAACAGATTGACAGAATGGACAAAACAGGTAAGGGGAAAAAAAACATGGAAAGAAAGTCAGAAGTAAAGCTGCCTTTGTTCTGCCCTTAACACACAAAGTGAGATGCAAGATGTTTGCATAGAAAGATCCCATTCCTGAGGATATAAAAACCTTCTCCTCTCTCTGTTTCTCTCATGAGACCCCTCTGTTCCTCACTCATATACCTCCTCCCAGAAGCTCTTTATGTACTTCTCCAGCCAGCAAGACTGAACAAGAATACCACATTCACCAAGTGAGCCCCCCCAGCACCAGACACCAACCATAGAGCCTGAAAGGATCAGAGAGGTTTGTTTCAGCCAAGAGACTCATTGCCAAGAGGGGTTCAAGCAGCTCTTGTTGGGGGAGAAAGGGGGAACCCTGAACAAAGAGATCAGTCAGTGAAGAGGCTCTGGAAGGGAAGAGCCTGGGGCTCAAGATGATTTCTGCCAGCGGGCTATTTTGTTGATAAGGATTACAGAGCTACTCAGTCTGCCAGACATGAGCCTGCAAATGGTAAAGCATTCCCTATTGGCCCTGTGAAAATGCCTATACCATCTAGTTATACAATAAGCCTTAGGTTGTTTTCCTAAACCAGGCAGTTGCTGGCAAAGCTAAAATAAGCTACTGTTGTCTCACATTGCAGTAAAGCAGCCTCACACAATTCCCCTCTCCCTCCTACTACTTTCCCTCTTCCACACAGCTGCACAGACGATACTAATGCCATCAATGCAAGATCAGGGCACTCCCAGTCCAAGCAGGGAGCAACTTAAAAGAGGTTCAAACTCCAACTGCTTTGATCAGAGGAGTGGCTCCACCAGAGCCAAAATAAATGTTTGCTGATAATCCCATGCCCTCTGTTTGCTTGTGTGGCTCCCATTTTATTAGCCTTCCTATGGTAAATTTTACAGCTGGGGCTAGCAGAGTGATAAAATGCACAGATTATATTCTTCACTGTTGCTGGTCTGCTTCTCCCCAGTTTAATGCAGCTTTACCTTGAAAAAATAAACATTTTGATCCAGGATGCTCTCTTGCCCCTTGCAAACCTTCACCTCCTGCTACTCGACAGTCATCAGTTCAGAGAACAACAGCCTGCTCCAGGGTGGGAGGAGAGCAAGTCACAATCAGATTTCCCTACTGAATGCTTGAGATGCTCTTTACGAGAGCACTCAAATCAGAGATCCTCCTCAATCATTGCACCACTGACAGTGATTTACCCCTCTCTCCCTGCAGTGTTCTGCCTGGGCTCCAACAGGACCCCCCAGGTGTTGAAATACAAATAAGTGCAGGATCCAGACCACAGAAACTTATTGGCATCCTATTATTTGATTTCTCATATTGTCATCACTGAAGCAGGAACTTCAGTGTCTACACAGTAAGTTTTGATTCAACCCCAAACACAGTACCATAATTTTCATCTCCTCCTTCTTCTTGATTTATTCAAGTTATGCCCCAGCTATTTCTCATTCTGAAAGCCAAGAGAAAAGCCAGCAGAAGAAAGAGGCTTGCTTTGCCTTTATTTTTCCAAGTTCAATCTCCTCAGATTGAAAACTACACTAATCTGCATCACTTAGCTGGAGACACCTTTGTTCTATCTACATAAAAATCAAAGATGAATGAATTTATTAACTGTGGCACAGCAAAAGCTGAAGAAGCTGTCAGTAGCTCTCTAGTCCCAACATTGAAATCCTATTGCTTTGCAGCAGGCTAAGAAATTACTGTTCAGTCTTTAATGTTGAATTTTATGAATGGAAAATGGTTTTGCCCCAGAGCTTGTATTTATTATTCATAGCTTGGTTTGCTCCCAAAAACAGGAAAGCAACATCAAATTCAAGGTCTCCCTGGATTCCTAGGGAACTACAGACCCAGATCAGGAACACACAATATTTTTCCATTCCTAAATCTTTTGTCAGCATCTCCAAGGGTAAACACATAACAAGAAGCATAAGAGTTCAGAAAAACATTGGTACCTTGTGGATGATGAGTACAAACAGGCCTGGAACCACTACTACAATGAGCTTTGGTACTGCAATTGCACAAGGTGGGAAGCAAACAGCACTGCAGGATTCTTTCACCTCCAAGTCACTGCTGCTTGCTCACACAGTCCTCTTCTATAGGACTACAATAGCAAACTGCTCCCACTGGCCAACAAAAAAGAGCAATATGAACAAAAACCCCAGGTAGAGCTAAGAAACAGATTCAAGTAGTCTCTTAGGTATCTCTGGGTTTAAGCACATCAGACCATTCTGTAGTGGAAAAAAAAAATTTAAAAAAAAAAATCAATCTTAGTTCAACTGTGGTAACAATTCAGGGAAATTTTTCAATGTTGGTCTGACTGAAATAACAATCTCTTTGTGCAGACCTTCATATAACTGGTATCAGCCTCAGTATTGAAAGGTACTTTCTCTGCTAATTTTCTGGGGTTTACCTTCCCCTTAGGATGAAACCCCAAACAAGGTGAGACAGAGCTAACAGAGAAATATTAAATTCTGAAGACTTTCTGCTTGAAGTCAAGGGATGCAGTCAGATCAAGCAAAGCACTCTTGTCTGGAAAGAGCAATGGCAAAAGAAATGATTAAATGGAGGAACCTTCCAGACACAAACTAGGACCACACAGTAGAGAGGACTGATGAGACAAAGACTCATCACAAGCCATTTGAAAGACAGTTCAAAACTATGAAGTTGTACCTTGATAATATGGGGACTTCAGCAGCAAAATTGGCTGAAGGAATTCCTGGTTGTGTCAAGACACTGGACTTGCGCTGTGGTTTTATCTACTTACTTTAGGCTCAGAAAATTCTCTGGCCACAAAACATTCAGCTGGGCTGAAGGATCGAAGTCCCAGGGCGCAGCATAGCTCACATCAAAAGCACTGCTAAGGTTTCCGCATTGCCCCACCACAGTGCTGCTCAGGAGGCACTACCACACTACCAGGTTTTTCCACCACAGCCATTTCAAGATGTTCCTGCCTCCTCTCCTTTTTCAATAGTAACTACACCCACAGGAAACACCGTAGAATGAGATGAAAGAGAGGAGGATGGGGAACACCGTGAAATACAGATATAAATCCAAAGAAGTTGCCAAAGTGGTACATCAGAGGGGAAGATTAGAGAGCCAGTCTGCCGTATTGCATAAGCGATTACATTTTGTACCATCTAGAGAAAATAAAACTCAACACCCATGCTGTTACTGGAATGCCTGCAAAGATAGCTTCCTTAGAGAGGGAAATGCTGCCTCTACCTATGAGGTCCTGCACATCTCTAAGTGCTATTGAAACCATTTTGAAGCAGCTGATGTGTCTCAGGAAGTGCACTCTGCTAATGAAGGCCTGCCCCAGCTGCAGTGGGAGCCATCACAAACACAGCATCCACAGCAGAGCACCAAGGCCCCTGGAGCTGTGCTCATGCCTGTGACACCTCAGCTGTGCACTCCCCTTCCCTCTCTCCTACCCACACGAGGTTCATTCTGCTCTGCTGCACACCTGCTCACAAACCACACCAGCAGAAAGCTGCTCACCACTGCCTTGCGCTTTCTTCCAGGACTGGCTCTACAGGGGTCATAGGAGTACTGCAGCCAGGAGTGGGGAAACAAGGTGGGGAGGTTAAGTGATACATAAACTAATGTGGGACTGGTGCTCACATGTAGGGCAGTCTGGATCCTGCTCAGCTTCGTGGAAACTCAAGCACAAGAGCAAAAATAATTTGTGAATCCAGTCCTACAGAGAAACCAAGATTCCCTCCAAAGCTGAGACCCTATTCTACTGGCATCCCTAAGGGCACCTTTTCCCACACTACCCCAAGCTACAGCTCCTCAGCCCCAGGCAAGTCTTAGCTCTCCAGCTGACCCCCTCCCCATCTCGAGGAGGAGCCCAGCTATGCCAGCCTCACATCATCCTCACTCAGGAGGTATTTGCAGCAGTACCCAGTGCAGTCCCAGCAGGGTGCCTGTCTACATCCATGCTGCCTTGTGCAGTGGCCCAGGTCTTGTGCTAATTGGTGCTAATAGATAAGAGAGCAAGAGAATGGGACAATGACTGCCCCCTTAAACCAGGAAAATCTGACCTGTTCTAAGGAAAAAGCTTTACAACAGTGCCATAGAAAAGGTGGCTTCATGTCAAAGTACTGTGTTAATTTTTTTGCCTTTAATTAACATGAAATTTAAATATCAGCATTTGGATGATTGATCAGACCTTACCAAAGAGAATCTGTCCTGTCCACCCCACCCTGCCATGAATCCAAACAATTTATGTTCTGAGCCCCCCATGCCTGGGAAAGGCGGCGAGATCAGGACTTCTTTCATCCNAAAAAAAAAAAAAAAAAAAAAAAAGTGTTGCTTGTATGAAGTGGAAAAGCCCTGTTTGGGCCAGCCTTTGCACACCAAAGCCCGTTCCTGGCTGCTGCACTGACCAACCCTAAAGCTGCAGCTGATTTTCCCCTTTGCAGCCCCGCAGCGGCCATCGCTTGGCGAGAAATCCACATGTGGGACTTCTCGGCTGCTGCCAGTAACGAGTAGGTGTGGGACACGTCAGTGGGAAGCTGGGACACCCCTCCCTGCCAGGGCCAGCCAGGAGGTGGCACTGTTAAACTGCTTAGCCTTCCCCCTACACTGGATTTGTGGGGATTTTTTTTTTCCGCTCCTACCTCCCCCCAGTAATCTTTTTTCCTGCCGTGAGGATGGCGATACACCATAGCAAAGACTCGTCAGGAAAAAAAAAAAAAGAGCTCGTTAAACAGGCGATGGCTTTATGATTTCACGACTGTTTTCCTCTCGTATAAAGGGCTGTCCGGCTGAGAGGAAGAGGTTTACTCGGTG
Source organism: Erpornis zantholeuca (assembly GCA_013400515.1). Lineage (NCBI taxonomy): Eukaryota > Metazoa > Chordata > Aves > Passeriformes > Timaliidae > Erpornis > Erpornis zantholeuca. The sequence goes on along the minus strand of VZTN01005653.1, from coordinate 565,419 downwards.
TAAGGTGATGTTATACAACTTTCTCCCTCTAGCAAGTGCCGGAACTGTTCTGGTTTAACCCTCTGACACCTTGACCCAGCCCATTCAAAGTCCCTTTTTTAATTTCTTTTAAGCGGCCTACACCCTTAACGCACAGCAGTGCAGAACACCTACCGAGCTCTGACCCAGCAGGCAAACAACAAAAGCGCTTTATCTCGAGGGACACGTTATCGCCCAACTCCCGCTCCCTGAGCAAACATCAGCAGCAGCCGGGGACAGCCAGGCTCCTCTGCCCAGTGCCCGGGCTGCTGGACAGTGAAACAGCACTGACCTGCCCCCCTCAGCAGTTTGTACCACGATTTGCTGAGCTGGAAGGACAGTCTTTCCTCATAGGGCTCAACAAGTCCCTAATCCCCAGGGAGGAGGCGGTGATGCCGCAAGGTTTTCCAGAATGCATGTCGGCACTTTCATGTCCCAGCAAGGCCCCACGGGAGCATGGCTTGTTCACTGAAGGGAGGTGGCTGAACAAGCTGCTGCAGTTCACAGCAGTGCTTTGACTCCCTGTGAATCTGCAAAAAAAATTTCCAAATGGGAAAAACATTGTCAAAACATGCTGAAATTTTCTCTACTCACACTTTGATAAGGCTGACACCAGCTTTCTTCATAGACACACACCTCTCCTCCCTCAGCAACATTCACTACAGTGCAAAGCCCCATCAACCAGGAATTACTGATATTTCTGCAACTATTTCATCATCTGTTTTTAAGAGAAAGATGATAGTGGGAACGTATTTGCTGGATTTTTACTTCTCAAACTTGTTTAGCAGCAGTGGAAGCAACAGGTGGGAAGTAACTAGCCAGCTGTGACCTGCTAGCTCTCCCTAAGCTGCATCTGGCCGTGGTTGGAGGGAAATCAGTGGTCAGAGGCTCAGCATGGGAACTGCTCACCTACATCATTTCTACTTTCAGGGCTTCAGAGAGTTCACGAATGAGTGCTGCTCCCTTGAGTAAGGAGGTCCACAACTGCTCAGCCTGCCTTTTTCAAGTAACAGCCCACATGAGTCATAGCAAAGATTGCAGTGCCTGTGTCTTTTTTTAGTGAGTTAAAAGTTCTCATGGCCACTTTTTTCCTCCCTGAAACTTGGCCCTTCTCTACCACAACTGCAGAAACTACAGTCTACAGCAAATAAGGCTTTGGAAGCTAGGTACACTGGGACAGCGGTGCCCCAATTGCTGGCTAGACAGGCCACAGGTTCTTCTTGCCATATGAGCACTGCAAACCTCACCTTTCCTTAACATCACACACAGGTGGAAGAGCCAAGCTGTGTACATGCAGACAGCTCAACACCTCTCAGAAACACTACCTTTGTTGTAGGCACTCAGACAAGCCTGTGCCCACCCTGCTTTCCACCAAGGCCATAAGAAGGATGATCCTGAGCTGGTGGTACCAGAGAAAATAATTTTCCAAGAGCTCATGGGATTCATTATAGAAACTACCCACAAGCACTGATTTTTCTGGAAACCAAGCCAATTGCCAGCTTTCCTGAGGGCCTGGCAGCCTTTCCTCTCCCACTGAGAGCTCACACCTGGCCTCCTGATACAGAAAAGACCATCATGAAACACAGATGAGGCTGCAGTGCCTCAGCTGCAAGAGCACTGCCAGGACCAGCATTTAAAAGCAGCCCACTGCTTGCTTTGAAGGGCTTTCTAAACAGGCAACAAGGACCAAGCCACAAGCCTTAGAAATTGCTCCACTGGGACCTTACTTGTCAAAGCAAATCTAGTGTTTTACACCAACACAGTCCAAGTGCCCTGAAAATAGAAAGTTTCCAGTTAGACAATCATCTTGATTTTTATCAAAGCCACTTTTCTAGGACTTTACCACATGAGGAGATATTTATCACTGAAGTGTTAATGGCTTAAGTATCATTCGTGTCCATAGTAAGAGATGAATTCAGCCTACATTGACAAGACACAGCTTCGTCCTCAGAGCTAGAGGAACACTAACCCCAGCACAGTACTACTGTTACCCCTTCTGACCTCAGCAGCCAGCCAAAAATGTAGGGAGTGGTAAGTTTCCATTACAAGCAGATTTGGTAGCTGAATGAGGTGTTCCCTCCATTCCTTGCAAAGAATGCACAAATTCCCTTTCCCCCCCTCCCCACCATGATGAACACAGGAGAGATCAAACAAGAGATGTATTTGCTCACATTCTCATGTCACCTTTTGAAATTCATTTAAACTGTTTAAAAGCCTCTTCAAACTTTGACAGTGGCCCTAGCTATTCCTGCTGCAGGACTCAAGGACACTGCCAGTTGTGGGCCACTGACCCTTTCTGTGCCAAAAATTACTGCCCTGCAGAGTGGGCAGCTGAGCACAGCTTGCTCCCAAGCCACCTGCAGTAACAGGCTGGTGTGCTAGCAAACCTGACAATACCAGGCATTAATAGATCAGCTCAGCTCCTGCAGCAGATACACAGCCCCTTCATTAACAGCTTCAGCTGCCAACACAAGACTCAGCAGATTTTGTTTCCTGAGAATCACCCTCAGATCACTGGCTCTCACATCTTTACAAACCTCTGTCTGCAGCTGAGCTTCTCCCTCAGCCCAGCATGAACATCCCTGCTATCCCACTGCAAGCTGATCCNATAAATAAAAAAGGGGGAAAAGGAGGGGAAAGGGAAAAAAAGGCAATCACTGTTGGGGGAGATGAAGGATACTGGGTTTGTGTCTCCTTAGGCATCTAATTTCATAGTCAGGAAGGAGGAACAGAAGAAAGGGAAGAGTTGGAAAGTGTGTTCAGTAGCAGCTAGCCATTAGGAGAGACTTCCTTGATCATTACAAGAATGCCATCATTTTTTCCTCCTCAGTCCTTTCACACTTGAAAAGTCAATAGCCTGCTGAAGCCCCTGTTGCCCATCATGTGTGAAGGAGGGGTTCCAGTATTTCCCCCTTGAGGTAGCATTACGGGGTCTTAACTCTTTCCTACTTCTGCCCCTAAAGGGGAGCAGGTGGGTGGGTGTAGCAGCGTGTGCAGATTCTCCCTCCATCACCAGTTTCAGTGAAGTTTAGTCTGTTCACAGTTTGACCTGTCTATTTGAGTCTGCAGCAGCCCTTGCTGAAATCTATAGGAAAGATCCCCAACTAAAGTGAGAGTTAAATTCCTTCTCTTTCCAAGCAGTCTTGAAGTATTTCTTTCTGCTCTTTGACACTGCTGCATCCTTCATGCAAGGAGAGGGTTGAAATGGCCCCTTCTACTCACTTTTACCCAGGTGAAAATACGGGTGGATGAGCCTGATCTGAAAATTGTACTCCAAGCTGTGTTGCCCTAAACAAGGCCAAGAGATCTTTTCAGGAGGTTTAATTCCACCTTCTTTTGTTGGGATTTTAAGACTGCTCACAAAAGTATCATTATGAAATTGGGTTTCTGGTCTTTTACAGGGTAGACACTTGTGGCTTGGGAAATACTTGGTCTTTTCCCATGAAGGGGAGAAATTAGGTGTGCTTCCTTTCAGGTATGGGATGGGTTTCCTGTCCCCATCCCAGCTCTAGGAATACAAAATAAACACGGCCTTATCTGGTTTTGCAGAGATCAAGATGTTTTCAAGGCTGAGAACATGACTTTTGTGAAAAAGAAGAGTACTGAATGCTTAGGAAAGGATCACTCCTAAACACTTCTGAACACTTGGGCACTAAAAGTACTTACTGCATTAGTTTCTTCCTTACCATGATGTCTTTTAGGCTGGTCAAAACCTCTGTGTTAAGATATAATAATTAGGACTTGTTTAGTGCATTTTAACAAAAAAGGGAACTCCTTCTTCTTTTTTCCTGTGTTACAGAACTTTTTTAAAAAATTTTAATCATGCTTTCCCTCACACTGCACTAACAGCTGACTCAGAAGACCCTGAACTATTTTGCCTGTTGACTGGGCTCAGTAAAGGAAAAAGCAAACAACTACATTATGAAGAGTCTGTTAGATACCCAGATTATTGTCATTTTAAGTGCCAGTGTTGCTAATAAAAACACAAAAGTGATAGGCCCATGAATACTCCCTAAAGTAATGTTCAATATTCCAGAGCCTGAAATCCATGACACAGTAATTATTATCTGTTTTGTTTCCAGGAGAAGCTGAGGCCAGTAAGACAGCTGGGAATCTCCTACACTTCCAGATTGCCAGCCTAGCATCCATATTAGAAACTAACTGTCCCTTTCCTGTCTCTAACATGCCTCTGGATCCTCAAACAAGAGGCTGCCCCGAGAGAAAGCAAGGAGCCAGCCCACGACTCACCTGCTCCCAGACTAGTTTAATCCATCTCTCTCCTCCAGCAGGGAGGGAGAGGGGCTGTGCCAGCTCCCCTCCCGCACAGGCTGGGGCAGTGCGAGACCTCAAAGCTTTGTGAGTGCACAGGGCTGGTTCAGCTGCAGCCGGGGTCAGCCACAGGCACGGTGTCAGGGGGCTGTGCCAGCAAACACCAGTGCCTTTCCCAATCCCCGCTGAAGCGGACAGCACCAGGTGTGCTGCTGAACCAGACCGGGCGCGGCTCTCACCCATTACAGCCAGTCTCCAAGATCCTTCAGCTTGAGTCAGCCGCTGGCCGGGCTCCCAGGGAGGCAGTCTGCTTTGTATCTTCCATCCCAGGGCAGCCCTGGGAGTCGGGAGAGGATGGGCACACAGTGCTACACCTCTGTTCTAGGACAGCATTACAAATCCTTTTGGCTAAATACACTTCTATAGGAAGGAATAAACAGTGTCTAGAAGCCATTGAATCAAAACAGGCTGGGATAAACATGCACCAAACTATACGAATGCACTTCTACGAGCTGACAACCGGGTTTTATCTGGTTAACACTGCGCTCATCAATTAATTACAGACCAGCATGTCCACACCATGGTTTCTCTGTGATTTAGTCAAGTCAATTTTCCAAAACACTTTTAACTAACCCAGTAACAACCGAATATGTAAAAACATATTTCATGATTGGGGACAGCAGAATACAGTCAGGGCTCTCAGGCACACAGGACACATAAACACAGCCCTTTCAAATGGAATACAGAAACCTGCTGGGGCTGCTTACACTACCCATACCCACCCCAACCCTCTTGCAGTGATGCTGGGGAAAGGGGTACATGCCTGGTTCTTATTTGCCTTATGTTAGAGAGAGTAACATTAAGTCTAAACTGCTGAGGAAGGTTTGTGTTCAGCCCCCAGCCTGCAAAAGGAAGGTAACAAACAGCTGAGGAGCAGTAGCATCTTAAACAGCTGCAGCTGTTTCCCCAGTGAACGTGATTCAGAGCCACAGTGTTCATGAGCTGAAGCTCAGAACATAGCAACGATTCTTGCAAAATATTTTGCTTCTTGTTTCTTTTTTTTTTCTTCTCCCCCACACAGCTTTTTAACCTCTTGGTGCCTATGCTGAGTTCCTCCCAAAAATAGGTTTCAGGGTGGAACATACTTGCCACTTGATCCATGGCTTGCTAAATTTAGCCAAACACAGACTGCCTGTGTAAGATGGTTCTCTTGAAATGTCAGTAGCCACAAGTAAAGTTGCCAATGTCATCCAGGAAGTGGGACACCACGGCAGTTATATTTTTTACTTAAAATAATAATAAAAAGAAACTTTCATACTCTGTGGAGATGCAACCATAAATTTGATTCCAAAAAGTAAAGAGAGTAAAGAAAGAACAGACTTCAACAATGCAGCACTTGAGCCAGAAGAGAACCTTTGTTTTAACATATGCAGAAGAGATTAACTCTTTGTATTTGACTAGAATCACTAAAAGCTGAAAAAGAGAACAACACATCTCAGCTGGTTTTTGGCATTACAGAGTTAAAGTAGAAAACACGGTGATAGTCTAGAGCAAGGAAGGACTTGGAAGGAAAAGAAGAACACACCAACATAACACACAGTTGACTTGTTAACTCATCAGGTGTTTGATGTCAACATCTAACTTTATAAATACATGACTTCTGAAAAAATTACAAATACCCAACTGGTCTTCCATTCGACAAGGCACCATGATCCATGAAAACAGTTTTCCCAGGAGAAACATGGAAAACTTAGCAGCAGTGACACCACAGGCTGCTAAAGAGTCTTTCTTTTGCAGTCCCTAGGCAGCTGTTTCTCCCCGTGCTCCTTGCAGCATCTCAAAGAGCCAAGTTCTGACAGTCAGCATCAGCCTAGGTTTAAGTATTCCCAAAGTAGCTTTTAAAAACATGTATGTATTAAAAAATGAGACAGTTATCTATGAGCTTACACCCATGTTTAAAGAATTAAGAATAAACGACAAACTTCTTTAAAAATTATCTGGCAACAGCATCTTCAGAACCAGAGAAGCTCCTGTAGATGGAGTATCAGATCAGTTTATCTCTCCACAAAGGTGAAGGCAGAAACCTGAACCAGGAATTATGCTTCCAGCCACCCCTTCTCCCACTTCCATACTTCCTAAAGGGAAACTAAGAACTGCTAAGTGAGGCCAAGTCAGTCAGAGGTCAGTCCTGTAGGCAAGGAAGTGCTGAATGAACTCCATCAGCTGCACTTTGCAAATTCCCCCCTGCATCTACAGACAACCCTATCTAGGCTCCATCAGGTCTTACAGCTTGGAAATGACCCCAGCTGTAAATAAGCTCCTCTCTATCAGCATGTAAGACCAGTCATCTGCTATACATTCAGAAACATGAACCACTTACTGAGAGCTCAGCTCAGCTAAGCTAAGGGGAGGAAGAATATAACCATGAGTGCAATTAAGAATTTGTTAGCCTGCAAAATTGTCATGGCTCGCACCCAAAGTCTGTAGAAATGCAAAGCAAAAGCACAGCTCAGCTGGCCCAGGGTTGCTGACATTCCCATCCCAGGATGTACAAACAAATGAGGGCCTAAAACCTGGAGGAGGTTAGGAAGCATATCTGAATGTGGGGCTCTGAGACAAGGCTTGGGTATGGGTACACTTGGGCTCAAGAACTGTCTTGTTGTGTTGGCAGAAGTGATGTCTCATATGTCAGTCAGTAAAATGTGATATTGCACTCTCCTGGCAAACTGAGAGCCTAGACTTTAAGATGCCTTTGGGGAATAACCTTTTGCATCTCAAATTTAGCTAACTGTCTGGGCAACACAGAGCTTTTTTCAAGATGAAGATGCGTGAACTTATCCTCCCAGAGACGGAGGCAAAGGAATGAGAGATTAACTGTGAAAAATGTATGCATATGGAGAAATAGAGCTGTTATTCAATATCATGCAACATTTTCCCATTTGAAGAGCTGCCTGACTCTTCAGATAGATAAGCTTCTGGCTGTGATGGGATGGTTGTGGGAAAGGATAATGCAGGGTTTTGGACAGCTGTGCGACAGGAAAGTGTTCACTATGCAACCAGTGGTAGAGATGCTGCAGTGTTTTGTCATCAGTACTTTGCAGCGCTCTCCATAAACTGTTGACCTACTTGTCCAAAGTCACAGGTGATTATCTTCATATCCAATATAAATTTGTAAGGTGTGGGTGTCACTGATACTGAGACAGTGTAACTTGCATCCTTTCTGGCATTCGGTGATCAGTAAAATAATCCTAACTATGTGCAGAGAATGATTATGGCAGGAAAAAGGGGAAGATGCATGATTAAAACCAATGGGTGGAGCCAACAGCATCAAAATTGTGCTGATTCATCTTCCCCATAATTTATATTTTAAACTTAAACTCTTTTCCTCCCTCCACTGGATATCTCTAGGGTCAACGGAAGATCCAGCAGGTATATAGTTTCACAGTCCCCAAGGCAGCAACATAAAAGCATTCACCTTTTTTTCAGCTTGCTTAGAACTTTTGGAGTCCTGATGACTGCGGCACAAATTGGAAAGCTCAACAGAGTTCCTTGGAGATGTTCACCAGCATAAAAGCTGCAAGCTAAAAGGGAAGCAGGGCCTTTATTCTTAATTAATTCTTATTTAATTCTAATATCTAGCAATCAGTTGGATGAAAATCTCTCTTTGTTTAACATTCAACAGCTGCTGTTCTATTAATGCCTTCATAAGCTACCAATCTGGGTTCCCCAAGGGAGACCTCCAGCAAGAAAACTCTGAAAGAAATATCAGATCTTAAAAACTGTGGGTCTTTTCTTCTGTAAGAGGTGGGAGGGAGGGAGGGGGGTATAGAGCAGAGGGTTCAGAAGCTCTTTCCAAAGTTTTCACAGGCTTTGCACAGTTGCACACTCTCTTTAGTATCAGAGTTCCTGGCTGGGAGCTTCCACTTTTCACAGCCAATTGCAGCTATAAGCTGTGCAGATGCATAAGCCCCGCAACCAGCACGAGGAGGGTAAGCCCAGCAGGGAAATGTAGGGCATAGTCTGAGCAGATACGGTCAGATTTGTACACCTGCAAACTTCCAGTTATAAGAAACAGACCTGAAGCATCATCCTGGGCCAGAGCTCCTCTGGGTGCTAATAGTTTCAGAACCTGAGGCAGAGCGTTTGACTGCAAAGGCTCTTCCTGTTTGTGGTGTAAATGTCACTGTTTGTTAAGAAGAGAGAGAACTGCCTAAGCCATGGCAGCATCACTCAGGTTACACTACTGCCTTGGCCAGCAGTGGGGTAAAACAACCATCATTTAGTCCAGTGCAAATGTTATTCTCATTAAGCTTGTGCCAAGTGATTTGCTAGTTCAGCTAATCTGGATTGGCTGTGGGTACCCAAATGCCAAATAAGCACTTTCCCCTCTTTAATTATAGTCTTTATGTTTCATGATTTAGGTTGCTCCTGTCATTGTTTGCAAGGAGGACGGGGTTGCATAACAGTGTGTAACACGATACAGCTGCAGACGGGGCTGCTCAACCAGCACAAGCCCAAATAGAGAACAGCTTCTTCTGTTAACCAGCAGCTGAACAACAGCAGGGAAATCTCACCCATCCCTTTTTCACGGGTAGGGGAAAGGGAAGGCCTGTGGGCTGTCCCTTTACTCTGTTTATGTCCAGCTCATTACAGCCACCAGCATATTGGTGAGACTCAACAAAATTCTCTCTGATGAGTTCTGCCTAGGAGAGGAACCCAAACTGGTTCTGTGTGGAGACTTGCTTTTGGTGACAGTTTTGCTATCTTTATTTGAAGAAAACAGGAAAGTCACCCCAACAATTTCATTTTTCACTCACCAAGTGTCAAGCATAGTAGGTCTCCCTCAGGCAAAAATCCAACCTGTGTCAGCAGGACTGTTAGGTTTGTCTGTTCTGTTTTGTTTTGCTTTGTTTTGTTTTGTTTTGTGTTGTGTTGTTTTGTACAAGGCCTGTAGGATCCAGTCCAGCAACTCTTCAGCCATCATGCTCAAGTCCAGGATTATTCCGTGCTTGACCTTGTAATTCTGAGGGAAATTCTGTGGGAAGAAAGGACAGTATTACTTTACACTTTCCTGTGGCCTACAGGAGGATCTGAGATCAGAGCCTGGACCCAAATTATTTTCTTGCATTCTTCAACATAGTCCCTCTGAAGTCACTGTGACCAGATAAGCTATGGAGCATAGCACAGCCTTATGTGGACGCTTGGACTGAGCAACTTATTTTTAGCTCAAAGCTCTACCTTAAGGGTTGTCTGTTTTAACAATTCAGAATAGCCCTTGCTGGTACCTAAGAAAATAAATGAGTTTAAAATCATACAACCTCTTTGGAGTGTTGCAGATGCATGTGGATGTTCATGTTAGTTTACAAGGCACCTTGCATCCCAGTGTTTTAACAAAGGAAGCTGCATGGATGTTGCCATTTTTAAAATCAGTGCAGCTTTTGAGGTAAAAACTACACTGCAACTTATTGGTTTCACTGTTCTACCCAAAATAGAAATTTTAAGTATGTTCATTGTGATTCTAGAATATGAGGTGTAGGATTTGTCAAATGAAATAAACAGCTGCATGTGCTCTTTGCTATGCAGACACAGACTGAAGAATTTAGAAGCTGATGAGTGCTACTAGATATAGAAAGACCACCTGAAAACCCCATGGGTGCAAAGGCTCAGCAACAGAGATGTGACCTAGAAATCCTTTTCACACATGGCTCCTGGTTCAGTGTGTTGCACTGACCTATAATGGCAGCTTAGGAAAACCCGTGTAACAGAGCAGTTTTTAACTTGGTGCATGCCCAAACCTGATCCAAGCACATCCCATAGCACTTTGGCTACCGAGTGCGGATTGCTATTAAACAGACTGCTGCCTACATTAGTCAGGAACATTGCTTACTAAGTATGTTCAGACTTCTGGTTGTCTTGCACCAGCCTATTATCTGATCTTAAAAAGCTACCCGGCATTCCCCTGCCAGTGAAGGCATTGCAGATGGCTGCGTGTCAGGACTGCAGCCATCTGTAGATCAGGTTGGTCTGCAGCTCATCATTCGCAGTTCAGGCGGCGAGAGAGGAGATGGCGAGCACAACAAAAGCATCCAAAACACGGCCAGCTAAACATGACTTCTATGCCTGTTCAATTTCCTTGGGACTTTCCCAGCATTCTTACCCCAACTGTTCACAGCAGTGTTAAGATTCAAGATTTCTTTTTCTGGCCCAGGCATCCTAATAGTTCTTCAGCCTGGCTGCAAAACTATATAAACAAGGATGAAATTCTGGCCCATGCAAATCATGGCAAAACTCCCACTGATTTGAATGAAGCCAGGCTTTCTCCCCACAACCCCCCTCCACCTTCCAAAATGTATGAACCCAGATTTAAAATACATTTTAAAAATAGAGCACTAAAACTTTGCTTTCCAGGCTGAACAGAAGAGGGAATATCAAAGATTGTAGCCTTACTGTTTTCATTAAACTTTTTCTGAGGCTGGTTAACTGTGGTGGAACAACAGTTGTGATCCTGTGTTCTCACCAAGATTGTTATCAAAATTAGCAAAAGTAGTTAAGTCAAAAGAGAGAGAAAGCTGTGAACAAAGTCAGGCCCCAGCTCCTGGAACTTTCTTCCAAGTGTTCTCAGAGTGCCTGTTTGTCTGCTTAACTGCAATTCATCTTTCATTCTCCCCTGTTGCTTATGGACTCCAGTCCTCAGTAGGATGCTAGATTCCTTGGCAAAGAGATGCAGGCTGTGTCGGTACCATTCTTCAAACTTCACTGATCATTAAGTCATCTGCAAAATTCCTTCCAGATATCTTACTCCTTCCCCTGTGCTGCTCCAATACATCAGCATACCTCCAGACAGTCTTAAAACTTGTGGTTCTGGGGAAAAAAACAGAACTCCACAACACCCAATGAGCACCAGGCTTTTCAGGGAGCCTGTGTTGATTCAGGGAATGCTCCCAAGGGAACAACATGCTGTACCTTGCCCGCTGATAAGCAGCAGCAAGCCATTCAGCAGGGAACTGCATGGTCCCACTTCCCAAGAAATGTAATCCCTCTAAGTCAACAAGGCAGTCATGGCACTGATAATTTTCTCTGAACAGAGCAGACATTATTACATGTCTGGTAGTGAGCGAGCAGAAGTTGACTCTATGTGTCTTTGTTACCAGAGAAAAACTTTTCACAAACAGAGCTGTCTGAACTCTCTCCACGTGTTTGGGCAAGTCCAGAACAGTGTCTCTCTGACCAGGTCACTTGTGGTCTGCAGAAAGCTGATGGAGTTCAAGGGCTACACTCTTGCTATTCTTTATCCACCCTCTAAATCACATCTAAAGATGTTAGGAAAGGCAACTACTTCCCTAACACGAATCAAAGCAGGATGGGGATGTGGCAGAAGCAAGAAGAAAATGATGGGGTTTGCACCGAGTGCAGGGAAGAGACACATTAAACCATGAAGAGTAGTGAAGAGATCTCGCCACACTTTCTCTCCAGACACTTCTCCCATGCTATAAAAACACTTGAAAAAGTTATGAGCTAAGCAGATTTCTTTCACTGAGCGCGCAAAACCCGTGCTGTCCCAAGGCTCGAAGGGACCCACAGCCATTAGAGGGCAGCAGGTATCTAACACATGCATTGATGGATCCCTTTCTAATACATGATGTCCCAGCCTGCAGAACTCATTGGGCAAAACAAGAGAAAAGGTATTTACTTAAAAAAAGAAATCTCCTTAAAGAAGCAGTGTCAGCCAAGCACCTACCCACAGGCAGTACAGCCACATGCCATCCTATGCCAGGAATAAAAGTGTTGTAATGTCTCATCCTGAATGAGCCATCCACCATCCTACCCAGCTATTATTCTGGAGATATAAGAAAGAATTGCATTTCTGGCAAACATCCTGACTTAACAGCTGAATGGAAGTCTGGAGTGAAATATTCATCCCATAGGCTGCCCTCAGCTTCCAGCAATGAAAATAGAAAGGGGAGGAGGGGGAAAGCCCCAAAACACTTGAGCTGGGATACTTGTGACTTGAGCTGAGATACTTGTGACTGTGACTTTATTTGTTTTGCAAGGATCAATAAAAGCTGATCCTGCCACATAGGTACAATCTCCATTGCTTTATGTCACCTGGTTCTCAGGTGAGTGGCCTGGCCACTGAAGGCAGGGTGTGCTCAGAGCACTCTACCAGCAGAGCATCCCAAGAACAAGCAGCAGCATCTGCCTGAGGAGGAAAGGCAGAGCTCTGCTTCTTGCTGAGCATTCTTCAGCAGGAGGCACAGTTTCACTGGCAGCTCCTCTTCATCCCACTGATCCAAAGGTGAAGCCTCTCAGCAAGCATATGGCATAGAGTGGAAATAAAACCGGCCTGGCAAGCCAGCAGCCACTCCGCTCCCATCACTGAGAGCAACTCACTCATCTGCTCACGTTGCCAGCACTGAGGCAGCACGGGCTTAAGCCCAGTCAGAGACTTGAAGCACAACGTGCTGCCAGTGATTTCAAGTGACAGACACACCCAGAGAACTCCTCGACCATGGACTAACTCCAGCAGCCAGCCACGCACAGGCACAAAATGTCTGCAGGCCCCTGGGGATGCCCCGAGCTGCTGCAGCACCTCCCTGGGGAGCCGACTGCGCTCCTGGGCCCCAGCCCCGCAGCCGGCAACCAGCCGGGGAGCTGCCTCCTTACATACCTGAAGATTACCCTGGTTTTAACAGGGGAAACTTCTCCCCTGGCCACAAAACAAAATGGGTGCTCTGTCTCAATGGTGCTTCCTTGTTTTCCAGGCAGGCAAACTGAGACTACTATGGCTGCTGTAACCTGTGGGCTGGTGAGAGCCCTGCGTAGAGATCACGACAGCCCTGCTAGAAGGGCTAACATGGCTCGTGAGGGTCTGCCCATGACTGTGCCAGCCCCATGCATATCCCATAGGGTAGGGCTGTGGGGAGCTGGAGACAGGCCCTGCTGCCACATCGTTTGGGCCGGAGCTGATGGCCCTGGGGGCCGACATGGGGTCCTGGCTGTGAGGGAGGCCTGGTCGGCCAGGCAGGACCTCAGAGCTGGCGCTGCCCCCGGGTCCAAGAGGATGGGAGCTTTGGATATGCTGGGCCTCCTGCCCAGCATGGCACCAAACAGGCTCGGGCAGATGTCTCCTGCGGGACCTGGCAAGCCCATGGCTGCTGTGCCCAGCCTGCTTGCACAGGCAGTGACAGCCATGCACCCTTACCACGAGCTGCCTGAGCCCCCTGCCCTCAGCCTGCCAGCAGCAATGCCTGACATCGACCTCACTTCCCATCTCAGTTTCTGCATGCCAGGTTTATGATGGCCACTTGCTTTTGTGTCAGCATTGTCCTTTAACTGAAATAGCTCCTCTTCCTCCTTAGCATTAACCTCCAGGATGTATTTATAGAGAGCGATCATATCCCTCTCTCAGCCTTTGTGGTGCTGGACTAAATAAGCCAAGCTCTTTTAGTCTACTTTTATAACCTCAGCTCTCCAACACCCTAATCCTCCCGCTGCCTTTCTTTGCACCTGTTCCAGCATGAATCAATCTTTTTGAACATGAATGACCATAACTGCCCCTCATTGTGCACATGGCATGTCACATTGCTTTCTACAACAGAATTAGTATTTTCCTCTCTTGAGCACTGGAGTTCTGCATCAGGCAGCTGGGGACCCCGCCTGCCTTCCTTCCTCATGGATGCAGGGTCATCCTGAATAACAAACTAAGTTCTGAGAAGACCATGATATGCTGGGGCAAAATACCGCTGGGTAACAATGATATGGAAAAGCACATGATATAAACCCAGGAGCATCATATTTTAACTAGAAAAAAATATTTTGGAGCAATGCTGTGGACAAGATTTTTTATAAGTTCAGGAGATGGAAAAATCCAAAACTCTGTGACAATCTTACACTTAAAAAACCTACCAAGTTTAATATGGAACAAAACATTGTGAAAGGGCTGCATGGAAAAGGACTGTCATAAAAACCATTCACAGGTGGTAATATTATCCTTACAACAGAAGAATTAACCAGGTAAAATGTGTCCTATATAGAGCAAATTATGGCCACTGTCCCATGTCTTTTTCAGCATTTCTGAGTGCCTGTATTACTGTTCCTGTGCGGCTGCCATGCTTCTTTATCTTCCAGCATCCGTTTTGGTGCCCATGACAATAAATCCCAGTATTTCTATCTTTAATCCTTCCACACTTTGACTGGTGAAAAGAGACATTTTGATCTCTGTATGTGCAGGATTCTGAAAATCCATTTCTTAGAGCAACTCCAGGGCTTTTTTGTACTCCAGTCTTCTGTGGTGACCAGCTGCAGAGCCCAGTCACAGCCCAGATACTCCACACTGGAGCCCGTATCACATCTGACCACACAGCTCCGTTCTTTTCTGAGCCCCCCAAACACCAGATGCCTGTACTGATAAAGGAGGATGACCGTTCCGTGTGCTTTCAGCTGCTGTCTTTATGCTATCCATCAGGATGTTTTCAAAGTCACGCAACACATGGAGTCTGCTCTCCAGCAGTTCTGGGGAGGAAATGGGGCAAGGGGACTTCTGCCCAGCCTCCTGGAGACCTCCCCGCACCAGGAAATGGTCTTAGTGCCACCAAAAGCATTTAAAGGTAAAGCAAAAAGCCACAAATCTCCAGGCTCTTCAATTGAATACTCAACCCTTGTGTTTCACTTCTCCCGTTTGTTCTCTGTGCTAGATGGGCCTCCTCCGTTTACAGAAGGTGACCCCAAGGAGCGGGCGCTGACCTCCCGAGGGGAAGGCGGTGTTCTCTCGTGTGGCCGTCCGTGCCCAACGCAGTCTGCTGCTGGGCACTAGGGGCCACTCTCAGAGCTGCTGAGCGCGGCCAGCAGCTGTGTCTTGTCACTGTTCTCCCCTCCCGCCCCTGCCTGCTGCCCTGATCACTGGAGCTTAGCCGGGAACCGGAGGGGAGAGCCAGGAGGGAGGCAGAGACAACTGGCAGGGATGAGGAGCCGGGCTGGTACTGGCTGGGAGCAGTGGGAGGGGGAAAAGGAGATGAGCTGAGCCTGGGAGAGAAAGAAGAAAAACATGCTGCTGCAAGTCCTTCCCCCGTGGAGTCTGAAGAGAAGAAAGCCGATTGCTGACAGAGAAGGTTAGGAAGCCCTCCCTTGCTCATGCCAGCCCATCCCTGCGCAAAGCTGCCACTTGGGTTCTACCCTGGGACTTGGTGTCAGAGCACAAAGCTGGACCAGAATGTGGGAACAGAGAGGCCTCCAGCTTGCTTGAAAAAGATGGGGCACAAGCTTCATACACCCAGGATTCATCTTCCCCGAGATTCCAGCTGGAGTTAGCACCCCTTGGGCCTTGCATCCCCCCACAGCTTCCTCAGAGAGGGAGGACATGTAAGGGAGATAAGGGCAGAAGAGGAGGAGGTGCTGGGAAAGGCAAAGAGCAAGTGAGGCCAAGACGGACCCTTGCCCCTGGAGAATCCCAGCAGACAATTCTGAGATGCTCTCCCCTTAATATAGCACCATCTGCCCAGCTATTTTCTCCTCTGGCTCGCACACAGGGATCTCCACATTGCAATCAGTGTGTCTGGCATACTTGAGCTAGCTGCAGCCCAGCAGGGTCAGGCAGGGAGCGATCACAGCAGGGGCACAGCAGCCAGCCCTTCAGCCTGCTCTCACAAAGGCAGCCAGTTCTCCAGGCCCCTGAACTGGTTTTTGCTGAAGCCAGCGCTGCTCCCTCTCCCCTGCTTTGACCTGCACTGACTAGATCAGCCAGCACGTGCTGCCTTGCAACAATTTCAGAGGAGCCTCATCCCTGGGGAGCATAGCTACATGCAGCAGGGGCTGGTATGCTGGATAAAGAAGGAGAACAGGTACACCTGGGCACTGGTCTGAGAAACAGTTTGGTAGGTCTCATGATTTCGTCACGAGTCACGTTAGTCCATATTTTTGCATCACACCTCAGAGACAAGAGCTTCATTCTTCAGTGCAAACCTGACCTTGCATAAGAAGCCAGTAAGAATACCACTTTTATACTCACTGCTTATTTACTTCTCTGAGCCTTGCAGTTAGGAAGGTAAATTCATTTTTCTTTCATTCAGGATGGTGGTAGAAGGAAGAGACAACACATCTGTTCTCAAAGGGTGTGCTTGCTTTCCTCTTTTTCCATCTTTTTTGTGTTTTTTATCTACACAGGCTTTGTGGTCTCTGATGCTGAACCAGGACTTCACCCGACACACTTTTTCACAGAGTTTGGGATGCCATGCAAATAAGAATTACAACCATTTATATGACTGAGCAAAAGCCTTATTTTTACTTTTCTCTGAAATGGGTGTGACACAGGGACAGACTGGGCAAAGTTTGCGAAACATTTTGTACTGTATGCTGATTGCTCCATCTTTTAGACCAAGTTAAGCCTCCCTAGAAGAGAGGGAATTTGCCAGGGAGGATCCAACAAGGACCAGTGACTCGCCTGGCACAGCAGAGGCCTGTGCTTTCCCTGCAAAGATAGCATGATGTCCATCTATGTACCCTGAAACCAAACCCAATGATAAATTTCCTCCTGTATGAAGCAATCCTACAGCACAAATCAAGATTAATTGACATCCTCGTGCCTTCCACAGCTGCACAAATGGTTGGTACAGCACAAGTGGGGCCTGTTCACTAATCGTGAAGTAGCTAAGAGCAGACCTTGGATTACTGTGGTCTATAGTAATATATCACTTTCCATAAAAAGAAAAGAACATTGTGCTCTCTTTCCCAACACTCTTTCACCCCAGCTCATCAGTTACCCAGCAATCACTCTTCTCTCCCAACACTTGCATAGCAGACAGAGTGGCTTTTAATCCTGGAGAAGTTCTGCCGTGCTAAACTAAAGTAAAAGGAGCAGGGAGAAGCAGCTGGGTGCAGGGGGAGGAGTTTTTTTTTTTTGACAAGAGCAAAGGAATGCAGTACTAGGGGAGTTTCCAGGTTAACAGAAGTCTAAAGGCCACTGTGTCTTTCCTAATGGCTCCAAAGTGCTTAACTGTCCCAGGGAGAGGGAGAATATCTGATGGAGGGAGCAGACTCCTCTCTCTTCAGATGAATTCCATCTCTCACTGCACACTCAAAGGTGCTGTTGAGTTATGCTCTGTTTCAGTTGCAGGAGCCTTCTAAGGCACATATGTTATGTTCTCTGTTGTGAAACCTGTCATTTCACAAACTGGCTGAAGTTTTCACTCATTTTGCAAAATGCCAGGAGATAATAGGTATGCACATGAAATCCTCACCCTCTGGCTATTACTAACTCCCTAACTCAAAGAAAGATGCAAAACTATTCTTATGTTCATTTCTACAACTAGGCAATCTTTTGTAATTACTTTTAAAGCCAGTCAGCAACACCCATCCCTGACAAAGCTAACTAGTATTTTCACAACTGATCATTGTAGCATCAGCCATTACATGTCAGTCTTGCTAGTAACATCTGCCTCTGACTCCCCATGCTCTGGCCCACCACAACTCCATCACCAAAGCCAGCCTCCCTCAAATGAATATTGATCAACTGTTTGAGTTCAATAATAAAAGTTCCTTTCCATTAACAAAAGGAAAAATAAAGAAATGGTCACAGATAGAATTTCAAGTGGCACAGCACTACATACTATGGGAAATACATTAGTTCCCAGATCCAGAAAGGTGACACCACTGTCTCGGTACACATTCTGCAGAGGAAGATGAGGGTCATATGCAGAAAGTCAGTCAACAGTGAATACCATTAGGAAAAAGGCAAACAACGTGCTGGATGTCTAAGCAGGAGAAAACCCCTCAGGACAAGTGAAGTAATCCTTCCATCCAGAACTATCCAGGCTGGACCTGGACTGCTCTCTGGTTTTGGAGACAACTCTTCAACACCAACCAACTGGAAAAAGTCTAAAGAGAGGTGTGAGGCAGACAAGAGGCCTAGAAAACATGATCAAGAACTGTGTCTGTCTGAGAGCATCACAGTCAACACAAAGTTGATGCAAGCACAGTTGCCCACAGACTAACCTATTTCTGATAGCTGTAATAGCTGTAGTGCACCAGGGTGCCCAGAATGCCAATTTTAGCACAAGCAGTGCAACAGGCAGCTTGCAAATGACTCCAACTTTCCATCACTTGGCATGTTGAAGGAGAAGAGAAATAAGGCAGTGAGATAAAATGTCGGCAATATCTATTCCAAAAAGACTAAACTTTTAGTCATCTTGTGAATAAAACATGTTGCAAAGTAAAAAAACCTGCAGTCATTCCATGAAATTATTTTACAGGATTAGTAACTCCCATATGAAAATATTTTTTTAAATCATTCTAACCAACTGGGCCACGCTGTCATAATACCTGAACAGCGTGCAGTCTCAGGGCCCTACAAAGATTAGCAAGAGCTGCTCACTTCTTTTGAAAAATGGCAGAAGGCTCCAGAAATGGTTTACATTATTTGACCACAGGAACCACAGGAGTCTTTGGCTGAATCAAGATCCAAAATGAGATCTTATAAGTCCAAGGCCACTGCCCTGTCTGTGCATTCCCCATTTTTCTTTCTGGTTTTGCTCTTGGTCACCCCTTAGTACAAGTAGACCT
Organism: Erpornis zantholeuca; assembly: GCA_013400515.1. Taxonomy (NCBI): domain Eukaryota; kingdom Metazoa; phylum Chordata; class Aves; order Passeriformes; family Timaliidae; genus Erpornis; species Erpornis zantholeuca. Next base: position 546,579 of record VZTN01005653.1, on the reverse strand, counting down.
ATAACTATATATTACCTAGCACAGCAAACTACCTGAATCCTATGGGAAGTAACAGAGTTTATTCCCCAACATAGGGCTAAACCTAGTCAATTTTGACCTTGTAAGGAAATTCAAATTCAGAATCCAGGCTTGTGGCTGAAATCACCTCCTAACCTAGGCCCTGAAAGGCTGAAGTCACCTCCCACCCCATACAGTCTGCATCAGAGCAGGGAAAGCCTTTTCTCTCTGTTAACAGATAGGCAGACAATTTGCATGGAAATATTAAGAAATATCAAGAAAAAATATTCAGTTATCACAATCCTTCTTGTACAGGGCAGAGAAGGCCTGGCTGCTTTCTGTTAAGATCCTTGTTTGGCTCAAGGCCTGTGTGTACACAACTTTCATTTCCTCTTCTCCATCTTTGTGTTCACCCAAGCTCACATTTCCCTGGAAGAGGGCTGCCTGGCACTCCTTTTAGTTGTTTCATGGTTACAAGCAGCCTCTCCTATACAAAAATGATAGCATTGGAGTCCTGTTGTCCTAGCAGCTCTCCTCTGGTGCCAGCTCTGATCAGAACTGCTTCTCCGTGATGATGCCTTAGGTTATAACTTTTATATTTTTCAAGTCCTGTACTGCTAGTGTAACTCTGAAGTTTCCTGCAGCTTGTTAAGTGCTGTTCTCTCATGCTAAGATAGACATAACAAAACCTCTCTAGCTTGCTCTCCAAGGACACCCAGACTATCCTAGGCCCAAGAACTGTAAACCATCATCTTGGGGAGGTGGGGGCAAGCTTGAAGAAATTCCATCATTGGCTGAAGTTCTGGTTGGTGAATTGATGCTGATATAAAAGTGTGAAGAACTCGTGACCTGTCATTGTCCATTTTGGGATGCACTGAGTCAGGACCCTCTGGAGCCCAGAGAGTACCTCTGAAGGCCTTTCAAATAAATCCCTCCTTTATTCCTTTATTCCTGTCTAGTCTCTGTTTCTAGGAAGCCATTTATGGCATCAGTGGCTGCTGGCACTGCACTGCAGTGCAGCGGTACCCAGGTCAGGATGTGTGAGGTGTCAGGGAGGTGTTGCTGCAGTGGCACAGGACAGCAAGGGCTGCAAAACCCTGTCTGGAAAGTCAGGTGAATGCCCTGGCAGCAAGTCCTCACCCCTGTGCTGTGCTGCCCTGGGTGTGCTGGCAGGTGAGCCTGTTCTGGGGAGGATGAAGTTAACTCCACTCCCTCAACACAGCCTGCGGCATAGATTGATTGCAGTGCAAAGGCATCCCAAATTTCTAAGCCTGCTGGTCAGCCTCAGGACTCGGCACTGATGCATCCCCAGAGAAATCTGAAAAAATAACTGATTCCATAAAAGTAGCCTATCAGCGTTAACTTCTCAAAGGCTTTTTCCTCCAGTTTCCTCCATTTGCTGGCAAATATGAAGATTCTTCCCCCTCAGCTATTGCAATGCTCTTGTGCAGTCAGGACCCTCGGCTGCTAAGGCAGAGGTGTGGATTTATAGCACTGGCTTTTGCATAGTATAATGCTGAGCCTCAGGGATCAAGGGTTATGACATTTTTATGGCCTCTCTTCTCCTCCCTCATATGAATATGAAGCAACTGTAAGGAAAAACATCTGGTTTCACTTTTCTTTTCTCCACCACTGTTCCCATCTGACAAAACCTTAAAAACTTGCCAGTGCTCTAGCGAGCTGTGTGTGCCAGCAGCCTGCAAGGAGCCAAGGATTTCTTGGTGTCATCACAAGCGAGAGTACACTGGTCTGGAAGTACTGGCTCCATCGTTGCTAGAAGGCAAGACTACCCGGATTTTGTCCCACTGACAGATGCACTGGCAGCCCTCTTCCTTTGCTAGAGCAGGCTGAAGGGTTGTTAAAAGACTGTCCTTCCATCTTGATCTCATTACAGGCGGTATCTCCAGGAGGAAATGTGGGCCACTGTGGAGAACACTGTGAGAGGAGCCAACCCCTCCTGTGGGCAGGAAAAATGAGACACAAGGAGAAGTTCTGCCTCACCTCAGAGTCTTCAGAGCGGTTCTTCTGGGGTAGAAAAACAGTCTTGCTCAATTTCTGAACAGTGGCATGCTGAAAATGGCTTGCTCCTGGCTCTGTGCTAAGGGCTAGTCTGTACCAGAAAAGAGAGACGAGCCCAAAAATCCCAAAAGCTCCTAGGTCCAGGTGGGACCCACACTATCAGTTAGGAGGAGAAGCATAAAATATTACAATCTCCAAGGCCAGTCTGGCAAAGGTGGCCAATAGTTGGCTGATAGCCTGTTTCCCCAGCTGGACACTAAGAAATATAATCAGTTCCCTCATGTTATCTTATTTATCCAAGGAGAGACAAAATTAAACTACTTCCAGGAATCTGAAAGTGTTTATCCCTTATCTATAGGAAAGGAAGGCGTCTATGCAACTGTCAGTGTTGTGGCTCTGAAGAACCTCTGGAAATAATCTCTTCTCAGGATCCCCCATCTTCAAACCCCCAGAGGAAACCGAATGGACTGTTTGGACTCATCTTACAAAAGAGGGACAATTGCTGAGTGCTGGCCCCAGGGACATGCTGTTGAGTACTACTGTCATGGAGGTGTAGTACTGAGGTGAGATGTGAAGGTGCTCCATAGGGATGAAGTCCCAGGTCCATGTGGTAACCAGGATCATATGTTAGGCATTAGAAACAAATCCTAAGAGTGGAGCACCCAAATAAACAACACTGGCCTCCAAGAAAGGTCTCCAAGGGACAGGAACCAAAAGTGCTCATAGCAAAGGGTATTGAACATGAAGACGCACAAAGAAAATGTTCTGTGCTGTGGGCTGCAAGAGAAGACCCAGGGTATTGTTTTCCAGTTTCTTTCTCTCTTTTTGACTGTCCTTCTTGAGTATGCCAATAAGAAAAAAACACCACTCCCTGCTCTTATTCTTTTTCTTTGTTTACTTAACTTCTTTTCCTCATAGAAACTGCATAAAGTTGAACCCATCTGATATTTCCAAGTAACCAAGACCATTATTCACTAAAGGCATTGGCCTGGATCCTAATTGCTGCTGGTTTCATACTCAACACAAGCCTTGCAAACAGCTGTAAATATCTCTGTACAGTATTCCACTCGTGTCAAGCCGACCCTAATTCTTACAAGTCCCCTGGGATGCAAATAAAAGTGCTGCCAGAGAAAATAGGTGTGCTAGGTACACTTTGGAAGGATAAACAGCAGCAAAAGAGGAGACACTGTAGAAATACCATTTTATACCCTTTTCCAAGGCATGCAAAGGGGAAGCAGGTGAAAGGAATTGGTGGAGACCAGTATTTGCAGGCCATGTGATGGGATGAAGAGACCTTACATCTGAGTGAAACTAGGACAATTAGGACTTTCTGGATCATATCTCAGCACCCAGAGGATGTTTAAGAAGGAAGCTGGAGCATCCCCTGCCCACTTACTCTTCCAAGCCTTTGTTTCAGGCATGCTATTATTCTGCCATTACCCAATTTCTTCATCTTCTTTCCTTCTGCTCACACAAAAGGCCTGTGTTTGATGTGAACCTTTGTTTAATGTTAAAGAGCCTCCTAAGTGCCAGGTAGCAATACTGCATTACACAGGTGATGAGTTCAGAGTAAAACTCCTTTTAAGGAAGAGGAGAAGTCAGTGCTTTGCACTTCTCTTTGCCAGAGTCACAGAAAGGAGAAAAGGACAGTACAGCAAAGCATATGACAAAATGCAAAATATGGTACTTTTGGTTTGGTTTTAATCTGCTTCACTCCTATAACCAAAGGAATGAAAAAAAAAAAAAAAACCAACACAGTGCAACAACCTAACTATTTCACTTAAAAAAAAAATAGTCACTAAAATATCTTTTGGGTTTCTTTTCATTTCAAAATACAGTTCAAGTCAGAGATGGGGGTGGGAGGGACAGCCAACCTCCTGAAAGCTCCCTAGAGAGTTAGGCACTTATAACACTCCCTCACCTTTTATTGCCCCTATTCCTCAAATCCTGCCCATCCCCTGTGTGATTTTATGCTGCCCTTCTGCTCTCCTTCCCATCTATCACATGGTATCTCCCTTTTCTGCTCATTTCCTCCTCTTCTCTGATCCAGTCATGCATTCCAGCTTCCCTCACTCATCGCAAAGTTTGTTGAAACATCAACAGTCCTCCGATGCCTTCAGCCCCTCATCCCACATGGCTGGCTGCATCCTGCCAAGGGGCTTCCCTCCTGACAGCAGGGCTGCAGTGGCCTAAATCCTCTGCTTCTCATGGCCAAGGCAGTTCGTCCACAAAGAAGGGCAGAAACTGTGGGGAGAAATTTCAGCCTAGCTGGGGGAATCGAAGAAGGCACAGTGTGAAAGTCCACAGCTACATACCAGGAGATGGAAATCAGTACAGCTGGTACTGTGTGTTCAGCTCGCAGCCAAAGTCCTTTCTCTCAAGGTTGTGCTGACGGACTACAAAAACAACGGCTGAAAGCACAGCATGAAAGCAAGTGATGGGAAACTTGCCCCAGCAGAAAGAATCCATAAAGAGGAAGGTTTAACATGTTTGTTTAGATGTCAAGCCCTTGGCAGGGGCTTGTCAGGAGGGGCAATGAAAGGTGTTAATCCAATACACACCTAGTGCTTCTTGATGCACATGTGCATTTCTTCCAGCCTTTCCACCTAAGTGCTCTCCTTAAGACTCAGCCCTTTCAGAGTGACATTTAAGAAGGACATCCCAGACCACCCCCCTTCTGCTCCAAGACATGAGATATGCTGCAAATGAAGACACGTGGCAAGCAAATTTGTACCAGGAACAAATATTTGCCATCGTTCTGGATGGCTGCTATGCCATGCTAGATTCTTCCTGGCACACTAGGGTGGACAAATATTCTCAGAACAGTAAGTAAATTTCTGCCATCAGAAAAGGCTGACAAACACTTCAGGCCGCTGCAGCCCGGGTCTTCACTTCTTGTCAAGATGGGGGCCCTACCACAGGTGGGACTATGCACACAGCTGGCTTCTCTTGTGTGCTGGCAAGATGAAAGAGCCAGAGAGTCAGGTAAATACTGGTTGTTAGAAAGATGTGGACACCCAGCACAGTGAAACCTGCACTAAGGGCTGCAGATACATGCCTCGTGCTAACTAGCCACCTCTTAAGATCTCTCAAGATTTCCACTGCCATTTCATTTATTCTCTTGCTCAAGTGCCACGTCTACCTGGCAAATGAATTCCCTCTATTCTCTTATGCCAAGTTTCACCCCAGCATGTCAAAACCACTGCCCTACACTGCTGCATTCCTTTCCAAGTGAACTATTCCCCCCCCTCCCTCCCACAGGTCCTGCTGATGGCAGCTCAAGGTTGTATAACTGTGCGCTCCCTCCTTGATAATAGCAAGAACCAGGATTTCCTGGTATGCCAGAAATGGTTTTGCCACTCCTGCCTGTGTGAAAGGGGTGGGACAGGAGGCGAAGCAGCCATCGTGTGTTACAGCTCTGGGTCGTGTCTGTGCACCTTGACATCCCGCCAGGCTATAATAAGAGAGACCTGCAGGGAGCAACATATGTCAAAGTTGGTAATTTTCCTTCCTGCCTTCACTCCTCAAAACCGCCTCAACTGGATCAACGCCCGCCCAGTTCCTTCTTTGGACAGCCAACGAAGCATGCACACTGCAGGAGCAGCTGCCAGCTCTGCTGGAAAATGTACAGACCAAAAGATCACCTGTGAGCACGCAGCCTTGGCATGAGCTGTTCTGCACGTCTGCAGCTCGACAATGCTGCTGTGGCTTTGGGAGGCAACAGCAGCCGACCGCAGCGCCAGCCGGCCACTCGCAATCCACAGCCAGAGGCGCCTCTGAAAACATGCTCCCTGCAGCAGGGAGACCTTGCAGAAGCCTCACAAACTTCCCTTCATTTTTAAGGAGAACCAGGTTAATAATCCTCTCCCTCTCCCTCCCCCAGCAATTTTTAGCTTCCCTGGACAGCCATGGTGTCAGTCCACATCTGGAAAGGGCATTTCTGGGCCATTTGCAGCTGGATTGGAGCCAGATGCAGGAAAGATTTGAAAGGACCCTTGCACTGTCTTCCTCCAGACTTCCTTAGTGCTGCACTAACACCAACACTGCAGGTGACTTCAAGTGCTGCTTACTTGTGCTCCCTGCCATGCCAGGCATTCGGTTGAGATGCAGCCCTGGCACTGGGCAGCTGGGCTTGGAGAACTAAGTGGTCTGTGGGGCCTACAAAGTTGGACTCCCTCTCAAGAATAATAATAAAAAACTACACAAAAAAAAGCTCCAGTCTCTTTAGGTTTGCAGAGGTTTTGATAACTTCTATAGCAGCCAAGTTTTTAACTGCTTCTATAGACATAATTCAGATGCTGCATTGTTTGAGGCTGTCCCATCCCTCTTCAGGGCCAATCTGGCTTAAGATTCTTACTGAAGAAAAACTATAAACTCACCTGGCCAGTGATCTTTGAGCTCCTAGAATTGCCAAAGCAGTTCTGCTTTGCCTTTCCTCCTTCCTCCTGCCTCCCTTCCCCCCAGCTACTTCACAGATGCATGTGGCCCACTTCACACTTTCTAAGCCCCTACCTGAATATGGGATTTGCAGCCTGTTTATTTTTGTGACGTTCATTTCAGGGAAAATGGGAGCATCAGTGTCATCACATTACCAAGCTCACCACATTTTCTGCATTGAGCACAGGCGAGCTGGCAGCAGTGCTTGACACTGGGGCACTCCTTTGACAGGAGCAGGAAAGACCATGTTCTCACACCAAGTAATTCAGCTGATTTATTTTAAAATGCTGTAATAAGGCAGGCACAGAGTGAATGAAGTGCAAACCCACTGAGAAGGCTCTCAGTGCTGTCTGTTGCTTTATGCCTGTGCCTGCCTCTCAGTTGTCTCTGCAAGTGATTCAGAAAACCCTGTTTAATCAGATTCAGCTCCTGCCATCTGTTAAGTGAGACACTATAGGGACTGAGTATTGTAACAAAATTGTATATCAGAATTGGCCTTGATTTAGCATACTTTGTGCAACATGTCTTGTTGCCCTCATTCACAGCAATCAGAGCAAGGCTTTAAGGCCCCTTTTCTCTTTGGGGTGTAATGACTCACTGCAGTGAAGGAGCAGGCCACACCGACCCTCTGCATCCCCCCAGCTCTGAGTCACAGGCTGGGATTATAGGGACATTTTAGGATTACAGACAAGTACTCCTCCAGAAATCTCCTTCTCTTCCGCCTTTGCCAGTACCTTTCTTAACAGAGGCTGTGTATGCTCTCTGATGTGGCAGAAAGGATGGAAATTCAGGGAATTCCCGGACAGCTTGCGACTGTATAGCTGGGTGTCTGATCAAAGGTACATATCGATCAGCTTGGTCAGTGACACCCAGCACACATAAAGATGGGATCACATAAGTCCATCCATCCTTGTGCCAGGAATGCTCTTCCCAGTGAAACAAAAGTGTGTATTGGCAGTTGGCAGAGGTGGGTGCTTTGCAAGATGCCGGGCACTTCTGAATGGCCCCTCCAGATAGCATTGGAGCAGGGGCTTCATTTTACACACTTTTCAGATGATGTGTTTTGTGCTTTTTCAAGCAGTCACAGGTCTGTTCTGGTGGGATAGCAACCTTATTTCTACCCAGGAAGATGCATCACAGTGCCATGGGAGCAGAGCTGATGATCTCCTCCTGGTAGGGTGGTTTAGCTTGCCTCTAAATCCCTGGCTAGGCAGTACCTGCCATTTTGGAAGAACATCTGCAATGGCTGGAGGGGATACATACCCCGCTGTGCTTGGGAAACACCAGCCCACGTGCTTCAGTGTGTCACCCAGGCTACCACTGCTGAAATACCTGACCTGGTTTTATAGGGATGGATACAGACATGAACATCAACGTTTGGAGAGTGACTCAGAGAGTCAGGGATTTTAATNAAGGAAAAAGAAAGAAGAAAATGAAAGAGGGAGAAAAGTGAGCAACAGAGGACACAGAAATTGATGAATTTCACACTCGGTTGATTGTTGCAATTAATTACATGGAAGGAGCTGTGACAGTGTGTACCGAACTGCTTCCCCCACACAGCTGGAAACTCCACAGTTAGCGAGGCCAAGGTAATCAGATGTTGCAGAGGATCCAGTTGCACCATATATTTCCACATCTTGCTCAAGCTCCCCAGGTAAGTGTCTGGATTTGGTTTCTGCGGTACCACACCATGTGCCCAAATTCGTCAGGACGGGCATGTTTGTGCCTGCTACCAGCCTGCTGGGTTTGCCTCCCCGCGGGGGAAGCAGGGAGGAAGCAGCGAAATTGTCGGGTTTGCATTTCACAACCGCCTGCATAATCCAGGTTGCTGTGCACATCCCGTGGCTCAGCCTTTCAGGCCCAGTGTGATGGGAAGCGGGAGGGAGTGTTTACACAGCCTGCTGGCCGCTCTGCAGTCGCTATAGCAACCCCAAGGGTCAGTTTATAGTAGGAGAGGAAGTTCACTTTTGGGGAGTTCAGCTTTCCAGCACCAGCATCAAGCATGGCTGAAAAACAAAAGGCCAGGCAGTGGGAGGAAACACATTTAAAGGAGCTTCCTATGTGCAAAACCACCCGAGCTTTCTCAGTCACCAGGAGATGCTGCATTCCTTTCCTCTTGGTCAAAGGCAGCATCCGGCTGATGCCTGAGCCAGAGGGGTACCTCCCCTCTCCCACAGATGCCTGTGTGCGTTTGAGAGCAGGGCAGCTGTGGAGGAATGCAGCATGGTGCCTCATTTTCAGAAACACCCCTGTCCTGGCAGCCCCAAGCCGAGAGGCACAGGACCAATGTCCAAGTGTACTTGCTGCATGCTCTGGCTCTGCAGAGGCTGCTTGCAGACCTTCACAAAGTCTCCCATGGCAGGAAGAAATGACAGGCATCATCCTTTCTGGCCTAGATGTAAACCAGCAAATGTCTGTGCATCCAGACTTGGGGTTCTTTGAACTTATCATGCTGAGACTTAGTCTGCATCAGTGCTGCCAGTGCTACTGATTAAATCTGAAAAAAGTGACAGACATCCCTGAGGTGATGCCTAGGGAAACACCCTCTTTCCAAACACTACCATCTATCCCAGAAAGCTTTTCTTGACCTGGACAGTTCCTTGCTCTGTTGTACCTCATTACCAAAATGGCCTGAATACTGACCAAGAACTGAAAGAGCATCTGTCAGCCACTGCTAAAACAGTGGGACACTGTCAGAGTGCAGTCACCCTGGGGAACTGTGTTTTCTCAGGGAAAGAGGTAATAAACACAGCATCCTCAGTCACAAGGGAAAACAGCCTGCAGCCTGAGTCCTTCTCTCTCCCAGCAGTTCCCATCACTGGAGCTCATTGCGGAATGGGGGGCAGGGGGCTACTTTAAAGAAAGGTCCACCCCTAGCTGAACAAGTCCAACACTAGATGGGAGAACAAGCCACAAACTTCCTGAGCTCCCAGCTGAGCTCCCCACTGTGCATCACACTCCAGGGTTTCTGAGCAGGGTTTCAGTTTACCTACCCTGCGTGCTACCTCTCTGTGGTGGATATAAAGTTATAAAAGGACCCCTTCACTCAGCAGCTGCTGGAGAAAGGGCCCTGAGTAGTCTTGTGCTTGGTCAACAACCAGGGACATGCAATGGGTTCTCCTGTGCCTGGTTTGGGCTGCAAACATGGAACGTAAAGAGAAGGAAGCCTAGTTAATCGCAGGGAAGTGAACTGACTGCACTGTCAGAGCAAGCATTCCAAGGCCTGTTTTCTCTTCTAACATGACAATTTACATCAGTGAAGTATCATTCCAATAAAGCTCCTTCTGTCCATGAAGATCTGTCCACCAGTACTTGGCTGCTGGGAGATAAACAAGGTAATGGCAATGTTAATGGCTGTGCTGCAGCCTGCTATGCAGGCAGTGCTTGGGGGAGCTAACACAGGTGTTTCCCAAAGAACAGAATTCAACAAAGAGGCAGCCCAGGGAAAGAGAGAGGGATAAGGAGAGGACATGGGAAGGAGAGACTGAGCGAGTCTGTGTGTAGGAAGATTGGGAATTGTGATACATCATGCCAGAGAAAATATGCAGAAAGACACAGCATCATGGAGAAACACAGGTTCCAAGGAGATGAGAGGAGAGAGTTACACCATGAGGCACTGTACAGGAGAAAGAAGGACCACATGGATGGGAAGGAATGACCCATAACTGAGGCCTTCAAAACCAAAGTGATACAAAGAGAGGAAAAATGAAAATGAGTGTGGGTGCTGCAGGGGCAGAATGGCAATGAAGGCTACCTAGATGAGAAAGGTGGCTGAGTGAGGGGAAGGAATTCATCTGGCTATACAAAGATGTCAGGTCTGCTTGAGAAACAGCTGTATTGAAGATGCAACTCATCCCAAAGCAGATGTCAAATACATCATACATCTACTCCTCTCTGAAAAGGGGGAGCTACAGTAATGATGCCAGAAGAAGACATCCACCCCAAGCAGGTCAGATTTCAGTGAAAGAACCCTTTATGCCTAATAATCCTCTGCTCTTGGGTGGCAAGCGGAAGGGCAGAGCTTTGGGATGAGGGCTGTATGTGTGTGTGTGTTTGAGGGTGATCTCCTGGGAGATTTTCCCCAGGGCTGGGTGTTACCCAAGGAAACATGAGTAGGTTTCAGCGCTGCTTCACTCCTCAGCAGAGAGGACTTTCCCAAGGAAACTCCACAGGTGGGTTTCACTTTTGCTGGCAACACCCATCTCGCACATTTAACCTCACAGGCTTTGAGCAGGGGATGCACATAGGGCCAACAGGCAACAATTTGTCCAGGAGCAATGAGCCAGCCTGGAGGACAAAGTGCAAGAGCTGGTGGAACAGCTTGAGCACTGGCATGGCCCCTCACCCTGTGGCTATGGCACAGCAAGGGTGCCCACAGGATTCGGCCTCTGTGTGTCCACAGCAAGCAGGCTTTGGCTTCTTTCAAACAAGCTGTGGTTCAGGCCCTATCTTGGAAAGCCCCTTCTCCATTGCCCTCCCCTTCCAGCCCTACATGTGGATGTGTCAAAGCAACTCCTGATATCTCAGGGTCACCCAGGTCCCACAGAGCCTGTTGCTAGCCCAAGTTACAGGATAGACCTGCCTGATCTCCTTACAGTAATTAATGACAGTCCTTCAAGTGGTTTAATGTCACCATGAGTCTGTCTGCAGGCTCAGCTCATGTCCTAGAACAGTGCTTCCCACTCCTTTTTCCATGTCAGTGAGCAAAGAGGGCTCAGCCCTCTGCCCCGGGTTCCATCCTGCAGCATCCCCAGCTCCCTGCATCTGCATCACTGGACTGCCCACGCACAGCACTCAGCGATGCTGCAATATCAGCTGAGCTGGGCCACAGAGCTTGGAAAAAGCAGGAGGGCACTCAGGTGACTGAGACACCAGCAGTACACACAATAATGGCTCAAAACCTTGGCAGGGTTCTTTGGAAATATTACTAGTGGGCAGGGGGGACAGGGAGATGGAGGAAGTGTTGTCAGCATTCTTTTATTCATACTGTATGAAGAAAAATACCCTGAAACAATGCAGCTGGCATTGGCAGCAGTTGTGAGTCACTTGCCATAGAGGCAGAGGTCTGTGTGAAGCCCCAAGCAGGGCAGGAATTTAATCCATCTCCCCAGATGCTGCATAAAGGTGTAAAAATGTGAGCTTTGGTACTGGCTCACCATCTGCTTCGAGGTACATGTAACAACACAGTAAATACCATTTGCATGTATTTGCAGATTTACTGGTCAGATAAGTGGTAAGGATGGTATGAAAAAGGCATGCTTAGAAATAAGTAAGATTAAAAAGAGGCGTCTTCACCTTTGTTGCTACCACGACTTTGTATGGAAAGAATGCTTACATTCATTAGACTGTAAGTGGTCATCACAGAGGGTAAAAATAATTAGGGAGGAAATAATAGGAAGGATGTTATTTAACACTGTAAATGTTTCTATATCCTCACTTGTGCTTGGATATTGCCACTGTACCCACCTCAAAGGGAGTTTATTCAAAGAGAAAGAAAAAATTAGAGAGAGAGAGAAGACAAAAATTGTATTGAAAGATATTAAAAGCCAAGTGGAAAAATCTTGTGCCCCATAAAATCCTCCGGGTTATTAGAAAAGGTTTATCCCCCTCAAGTCTAAAGGAAATTAAAACCTCCAATTCCACAGAAATTACTGGAGAAATATTTCTGTTCACCCACTCTCATCACTTCTGGCCCAGGGGCAACCTCACCATTTTAAACTGATTTTCTAACCCTGCAGAGTTAAGCTGCCCCAAGGTAGACCTCTTGCCATAAGCTTCAAATCACAGCGGGACAGAAAAGCCACTTCACTCCTCCCACATAGATGTTCCCCTTCACTCTCCACTGAAGACAAAAGACTGGGGTTTTTTTCTGATTTTCTGAGATGCTGATCCTGGGGAGACTATGAAGCCAACTTTCCACAAACATCTCAAGGCTACGACAGCTTTCAGAAAGGGGATCAGGCATCAACGACACACCTGAATGAGGGGCCTGACCTTCTGAAAGGCTGGGAGACAGGTCACTAGCATCCCAGTGGGAGGTGGCAGAGGTGAATCCTTGTGAAAGTGAGGCATCCTCAGCTTGTGAAGCTTACTCTAAAAGGCAGAGCCTCAAAATGAGTCATGTTTGAGTCTCCAAGTGGGTGATGCGGAGAGTCATGTTTTAATGTCTTTGATGCAGGAGCCCAGACAGCACTTCCTTGTGATGATGAGGACTGGTACTTTGCTTTTTGCTTAACACACTGTCAAGAGAAATGGAGCCATATATCAGAAGAAAGATTTATCTACACTAATAACTGCAATAATTCCTGCTCACTTTTGTCTTCTTTTGCAAAAATGCCCTGCATACAGAAACGTTTCATTATGCAATATGTCTGATAGATCCTACACTTTCAAAATGCACTTCTCTGCATCTAGTCAAATCTTCAGAGAGGGCATTTTTTGTTCATCTTTTATATCACACTGGGGGCTCTAACTGATGCTGGGTGCTCCTGCCCCTTGAAGCAGTCACTTTTCTACCTAGGAAAATAGCAGTCAGGCTCATCCCAGGCCTATCTCTTATGGCTGAAGTGCTATTGAGCAGATATGCTTTAACTTTTGCTTCTTTTTGCAGCTTTCTTATGACTGTTCTCGTTATGCTTGGCTTAGCCTGTTTCCGAAATATGCAGGACCACTTCCCTTTCTGTTTGGGGACAGTTCCACTTTCTCACTCTCATCTGTTGGTATGCTGTAGGTGTATTGAGGTGTCCAGCTCTCTACAGGAAAGAGGTTTAACGATCATAAGATGTCCCTGTGGAAAATGCACCACTTTTCAAGCATGAGAGCATGACAATATTCATACAAGGCAGGGAAACTTTCTCTTACTAAAAGAGAAAAATCCACTACATTTTCATTCATTCTTCTTGAGGGTGTCCCTTCAACAGCACTCAGCAGCTGTTAAATGGGATAATCGCCTGCTATCCTCATGTCACTAATTCAAATGCTAATGGCTCTCAGTGCATGAGAGGTTATTCAACCATCCGGCACCCCAGGTATACCACATTGCATGAGGAGGATGCTGAAGGGATTAAGCTCCCTTCTGGGATTCTAGAAACATTGGAAAGAAATGCTTTCAGATTAATTTGCAGAGGACATGATGTCCAAGACAGTGTGTTTGGTTTTTTTGGCAAGGTTTTTGTAGTGGGGTGGCTCCAAGGGTGGCTTCTGTGAGAAGTTGCCAGAAGCTTCCCCCATGTCCAATGGAGCCATTGCCAGCCAGACCTAAGATGGACCTGAAGCTGACCAAAGCTGAGCCCATCACTGAGGGTGGTAGCACCTCTGAGATAATGTATTTAAGGAGAAAAAGTTATCACACAAGAGCAATTGCTGCTGTAGGGAGGAGTGAGGATATGTGAGAAACAGCCCTGCAGACACTAAGGTCAGTGAAGGAGGAGGGAGAGGAGGTGCTCCAGATGCCAGAGCAGAGATTCCCCTGCCCATGGTGCAGCCCATGATGAGGGCAGGCTGTGCCCCTGGAGCCCTTGGAGGTCTACAGTGGAGCAGATATTCACTGTGGAGGACCCCACACAAGAGCTGGTAGATGCCCAAAGGAGACTGACCCTGTGGGAGGCACATGCTGGAGCAGGCTCCTGGCAGGATCTGTGGCCCTGTGGAGAGAGGAGCCCACCCTGGAGCAGGTTTGCTGGCAGGACTTGTGGGAGACCCACACTGGAGCAGGCTGCTCCTGAAGGACTGCGCCCCATGGAAGGGACCCACGGTGGGGCAGTTCATAAAGAGCTGCAGCCTGTGGGAAGGACCCACCTTGCAGAAATTCATGGAGGACTGCTTCCATGGGAGGGACCCCTGGCTAGAGCAGAAAAAGAGTGTGAGGAACCCCCTCCCTGAGGAGGAAGGAGCAGCAGAGACAATGTGTGATGAAATGACCACAGCCCCAGTTCCCTGTCCCTCCTGCACTGTAGCCCATGTTCCCCATGCCCCTGCCCTCTGGGGAGGCAGTAGAGAATTTGGGTGTGAAGTTGATTCCAGGAAGAATAGAGGAGTGGGTGGAAGGTGTTTTCAAGATTTAGTTTTATTTCTCATTATCATACTCTGATTTGATTGATAATAAGTTAAACTAATTCCCTCAAGTTGAGTCTGTTTTGCCCATGACTGTAACTGGTGAGTGATCTCTACCTGACCTTACCTTGATCGAGGAGCCTTTTCTCTCTCCTGTCTAGCTGCAGGGGAGTGACAGAACAGGTTTGGTGGGGACCTGGCATCCAGCCAGGGTCAAAGACAGGAAAACTGGCAGGGAGGAGACCAGCAGGAAGGATTTGCATGTTTTAATGCCTCAGAGGGGCTCCATCTCAATGCTGAAAGACCCTGTGCCCAGCCCAGCCTCGGAGCCAGCTGACTGAGCCGGGGCTCAGTTTGATCTCAGAAAAGTATTGCTTGTGCAGTGGCAGTGCTCAGCAAGCACAGATCATCATTCTGCTGTCGTGGCTAAACCACTATCCCAGCAGTGCAATATTGGCTACCTGCACAGAAACAGAAGAACCTCTTTCTAAGGGCTGGGTCACTGCCACAGCTCTGCTCCTGGCCAGGTAACACCAGACTCAGTGACCCTCCAGCCATGCAGTGCAAAGCACCAAGCTCTGTGGGACAAACCCTCTGGTGCTCCTTGCCTCTGTGACAGGAAAAAGGCTGCAAAAGGCAGCAGCAAAACCTTCAAAATCAACTTCATTTTTATGGAGCAGACCTTGCAACTTGACCCATGCTTTTGTGTGTGTGCACCTGTGTGTGTGTGTACAAAAGGCAGTTCAATGCATTTAATTTATATTTCACACATGCAATTCCGCAAAAATCTCCTGGTCTCTACAGACTGTATAGTCTCCACAGATTGTATAGTCACACTGCTAAACAGGTCACACCATTACCTGTCAGTGGTATCTACACAAAAGCAGAGCTGGAGTTAAGCTTAAAACTAGTCTGTTATGAAACTGCTGATAACACATGACCCATGGAAGATGGGTCAGCAGTGTCTGTCCTTCTACACATCATTATGGTGATGATAAAGGAAAGGAACAGTGGTCACTTTGGCTTCCACTGCAGGAACTGGTGGATGTGCCTTACCCATCCCTTCTGTTCTTCAAGGAGGGTACCCAGATCCCTGGTGTCTTCTGTCTAGAAACTGGCAAGTAGGAAGAGAAAATGAGAATTAACAGATCAATATGATACCCTCAAGGTGGATATATAGAAAGTGAGGAGGGTAAATGGCTGGAAAAAAGGATAAATCTTCCAGAGCTCTCAGCAATGCTTCCCTGAAGCACTTGTAACCACATTCTCCAAAGAGATCAATAATCAATGAACATGCACTTTTATCTTTTGAAAACACTATTTTGATGTGAAACCAATGATGTGTTTCATAACTGGTCTTAAGTCCATGGAGGATGATATTATTTAAGGCATTTCACTGGCCAAAGCACTTTCTCAGCCTCACCATTCATCCTTGACTTTCTTCTTAATTTTGAAATGATCCTGTACTCAATTCTGCTGGCTCTATATATCCAGTCCCCTCAGGATGTCATTCCTAATTCTAGTTCCTCAGCATCTTCTCCTCTGGAGAGTTACTTATGCACGAGAAAAGTTGCTCTCATTTCATGTTCCAAAAAAAAGTGTATGTATCTGTTGCCATGGCAGTGGTATGGGTTCCAACTAACCATCTTAGCCACACTAACTTTAAAATGGTAACCAAGTTTGAAACTCTTTGGTTTCCTCCCAGGAAACACAGAACCAGTGCAGTCAGCCCAATAAAGAGTGCTGGAACCCATCTGCCCTTGTGGGCTTGCAGGTGACCACTAGGCAGCCATGACTGGTCACCTCCACGGGCTGCAGGGCTGACCCAGTTTCTCCTCAGAGCTGTCATGGCAACCTCCATGCTAGTGTTTGTTGTTTTGCATGAAATGAAGGAGAAACCTTCATTTTCTGGCTACGGAAAAGCAAGAACTCAGTGCTGGTGGGAGTGCAAATGGGAGAGCAGCTCAGCCCTTCGCCCCAGGTCCTGATCCTGAACAAAACCCATGTCATGTGGTTGCAAAGAAGTTGAACACAGAAAGAAAGGCAACCTGTCTCTTACTCTTTTCCATTCTGGTGCTGCTCTATTCCTCACCAGGAAGCACATTCAGGCTGGCTTGATAAAGAAATGAGGCACATGGAGCCATTTCATGTGTGCACACCATGAGGCAGAGCTTGCCCTTCTGCATTTCCAGTCCTCCCTAAACTCAAGGTCATTGCCCACGCAGACCTGACTTAGAAGAGCTTTAGTACCCTCAGATCCACAAAATCCATGAGAAGAGTCCAAACAGGGGAGAGTGATAAGGGCTTCACACAGTGGAAGGCACACTGGGAGTTCAGTCTGTACTGGAGAGTCTGCACGAGCATGGCACAGGTTGAGGGGCATCTGCCTGGGCTGCTCCCAGGACCTCTGGTTGTGCATTTACCCCTTCCCTGCCACTCATTACTCTGAGAGGGAGCTGCCCACAGCAACAAAGAAATGTCAGCACTTTCCACTAAAAACCTTGCCAGTGAAAGACGAGAGAAAAATGTTCTGAACCATGAGGCAGACACCTAAAAATCCCTCATGTGTGGTGGGGAGAAGGTAAAATGAGAAAAAGAAAAAAAAAGGAAAAAAGGGGGAAAAAAAAGAGGAAAATGCCTTGGAGGTTTGATTTATAAAGGGAAATGAGCTGTAAGATAATGTGCTTGGACTGGCCAAGCTGAGGCGGGTGCGAGAAAAGTGGGTGACAGCCAGCAAGCACCAGAAAGAGCACAGGCAGTGGAGAGGGAAAAGCACAGCCTGCTCAGAGGCAGTGAGGTGCACAGAAAGTGCATGCTAAGTAGGAGTGCCAGGATGACATTTGAAAAGGGGAAAATTTAGGCTGAGTGTCAGGAAAAGCTTCCTGACAGTGAGATGCATGCACTGGAGCCATCCCGTGGGAGAAGCCCTGGAAGCCTCATCACTTGGCTTGGAAGGGCTGAACTGGAGGAAAGCTGCAAGTCCTGGAAAGGCCTTGCAGAAATCCAGAGCTTGCAGAAAGTCAAGAGCAAGGCTTGCATTAATTACGGGAGGCCTGGCTCAGAGATGAACTCCACAGCGAGGAAGATTGTCCAGGAAGAGGGGAATTCCCAATAGATGACTGGGAGGCAGCAGGTCCCAGGCATAAGCATCGTTCTCCTCATGGGAGCCTAGAAACAAAAGGGTGAGCATGATAGGGAAACAGATAGGGGAATAAAAAAATCCCTTCTCCTTTAAGGCAACATTATCTCTCAGCAAGGAGTTGCTCTGCTCTGGCCAAGGCACAGTCAGTCAGGGCTCAGGCTTCTGTTAGTCTGGGCCCCTGGGAAGGCCAGCTGCCAAAAAAAGAGGAAAATTTCGCTTTAGTCAGGGGGTAGGGCATGGGTGTATTGGGAGGAAAATGAGAGAGAGAGTGAGGGAGCTTGCACAGAAGAGCAAGGGAAGAGGGGGGATGTATGTATGCACCGTGTCTCTGGATGTGTAGCAAGGCAAGAAGCCCAGCAGGATGGCTTGGGAGTGGGGGAAGGAGGTAATGGCTGCAGGCAGAAGCCAAGGCAGAGAAACTCCAGGAATGATGCTGCTCCTTTCCTATCAAGAAGAAGCCTTGTTCAAAGAAACCCATGTTAAAAACAGCCAGGGCATGGACTCCATTCCCAGAGCTCCCTGAGCCACCAGCCTTTCCCCTGTGGGGAGGCAAATAGAGTAACTTCTGCTGCTGGGGACTATCCCTGTGCCCCATCCCTGGGCACACCGCTGGGCCATGTGTGCCCAGCCTGGTGGGGTGGAGCCTCTCCATTGTGGCACATGAAGAGCCACAGCATGCAGCTCCAGAGCTGTGAGCCGAGCTCACAGGCGGCCTGGCGTGAGCTGAGCATCATCCCACCAATTCCAGTAGCCTTACTGGGAGATGACATCACAATGTCACTTCCACAGCATAAATTTGAAACTCTGATCCCTTGTGAGCTCCTTCTACCCCCAAGGACAGCATCTCTGTGCCGAAGATAGCCACACATTCATGCAGGAGATAGTCAGGCATGGGCAGTTAAAGTAATAACTGGGCTGTGGCACAGCTGCCCTGGGAGTGCCATCCCTCTCCCATCCCAGCTTTTACTGCTGTGTTCCTTTATTCGGATACACCGCCCTCTCCATTTAAACAGCAAACCCATTTCCAGCAGGGCAGGAAATGACAGCCCATGCTCTTGCCAAGCCAACAGAAACGGAGCTAAAGTGGAATGCCTATTTTAAGAGTAAAGTACAATATAAGGAGTTCGCATTTATTTCCAGACCAGACATTACAAACCCAGGGAATTCAGAGTTAAAGTTATGCTTAAAATAAATTCAAACTTGTTGAAGTGTGGCAGTGTGCTACCAAGGCATACAAATAGCCTTAATTCTGCCCTGCAGTGACACACAGCCGTATCACTGTGATTAAAATGCTTTAGTACTTGTGCTTCTAAACTAGATTACCCTGATAAATACAATTTTTTTCCATATTCCCTTGCTTTTCTCCTCCCCCAACAACCCTGTGCTCCAGATATTGCCACTAGCACAGATTTCACTGCCTACCAGGAAAAAAAAAAAAAAAGATATCTATCACAAGTCCTTCACATCTCTAATGGGAGCCCCGGGCCAAGTGTTGTCTTGGAAATACCCTCCCGCCCACTGTCAGATCCGCAGCCACCCCTGCCCAAGGCTCTACAGAGCACAACTGAAGTGTGCACCAAGTGATCACCTAGCCCTGCTGAGGAAAAGGGAAGAGCTTTCCCCACATCTTTGATACCACTGTAATCTACACTCACGTATTTATTTTACAAGCCCATTAAAACCTTGTGTTTAAAGTGTAGAGAAAATAAAAGAGAGAGAAAGAAACATCATCTGGATAAACAATTATGGCTTTTTGTCAAGGATTCGGGAGCTAATCGAGTCCAGATCTGTTCCACATTCACATTTACATGTGAAATTGTACTTACTGAGCTAGAAAAAGTCAGATTAGCATCAAGAGTCAGCTCTGCCCCACAGCTACATAGTGCAAAATCTGGAGTGAATGAGGGCTCCCAGGGTGTAACAGAAGGCAAAGTTTGGCCCCAAATACTTGAGGCCATTTGGCTGAGATGCACATGAAAGTGGCTGCTCTGCACTTCAGCCCAGTTTGAAATGATTCTCCAGAAGTTGTATTTACTTAAGAGTGGGTGGCCTGAATTGTCACGATGTGTTCAAATATTTGGCACTAAATCACAGCTGTCCACTTATTTGCACTTTTGCTGCTGGGCAGCAGGAACACCCCTGGAATTAGTCAGCATCAGACACATTAATGAGCTAACAGATATATTATGGTTTACAGTTTGGACTTCTTTTGTTCACATAAATACACACCTCCTCTCCACTCGTTTCCTAGAACAGCATATCTTCTCAAACATGTTGACTTTCCAATCTTTATTTTGTTTGGCCTTTATTAATGAGCTTGCAGAGTTTTCTGTTACACACGGAAAAACACCTTGCCCCTAGCAGCCTTTCTGAGCATTACACGCAATCCTGGAGATGCTCAGGAGTGTGAGGGGAAACGGTCCAGCCTCTGAGAAGTTCCTGTTCACAAGCCAAAAGCCATCCTCTGCATGCAAAGATCCCAAGTAAATATGGAACCAATAACAACCACGAGCAAAGACCTTTACATAAGGAAAATATTTACAAAGTCCGTGTTACAAGTCACATTGTCTGGAGGGAAATGCTTGCACCTTTGCTCTGCAGAAAGCAAGTAATTTGTTGCACCAAAGGAAAGAAAATGTTGTTATCTGGGTTAGCACTCCTATGATTGATTTATCCCACTTCTCCACTGCCAGAAACCTTTTATAAATCACAGCTATTGCATAGATCATGATTTAATAACTTACCAAGAAAATTTATCCCATGTGAGAGGACTTCAGGACCGGTGTCAATTCTTTGCAACTTGTACGCCTAATGGATGCTAATTGCAAATTATAATCACTTTTTACTAAACAAATCAACAGAGTTTTTACCAGGGTAATGCACTAGCATGGAATCAAGTGGGAGCTAGGTTTTTGTGTGTGTGAATAAAACAATTTTTCAGAAAAAAAAAGCTTATTTGCTGACACTGAAGTTTCTTGTGGGAATACATCACTTTTATAATTAAATTTTCATCTGGAAGATTTTTCAGGTCAAAAATGGAATTTCTGGTCAGAATCATAGCAGGGAGGAACACACAGGAAGCCAGGCTTTTAAGTAAGCACTTGGCTTAATTACAGAGCCAGCAGCTCGGCTGCCATATGGCTGCTCCTTACCTGGTCTTGACCACTTTTGGCCATGCTTCTCCAGCACCATTTCCTGGTTCTCCTTCCAGCCCCTCCCAGGAGCAGAAGGTGGAAAGCCACGGACTGAAAGCATCTGCTATCTGTACAACTGTATTTTCCGGGAAGCATCCCCAAATGGGTGCCTGCCTCCAGCTGGAGGAGCACGAAGGAGCAACCCCACTGCCAGCAGCTGCTCTCACCCACACAACAGGATCTGGGAGAGGATGTCTGGCCATATCTGCCTTCCCCTCCATGTGCAGGAACACACCATATCAACAGAAAACACCTTTGGTAAGGGCATAAATGCACCTCCCTCCCCGGGAGGCTGCACAGCGTTATCTGCAGCGGTGGAAGGAAGCAGGAGAGCCGAGCTGCTGGCAAGCCTTCCTATGCTCATAGCCTCATTCACCAGAACAGCCTGGCTGCTTTTTGCCACCATAATGACCACACACCAGAGCTGCAAGCCTCATTTAACCAGCCAGTTTGTGACACTCTTGTGCCCACAGAGTGGTACTGAATAGCTGGAAGAGGCTGTGAGCCCCTCCACGAGCTCCTCTGTGTTGCATGCCTCAGCCAGGCTGCTGCAGCAGAGGTTGAAACCGAGTTGTCACCAGCCCCACCGCACAGCCTCGTCCTCCGTTCACCTTCAGGAGGGCAAGTCAGAAGTGGTTGAGCTCAGCCACCGCAGTAAAATGAGTCTGAAACACTGTTAGGAGGGATTAAAATCACATGTGAGAGTGTGTGTGTGTGTGGTTTCACAACACCTCCCTCTCCCCACCACCAGCCACACCAGTTTCCTCAAAGAAAAGCAGAACAGTAGAGCACAGACCCAAAGTTATGCCGTGATGCATTAAAGCCTTGTTTTCCCACTGCTTAAAGAACTGACCCAGCCCCCTCAAATGTTCCCAGCATATTTGAATTGTGAGTCAGAGACCACAATGGAGATACTTGCCTAGCTTGACAAAGTTTAAGTATCTCCTGCCAAAGAGCAATCACTGATTTTTTGCTCTGTCACTCATGAGTCCTGTTCCTGCTTCTCTAACCACACAAAACACACTGCCTCATTGTGGAAGCCAGGATTACTGTTTGGATGCTTACCTGTAGCATCTCCAACTTTTCATAATCCCTTTCCTGAGGAGTGCTGCTAACAAACCAGATGGAAATTTGCAGCCATTGAAAGCTCATGTCTCTGTACCCAGTGTGGAAGCAATAGAGGATGGAAAGAGTAGCAATACTGAAAAGTGAGGCCAGGAAACACTTCATCTTTGCAGGCAGAGTCTAACATTTAAAAGGAATAATAATTCAAGAACAAGATTTCCACAGATTGGTCTGGCACCTCACTTAGCAAAGCACCCTAAGGCTTGGGAGTTAATCTGTGATGGACCCTTCCCTGGGCTTCATTCGCCATAGCTAATGCAATTGCCTGTCAAGAGTTAGCATCCAGAGTGGCAAAGTAAGTTTTTACTCTTTCAGTTGCAGTGGCAAAAGGCCTGCAGCACTGAGCAGGGCTCCATTTTCTTCCACCACCCCCCACCCCATGTCATCCAAACAGCTCATACAGCCCTGCTCGGGGCAAAAAGGTTATTATTTTACTCACTGTAGGTCACACTCATTTCCTATTTGTTAATTTTCCTGCACAATCATGAGTGCTAGAAACATTTTTTCTTAATTAGCTTCCCCCCTGGCCCTTTTTCTTCCATCAAAAGGCACAGTTCTCACACAATCTCAGCACTCTGGCAAAGAGGCACGAAGGCTTCAAGGAAATCCCCCAGTAACAGAGTGCAAGGCTTGATCTGCAGTGAGGAGAGCTGGCAGCCCTGCAGTGCACCTCAGCACGCCAGCTGTTGCTCCAGTGGTGGAGCCAGGCTGGGAGGAGTTCAAGGACCAGCAGCTGAGAAAAAAAGTCAGACACAACCAAACGCTCCAACGTTACATGAGGTCGAGGTTGTGTGTGTGCACGTGTGTGCATTTGCTTTATTTTCCTTTTTTTTTCCACCGTAACTAGACTTAGTATTTCTTCAGAGGATTCATGCTTGTACTTGTACCAAGAAATCATTCCCATTATCTCCTCCATCACCTGGGCTGCAGTGCAGGGAGCAGCCTGCTGTTATCCATCCCTGCTGTCTGGGGTTTGGGACAGCTGGGCTGCAAGCCTGGAGAGATGGGGGAGTTTCCGGGCTCTGGGCTGCACAAGGAGGAGAGAGATCATTTTGTGTGCTGCTAATCTGTCTCTGCAGGAGCACTGGTTTTCGCCTCTGTAGCACCTGCCATGGGACGCCTGGGGGTGGGACACAGGAGCAGGAAGAAAAATAACTTCAAGCAAGATTTACTCCCTTCCTTATTAGTTAATGCTTGCCAAAAAAAATTATGCAGAGGCAGGGGGTTGAATAGGTCTGAGTGGACTTCACATAACTGATGTAAACATTACACTTTGACATCTCTCTCCTTTTAGGAGGGGGGAATCTTTGACTGAAGCTGTGTCCAAAGCCCTAGGCAGAAACCCAGGAGCTCTAGGATGTTCTTCCCAGCTCCGCCTCAGGCTTGAAATTTCAGGACCATGGTGTTTTGCTGACAAACCTGGGCCATGCCAAACTGGAGATAAAATACCAGTGACGGTTTCAAACCTCCCATCCCCCCCCTCCTTCCCCCCCAAGCACAGCACGCATTGCTCCGAGCTGTGCACATGTACTGACCTCTCCCAGCTTGGCCCTGGTGACAGGGTGATACACGGCCCAGACCTGCACTCCCTGAACGCCCCACAGGCTCTCATCTAGCACGGAGACAGGCACTGGAGGTGCGTAACAGGGAACAAGGAAGAAAAAGAAGCTGTTGCACTGTGCGACAAATACAGATCTTAAAATAAATCTCATCTGAGCTGAAAGAAAAACCCTGTTGTACGTCCACGGTAGGTCAGACCAGCTAGTGCAGGGGGATGCAGTGCACTTTTAGAGCACACTATTCTGGACAACAAGCTTTGGAAAGTGTTTCTGGAGGCTGAGCCAACCTCATAGTGCTGGGCCCAAAAATATTTAATGTGTGCTCTTCTCAAAAAAAGGTGTTTTAAAGGAATCTGGAGTGCAATCTAAATGCAAGCAGCTTCTTTCAGCTCTCCATCCTCAGAGGCGGTGCAAGCAGATCAGGCAGTTCAAGAGGCATAAGCTGGCCCTGGTGAAGTCTCAGCCCTCAGCTTGCTCCTTAAGCCAAAAATAAAGAATATGTCTGCAAAACTGTTGAATATTCACCTGGTAAGCTTCTAATGCTGTTTGTCAGAGCAGTGGCTGCCACCAGTGCACACCACGATGCTCTCCCTGGTTTCGTGCCACCACCAAGCCATCAGCTGGGCCGTGAGAGTGTCAGCTGCTGCTTGCATTACAAAATCTGGAGGGGATGCAACCTCAAACCAAAGAAGCAGCAAACAAGGGCCGCAGCAGAGCAGAACACGCTGCTCACCAGAAGTACCTCCAGCACTCAAGAGATGACAAATTTTCTGGGCACTCAGGAAACCTACATGAGCAAGTGCATTTGCACAATGTGCAATGAACATTGCTCTGCTCTTTTGACAAGGGCATGTAGTGATGGGACAAGAGGTAACGCTATTAAACTGAAAGTAGATTTAGATTAGATACTAGGAAGAAATTCTTCACTGTGAGCGTGGTGAGACACTGGAACAGGTTGTTCAGACAAGTTGTGGATGCCCCATTCCTGGAAGCGTTCAAGGCCAGGTTGGACAGGGCTTTGAGTAACCTGGTCTAGTGGAAAGTGTCCCTGCCCATGGCAGGGTGCTTGGAACTCAATGATCTTTAAGGTCCCTTCCAACCCAAACCATTCTGTAATTCTATGATGGCACATGAGACTATGAGAGCACCATCTCCTCACATCTGACATTCCGACCCAAGGATTCCAGAGGCCTAAAACAGGGGGTGCCCCTCTCACTTGCCCCTGCTAACTCGCAGCAGTTGCAAGGGAGACAGCAGTACGTGTCCCTGCTCCAACCCACTGCTGGAATCACCAGCAATCCACCAGGCTGTTACGCCCTTACAAGAGGGCTTGGCAGAGCAGCTTCCCCAGCCAAGGCAGGGTTCGTATCAGGGGCTAAAGATCAAACTGTATCTATCTCTGAACACACCTTTGTTAGTTTTGGCTGCACCCTTTCAGGTATCACCTGCCTCCCGAGGCAAACACGTTCCTATCCCGGGCGCCACAAGGCCTCCTGTGCTCCTCTGAGGGCTGCGCCCGCCTGCCAGGAATCTGTGCACCTACTGCATCCACACCAGCGGCCAGCAAGCAGGGAGGGAGAGCCCCAGCACTAGTGTGGCTGCAGCAAGGATGTTGCAGGGAGCAGAGGAAGGAGCCCGAAGCAGATTCATGGTCAGGCTGCTGCTTGGCTTTGCTGGAAACTGAAGTGGAAAACTGGCACCGGCATCCAGCCACCCCAACAAACATTGCATTCATATGCAGAGCTACAGAGCAAACGATCTGTCAGTTGTTCATCTGGAGAACAGGTTTCACCAGCCGGGATTAAATGATTATGTTGCCACAGCATGTGCTTCTGGCTGCTCTCGGAGATAAAGGAAGGCACAAGGAGCCTTACAGGAGAGAGGCCTAACCCTGCAACCCAGCTCCCAACGCCTTTATGCTTGGAGAAGGTTCGGACCAGCACAGAGCATGGGGGATGGGGAGCAAGTGCGTTTAAAAGGATGAATTTTGGTGCTGATGCGCTGAAATCGCTAATGTAGGAAAGCACCTAATTTGATCGAGAACAGAAGGTGCACACTTTACCTCTAATTACTGCCTCCAGATGTGCACCAGACTGGCTGTATTTCTGAGCCTGCTGCTCCTCGTTCCCGCAAAGCTGAAGGCAGAGGGAGTGCAGTTGGAGGTCTAATAGCACATGTGCAGCTCCACCAGAGCCTGCGTCCTGCCTTCACAAAACCCCCGTTGAGTGACTCCCTTAGGATGTAATTGCAGTCAACTCCATTCCAGGCCATGAGCATATGTCTGGCTATGGACATGACTGCAAGCACACAAAGAGGAAAAAAAAAAAAACAAAAAGAAACACAAAGGAGAAAGTGTGAAAAAACACTGGTAATCCAAGCACTAGGATAATGGGTGTTTTCCTCCATAGAAAAAGGCTGCTTTGCTACCTTTGGCAGTTTGGCCAGCTTCCCTGCATTAGTCTTTTGCAAGGCAGAAAAGAAAGGCTGGCATCAGCTTTGCAGACTTAACCCCAAACTATTGCACCAAACCCATGGGCCCCAGCAGCACTCCCTGAATCCCTCTGGAGCCCACAAGGGCAAAAAGCAGAGGCCCAATGTGCTAACACAGCAATTTTAGGACTCTCACAGACTTCAGGGTGCCTAGAACCCTTGTACCTGGGAGCCCAAGGCATCTTATTCCACTCTGTGGCCTTTGATGGGTTGTCAGAGCTCACCCCACATCTCCATCTCTCAGGGGATGATGTGTCTGTGCTGAGTGCAGTGAAAGGCACAGGGATGGAGTCACAGCATGGTGTGGGCAGCAGGAGCTGGAGCCACCACCCTCTGCTCCCACCGTGTTTCACAAGATGACCAGTAGCTGCAGCATTGTTGCTTTCATATTTGCTTTTTTTTCCCCTCAGAAAAAGCAAGCCTGTGCTCTGAGCATTGGGAGCTGTTACAAACACAGCTCTGGGGAGAAGTCCCTACAAATAGCCTGCAGCAAGCACCCAGCACCCAACGCTCCCAGCTCAAGCACTTGCAGGCTGGCAAATCCCCAAGCCATCCAAAGTAAGGTCTTATCAGTGGGAAGTGCCAGACAGGCCTAAGCAACACTGAGCTGCCCTCCCCACCTCGAGTGGCCATGAAAACTCATAGGATTTGTCCAGCTGGGATGGCTCCCAGTCAGGCATTTATGTTTATGGCTCATGGACAGGTTTTTAAAAATACATCCCAGTGCATGCACAGATGTACTCCAAGATACACTTATATCCACAAGCACATGACCTAGGAGGTGGGTTAGAGCTGAAGTGACTCAGCCTCCCGGTTACAGCAACAAAATTAGCAACCACTCATAGACGTCTTATGTCTTAGATGGGGCTAGATGGCACTGTAAGTTAGTTAATGTCCCTTTGCCTCAAGAGATTTCACTTTGGCATTAAGATCAGTGTAAAACCAGGAAAGCTGGTGCTCCCTAGGGTATATTTTCCAGAGCTGGGCTAGTAATTCACACCAACAGCCTGATTCAACACATTTTCAAGGTACCTAGTTAGGAGCTGTGTCCAATAATTTAGTCATTCTCTGGAATTTACTTATTTTTTTGAGAAAATAATTCTTGGCTTGACAGCATTTAAACATATGTTTTCTCCAAATACTTGGCCTACATTTTCCCTTCTTTAATTTATCCCATTTCTCCTCATTAACCCCTGCCCCCCCCCACCCCCGTTGTTCCCATGCTGGATCCCTCTACCTCTCCCGGGAGAACAGTGATGAAATGACATTCGCCTCCCAGACCTCCTGGCACATCACCCCTTCTCTTCAGGATCAGCCCAGCGGGGCAAAGAGCCCTTTGGCCCGGAGCCCCTGAATCACTTAAGGATGCACAGCTGAAACGGAGCAAAGCAAAGTGGTGGAGGGAGGCGAGGACCGGGCTTGAAGGGACAGTGCCTGGCTGTATTCAGGTCAGAGCATTCCGGTCCCACGGCCTCGGGTGTCTGCCTGAGCTGGCTGGGAGACGAACGAGTAGGGATCTGCCCTAATCTCACACCCAGACCTTCCAGAGCCTCTGCGCTCCGGCGAGCGCGCTGTGGCTGATGGCGCCGTGCCACCGCAAGGGAACGGCACCCACGTGGCTGGGGAGGAAGGGGACGTGCAGTCCTGGCCCAGCGCATCTGCCCCTGGGGCTGGGAAGAGCCGCGGCCACCTCTTCAACAGAGACCCTATCCATGCATCTAGTATTCCGATGGGTATCTCTCTCCCATCAGTTAACAAAGGGAGCAACCCTCTAGGGAAGGAAAGAAAAAAAAAAAAAAAAAAAACAACAAAACCAACCAACGAATAAAGCACACCAAAGCCCCAAAAACCCCAAAACACTCTTTTCAGCACAGGATCCCATCAGCTCCCTGACCGCCTGGGTCATTCATGCCTGTGAATCGTTTCCCCAAGAAACAGATTAGTCACGTACATTTGCAATGGCAGGGATTCTGCCAAATAGCTGAGGAGCGGGGCAGGAGGAGAACAGCAGCATGAAAAAAACAGGCAGAGGAGGAGAGAGGAGAAACAAAATGTTTCTTCCTTTTCTCCCGTGCCCCTTTGGTTTTCGACAGCGTTTGCATACACAAGCTGCTAAACAGCTGCATCACGTGGCGGCGAAATCCAGGCGTTATCTGGCCAGAGATTTGGACAACCCTGCCTTTCCTTTTTCACCCCCGGGCTGGCAGAAGCATTGTCCAGCAGCCAGAACACTGACAGCTTCTCTAAGGTTGGGACCAAAAGCCTCCCATAGTAGGAACAATACTTGGCAACTGGAAAAAACCTCTCACTTGAGCTCCCATCTTCTGAGTGACTGACAAATGCCAGACCGCGGCAGGGCTGACACAGGCTCGGGGCTGCAAAGTGTCCCGCTCAGAGGCGAGTCCCTCGGAGAGGAAAACAAACAGGTAAAGGTCCCCAGAAATCCAGCTCCTGATTAGCAAGTGGCTTACTGCAAACAGTTACTTCCTTCTTGCAATAACAGGCGTGAAAAATCACCGCTGTCATTAGAGCAGCAGCGCGTGGAGCTGCGAGCAGGTCAGACTGCTCCTCTGTGCTGTGCATGCTTGTGTCAAACTGCCCCTGTCCTGACAGCCTTCCAGCCACAAAAGCCCCGGTAGGTAACAAAGAGGGAGATTCAAAGCAAGAACACCTGAGCGATCCAGTAACAGGGGAAAAAAACTGCAGGCTGTTTCGGGTCATCTGATTTGTGTATACATTCCCAGACACTCAGTCTGTCCCTTGTAGTTCAGGGAAATGCTAAACGGGCAGCATGGCCTGGAGAAACTGTAAGGAGGGGAAAAGCAGACGAGTGCCTGGGGGAAAGCTGATGAGCTGGTTTTCAAGACAAGCGTTACTACTGCAATAAGAGATAGGGACACACGTAGGCGTTCCCTGTCCCGGTAATAAATAACAGCTACAAAACTCTTATTAACCTCTGTAAAATATGTTGGTTTTGCCAGTCCATCCATCACGAATCTATCTGTTACTGCAGTACTCACTTCAGCTGTCCCACAGAAAGACAGAAACACGGCAGGCCGGCCACAGCATCCCACATTCCAGGCAAAGGGAGTCACAATTGCAAAGGATGTCATAAAAATGATGCACCCCTCTTGTATCCTCTGCCTTAGGGGGCAGCACTGAAAAAGGAGACGAAAATACAAGCATCACTTCTGAAACAGGAACTTCACCATAACACAAAATAAAATTTAAAAAAAATGACCTCAGGAATCTTCTACCTTTCCTTCCTAGGAAAAAGCAGCCCTGGGGCTTGGCCTGAGCATCTGGCCCAATGAATTCACTTGCAGGCCAAAGAAAGCCGGGCCCCATTCATCAGCAGGGATGGGAAGCGCCAAGTCTCTTCTCCTCTCACCATCCCACTTCCTGGAGGGGAATTCAAGGAACAAGTGGCCTGATACTGCTGAGAGAAGTTCTGTCCCATGTGCTGCCAGGCTTCCCACGCTGTCCCATTTCAGAAGCAGCATGGGGAGGAGGGGGAAATGCATAAATCAGAGCTCTGATACTTGGCACTACACCAGGACATAGATTAGCCTACTCAGTCATTTTAATTGCTATCCAACAGTAATAATCTATCTAGGCAATTTACTCTAAAACACGCATAGCACTTTGGTATGTTTATAATGCTAATTGGGAAGGTCCTGAACCAAACAGCCACCCTGGGTAGCAAAGCTGTATATTTGGGGAGATTTATTTGGTTGGCTGTTTTCAGAACTGCACTAGAGTACTGTTTTCCTTCGCTTTTTTTGCTTCAACATATATATTTTTGTCTGTTTATTTGTCAATCTCATGTATTTGGCAGACATAAAAAAAATGCAGAGCAGTAACCAAAATTACACAGACTTCCCATGCAACACAGGGTTATTCTTCCATGTCTTATTTCTGCCCTGCATATTTAATTTTGTACTCCTGTGAGGACTTAGGCACTCAGGAAGAATTCCATTTTCAGAATTACCAGACCTAAGCAGCTGCAGCTACATAAATGAGGAGTATGTGAAGATCTGAGGGGAGCCAATTGTTTTACTAGGTCATCAGTTAACCCACGTGGCCAGGAGTTCAGGGTGTCTGTGAAGGAGATAATCCACCTCCAAGACAGATCCCAGCCTGCCTCCATGGGAGTTTTGTGCTCTACAGAGGCACTTTGCTCTCCCTTAAGAAAAGTTCACATCATAAAGTGTTCCTCCTGCTCTACCTGCACTGTTACCACCTGTGTTGTTGCAGGTAGGCACGGGGAAGGATGTCTTGGGTAGGCAAAAGCTGTTACCTACCATATACTGAGCAAAACCACAGGGAAAAAGATGGTACAGCCTGTGCTCTGGCTGTGTTTATCCCACATGTCAATGAACAATAAAAACAGGACACTGAAAAATAAACCTCATTGCTTCAAAAAGCCCCCAGGAGAGTATCTTCAATGGTATCATATTTTTTCTGCTTCTTTCTGATCCTTTTTTTACTGTTGAATTTGACATCTTTTTCCTCTTGCTGAACCAGCATTTCCTGACAGCAAACCATAGTCAGAAATTTTCCATCCAGCCCTGAAGTGGATTTCAACATTTGCTGCTTGTGCATGCTTATGAAAAGAGGTTAATGTCAATCTCAGAAAATTACCTACATGATGTTCAAAAGGATACCACCAGGGAGGAGCAGCATCTGCACTTGGGGAAGCCCAGACACTCTCTGGTCTCTTTGCCTCAGAGCTGGGGTCAGCTCTTCTCTGCTCACTTACATTTGTAATGGTCATCCTCCTTTGCATGTTTACTGCCCAACAGACCTGTCACTTGGAAAAAAATCCTTCCATGGGAAACACTGCCTTTCGTGACACAGCACATCCCCTTTCAAACACCCTGGGGATATTCTGATGGTTTTAAAACCAAACATCTTGGAAAAGAGCAGTGCTCTCCCAATAAACAGCAGTACAGTCAGGCCTCAGAAGGCAAACAAGCAAGGCAGGAGCTTGTGGGAGGAGATGGTAATAAATACAATAGTCAGCTTCTTAATCATCATCCCTAGTGCCTGGTAACCATTACCTTGCTTCAGCTTCCCTGTGCTTAACAGTGACAGGACAGGCCTCCACATTTGGAGGACTTTACCCAGAAAAATCTCCTCGGGGATGAATAAGCATTTAAGTGTAAACACACCCAAGAACTTTTAAAGAAGTTGGAAAAGAAAAATCTCTTGTGCTGTGAGAGTCATCAGGCATGCGGCAGCCTGGGCACAGCAGCCTCCAGTCTACAGTAGTTGCACTCAGCAACCCCAAGAGTCAAGGCTTTTTTTGGGAGCAGGGATGGGCACAGTGAAAACCAGCCTGTCCTCACTCAGAATTCCTGCCTGCAGGGCACTCAAGCCAAAGCCGTCTTTATATGCTTTTAAAAGCAGGCAAATGACAAGCAAGGCACCATTTCCTTCAAAGCCCGGCACTCCTCCTCCACTGAGACATCGACAACTGCTATCCTCAGCTTAAGGGGCAATAACTTCACCAGGAGGCGAAGCTGGTTTATGAGGGGGAGGAGGAAGAGTTAAACCAAACTCATCAACCCACCCAGTGTCATCAGCCAGCAGCTCTGAGCACACCCTCACGGGGAAGCAGCAGAGAGACACGACATCCCAGCAGCACGTCCAAGAGAGGATGTGTCCTAAAAGACACAGCTGATTCATCATCCCGCTTAAGAATCTCGGGCAGTTTGAGCTGCAGAGGCCTGACCTGCTTGGCATCCAGCCGGCCGGCATCAGCTGCCTCCTGGAAAAGGGAAAGAAAAAACAAAAAGCTTTGAAATGACAGAGTGGGCAGAGGAATGGGGAGGAGGGGAAAGGAGGGAGTGTGGGGGGGAAGAGGTGGCCTTGCAGGCTCTGGTTGAGTAAGAGGCTAATTCCCCCCCACTCCCCGACCGTGACTCCATCTAATTACCCTGTTTCCTCTGAGCTGATTGGAAAGTGGCCTTGTGTCTGGAAAAGGCAGTAAGCATCTTACATGCATCTGTTCCACCTAATCCCTAATAACTAGTGCCTGTGTGTTCCGGGAGAGGAGGAGGAGGAGGAGGTGGGGGAGGACAGGCAGGGAAGGGCCAGGAAGGGTTTCCCATGTAGGCTGCCATGTGGCAGAGGGCAGGGTGGCCTTGTGGCCTGGGCTGGGGGCTTTCAGGGAACTAACATTGTTCCTCTTCTGCCTGTTTCACTATCTGGAGGCCCCTTTCCTCCTTCCCCTTGCAATAATAGCAAATTTTATTTAAAAAAAAAAAAAAAAGAAAAGAGGGAGAGGGCTGTGGCTGGGAATAAGGACACATTTTGCTGAGCCTCGCTGCAGTTGGGATCTGTTTAAGCCACTCGTTTTCCCCTTGCCCTAATCCTGCATTATCCTTTAGGCATGACATTCAATTCCTGAAGGGGGGTGGGAAGTGCTCTCCAGAGCCCTGCCTGGTTTGCCCAGGAATTTGGATTGCACTTTTTATGTGCAGCTCCGGGAAGGGGCAGAGGGACAATTATGCAGCCGTTTAGTAGCCAGGCAGGCACATTTTCAGCGAGCTCTTCCTAGTGGGAGCTAATTCAACTCGAGGAGAGCGCAGGGATAAACATCTCCATTTGCCAGTAAAAAGATTGTCACATCTGGAATTTACACCACTTACGAGGAGCCAGGAGCCACTATTTCGTTTCACTTGCACGGTGTCATAAAACATGTTAGCACTTTAAAAGTGTTGCAGGGCAGACAGATGCAGGATGACAACAACTCCCACAACCCTGCCATGACCTCACCCTCCCCTGCCACCATCGGGGGACACCAGGCTCAGCCCTGCATCTTGCTCAACGCCCTCAACTTTGCTCCAGCCTCTGGGAAAGAAGGCTTTTGGCCTCCAACACAGCCAGCTGGCTTCACATCTCCACGTTACTGCCCCAGGAGACTCCTGGCTGGGAGAGGGACCTGCTGTTCCCCCTGCACACCTCGCAGGGAATGCCAGCCTTCCCCTCAGGCTCAACCCACATGGAGGAGGACTCAGTAACTGATCGTTTAAAACTAGTTTCAAAAAGGTTGGCTCTGCCTCTGTGGGCTGTTTATTTCCAAGAGCTTTCCACATTTATCCAGCCAGCTTTCCACTGTTTTGCTTTTGGATTTTTGCAGTTGCAAGCTTTGAGTGCTCCTCTTTGCAAGAGCCTCCTCGCTCATCCCTCAGCACAGTAATGGTGCCAGAGGTGATAATGAGCCCCATGGGCTGGCTTCCCATAGTAAGCCCCTGTCCTTACCCCAACAAAACCCTGGGAAGCATCCTGAAAAGAGCGGTGGGATACAGGCATCCACAGGCTGGACCCATCCCATCCAGTAACAGTGGACATAAAAATTAAGGGGAAGAAGCTGAAGTCAATGGCCTTTCACCTTCGGTGCTACACATCTGCATACTGGCCTTAAGGATGAGCAAGGCAAAATCTGACAGCACATAATTCCCAGTTTGTTTTTTCTCTCATTTTGTCTCGTGGAGCAGTCATTACCCAAGAAACCTGCTGCCCTCTGATTTTCATTAGGGACCGAGCCACACTGGGTGGGAAGACCAGAAAAGCACACAAGTCATCTCTCGGCCCACCATGCTGGCTGTGAAACACATTGCAAAGGTAAAGGCCTTCAGGTTACTGTGTGGAAACCTGGCTGTGATTTACACCTCCTCCTCATCCTCCCTCCAAGGGACAAAGGGCTGCCTTGGGGAGGCTCACTTCACCCTGCAGAGGACTGGCAGCATCCCTGCTTGCTTTGCTGCTTGCTGGCAGGGCACAATCCCAGGTTTTGTGAGTCATCCACCTAGCCCATCCAGGGGATCCACAGCCTGGAGTCCCAGCAGTGCTCACACAAGCCTGTTGGGGAGCAAGCCTCGTGCCAGGGACGGCTGCCCTGCAGTGGAATACACAGTACTAGCCCTGAAAGGGTGATGGGAGATGGAAAGAGTTGGCTGCCTTCTGCTTGAGCTCTCGTGACTGACCAGAAAAGTGAAGTGAAAGAGCACAATGGGAAGCTGCAAGGTCACAGTTTACTTCTAGTGTTGTCCAGAGCCTTCTGCAGAGCCTCCCTATCCTCCACATGCATAACACATCCCTTGTCACTCTAACTAAAACTTAAAGCCCCTTGAAGTAAGTTGGTGCAGCTTTCCCATCAGTGCAGGCTCCTGACACTGTAAGATTAGCAGCTGAAAGAAGAAAAAAACACTTTAAAGTGTCTTCAAAACCTCCATCTTTAGGTAACAGATAAGTGGCATAAACACTCAAAGTAATGTGCCCACAACCACAGGCAGTTTTCTGTTAATTCAGGCTGAAGTACTCTGAAAAGGGAGGT
Source organism: Erpornis zantholeuca (assembly GCA_013400515.1). Classification (NCBI taxonomy): domain Eukaryota; kingdom Metazoa; phylum Chordata; class Aves; order Passeriformes; family Timaliidae; genus Erpornis; species Erpornis zantholeuca. The sequence continues at coordinate 512,220 of VZTN01005653.1, read as the reverse complement.
CACCTTCCTCCTGAGCTGCAAAGATGACTTCAGGGAGGAGCTGTGACCACAGCTGTCCCTGTAGCACAGACTTGCCTGGATGTGTGAGGATTGGCATGGAATATAAACAGTAGCAAGCAGATGGTGTTTTAGGAGGAGAAAATATCAAATTTATGGCCAGAGGTCGTGCTTACACGAGCCAAATTTTCTTCCATCTTCCCCCTCTGCAGCCTCACTACCTCCTCCTCAATATCCCTACCAGTCATGCCACTATGGCTCCAGCCCTCTGAACACCTTTTCCACAGCCTGGTCATTGCACCCTTGGGGAAAAAAAAAATATCCAAACAGGCCAACCTGTTCCTCAGAGGACACATTGGCATGAACTCTGCTGCCCAACTACACCTCCAAATGACAGGAACTGCAGAGGGGGAAGAAGGAAGAAAATTTGGCTCGAACAGATATCCTCTGTTAAAGAATCAGCACAGGAGATTTACTTGCACCAAAGTGCCAAAGACTGCCAAACCTATGATTTATTTGCAGAGCTGGGAGAAGAGCAGGGAGGTATGACCACATAGGCTTCCCTCAGTTAGTGTCTGTAGCAAGAGCAAGTGTCCCAAGTTCAGGAGCTGTGTCTCATGGTCCTGTGCTGTACACAGAAAGTGTCATCAGTGCCTCAATATCTTGTATACTTTGAGATCCTTTACAAAGCCTTTATAAGGGGTATCTAAAACAACATTTGCATGACAAATTCCACACGCTGCATACACAGACACAGTGGTTTTCAAAAGTGCCAAAGAAATAAATTCACTGTGTCCTGACTCATGCTCTGCATATGGCATCATGCTTCCAGCCTAGAAAGAAATAACACAATTACTATATTGTATGATATAGGTTAGAATGAAGTGGCTATTTTCTACTCTGCTTTCACTAAGGTCCTGTCTTTCCAGGATGAAATCTTGATATTTGGGGATACTGAGCAGATTTATTCTGACACCCATTCTCTGGGGAAAGTCTGCAGCTTCCCAAAGATGGGCTGTGGATCCAGCATCTTCACGGTCACAGCCCACTGAAGGGCATTTGTTATCACCCATCCCAACTGAGCTAATTAATCCTCAATAGCAATGGCTTATTTTAATTTTCTGAACTCTGTTAAGGCAAGACCAAGTGCCTTTAACTACTTTAATTCTAAGACCTGGATTTTCAGCTCACTTAATGGTTTGGTTTTTTTCTTCCACTCTTACACTGTCTTTGCACTAAATCACATACCACAGACCACACCTTGGGAGAAACCTGTATCTGCAGGGCCATGTCTTGGCCCAGGAAAAAGCTGATTTTACGTGGAAGATGACCCTACTTTGAAGGTGTCCCTTCCACCCAAAATGCCTCTGAGATAAATATACTACTTGAGTGGGGATAAGCAGAGTCAAAGCTGTGTGAAGCTGGGCTGACCCAGAGCACAGCCAGGGCACTCGGCTCCCCTGGGAGGAGCCTGGAGATGCCTGGCTGGGGGCCAATGCCTGTCCAGAGATGGTCTCCTTTGGGGCTGTTGATACTCAGCAAGGAGTATAAAATAATGTCATATTCATGGGTTTGGGGACTGAGTGACCACTCCTGAAGATCTCAGCTGAAAGTGCTCACCCAGGGCTAAATGGCAAGTGAACTGGCAGAAGCACAAGCCTTCATTCTCCTTGCCAGATCTCTTCTTTAGCCACAGGCTCTATGGTAAAAACTTATCTGCTGCAAATTTATAGAACAATTATGTCACCATTAGATTTCAGAAAGCACCTGCAAAATCCAGTTAACTTACCACACCAAAAAACAAGAAAAAACAAGGTACTTCAGATGAGAAGATAAAATGATGACATTGTTTTCAAGGGTGAAGTCTTTATTGTTTATAATTAAATGTAACCCTCTATTTGAGCTGTTAACCTAACTTTAATGGAAATCTTTGAGAACTTTACTTAATACTCTTTAATGATAAAATGTAAATAAGGCATTTTTTAAGCAGATAACAAACCTCTTTTACAAAGAACAGAAGGTATTTTGCTCACATCACAAATGTTATAGGTGATCCAGCTGAGGGGCCGAGCTGACATGAACTGTACACTTTTCCCTTTCTATATGAACTGGTGTAAATCAGGAACAATTCTACTGGTCATTAAGCATAAGAGAAACACAGGGGTTTGCTGTGGCTATAGCTTGTCCAGCTATGGCTTTATATTTAAATATTTTTACAGTGTCTTTCATACTGGTGCTTGGGGACCCCCAGGCAGTCAGAGGTGCAATTAGATAAAAGAGGCTATTTGACTTTTCATCCTTATTCTTTACTGCCTTGCTTTTGTGAGTTTAAAGCACAATCTTTCGACTAATTAAACACATTTGAATATTCTCTTGCATGTGCAATGAATGCATAATTAGACTCAAGAGAAAGATTATGTGCTTTCGAGCTGACACTAACACTTCAGCATAAAGGTACCCCAGGCATCACTAAATGTAACCTATGAGCTCCTGCTAATAACATGCTGCCTCTGATCTCCAGAGGATTATCTTACTCTGGAGCTCTTAGAGGAGCCGTATACTGAAAGGGGCCTGAAACAGATACCCTGTAATTTACATCCCTGCTTAGTGCCTCGGTGAGGAAAGGCGGCCTTTGCTCCAAATTGTGTTTCTTTCCTTCTCCACTTTTCAGGTATGAAGTTAAGGCACATGACCTTCAGGGTGCAGAATGCTGTAAGGAACCTCTGGGTGTTTTCAGAGAAGAAAGTGTATTTTTTTCCCCCTTTTTTTTTTTCTTTATTTTTCATATTCAGGACCACTTTTTTCCCCTATAAATACAGAGAAACCTGTTAAATAAATTATACAAAACCTCATCTCTGCTCCAAAATTAAAGATGTCTGCTTCTTTATCCTCACCAAGCAATACCTCCTAGTGCTCTCATTTACTATATCTCTAAATATGATATATATATATACTCTAAATATCAGAGTAATTTTCCTTTCCTCTACTTGGCACTTTTCCCATCACTTTCACACTGCTGCATTTTGTTTTTGTTGTTGTTTTTTAACAGAGGTTACCCTCCCAGCCACCAGATGATAATGTTTTTTTCTTTCTTCCCCATTTTGTGGTTAGACCAGCTCAGACAACCAGATAAATATTGTGGGGAGCTCCCCCTTAAATATCTGGTTTGCCTGTATTTTTTCACCGAGGTCTTTATTTCTTAAATTGTAGGTGGTCTCCTTAAGACAGCGAGGAGACAAACCTGGTGTAGTGAAAGGAAGGGGAAAAGAAGAAGCAGAAAAATCCCCTTAGGACACTTCCTGCAGTAAAACAGAGTAAGGAATATTTTCAGAAACAGTAAGAAATATTTCAGGGCAGCTCCAGACAAATTCAAGTCCAAATCTTCTGTGAGGTTCAGTGAACTCTGCAAATTGTGCTTTTCCTCCAAAACCCCAACCCAGGCAACTTGAACCTGATTTTGGAGTGAGTAATGGGGACCCTGGCATTTCTGTACCCCTTGGTAGATGTGAAGGAGGTTGTGTGGGGTTTTTTAAGATGTCTGTTTTTTCAGAGTCAAGTTTGCTTAAAAAAAACAATGGTCTAGCTACTGAAAATCAGCCCCTATCTATTATTGTCAGCCACAGATGTAGATGAGGGGGGAAAGATCCTTTACCAGCAGTGTGGCTTTAGTGTAAGCAGCTGGGAAATTTCCTCTCATCTTAAAAAGAAAACGATACCTGGACAGGCCAGGAGATAACAAGAGGCATGCAGCCTCAATATCAGCAATACCTGCGACATTGCTAGCATTACCCTCAGGTTATGGCAAATCACACTGTGCCATTGCAGTCCAGTCACTTTTCCACAGGGTCAACCCCCTTAAAAAACTTCCTTCAGCAGGAGGCTGCCTTACCTTTTCTGTTGTTGCTGTTTACATAGGACATGTCCTCTGCTGGCACTGAGGAGAACTGTGCTGGAGAAGATGTAGGACCTGTGTTCTTGATCCCTGGATTTCACCATACATAATGTGCTTCACTGCAACTGCTACGCTTCACCCCTCGCTCAACAACAAAGAGGTACCCAGACTTCAGAACTTTGTATCTGTGCCCAAATGTCAAGGCTGACATACCTCAACATCAAAAATGAAGTGCAAAATCTCCTTTACTGTTCCTAAAGCATGCTGTTTGGACAGTTTAGGGATGAAGCAGGGGCTCAGCTAGGGAGCACTCCATACTGATGCCTTAAATGGCTACCTAGAAACAGAGACTAGACAGGAATAAAGGAATAAAGGAGGTATTTATTTGAAAGGCCTTCAAAGGTACACTCTGGGCTCCAGAGGGTCCTGCCTCAGTGCATCCCAAAATGGACAATGACAGGTCACGAGTTCTTCACACTTTTATATCAGCATCAATTCACCAACCAGAACTCAGCCAATGATGGAATTTCTTCAAGCTTGCCCCCCTCTCCCCAAGATGATGGTTTACAGTTTTTGGCCTAGGATGGTCTGGGTGTCCTTGGAGAGCAAGCTAGAGAGGTTTTGTTATGTCTATCTTAGCATGAGAGAACAGCACTTAACAAGCTACAGGAAACTTCAGAGTTACACTAGCAGTACAGGATTTGAAAAATATAAAAGTTAAAACCTAAGGCATCAGTACTGGTCCCAGCTTATGTTGGCCAGCTCCAAACAAAGCTTCTCCTCTCCCTGGGCCACAGGTAGTCAGGCTAGCCCCACTGACACCCCTCTGCAGCTCACCCCCAGCTGTGGTGGAGCTGCTCCATGCCACTCACTGCGCTCTGCCTGTGAGGCTTTTGGGGTTGTAGGTACCTGACATAGAGCATCTGCTGGGACCCTTCATTCACTTTTCTCAAAGCCCTTTTCTGTTGGGAAGGAAAACCCAAAGTGTCTGCCTACTCACATGGAAATACACCACGTATCTCAATCAGAGCTGCTAAGGCAGATTGCTAAATTTAATTACCAGTTCCAAGGGCTGAGACAGTGAATGACAGGTCAATTCATGCAGTGAGCTAGCAAAGATTGCTGATAAATGCTTTCTAATTGAAAGGATGATAAAACACCTATTAGTCACTGAGGAGCTTGAAGAATGAGTTGGTCCTGGGGTTTTTTATGCTATGAAGAGCAAGAAGTGCTAATCTCATCAGCACTCTGTTGTCATTTCCTACCAGCCTAGTCACTCAAAAGGTTCAGGAGGTATCATGAGTAACATTGCAGAGGGATGACCAGCCACTGCTCCCTCAGTCCTATTAAGGAGTTGAATAGAAATAATCATTAGCAACGTGGACAAAGTCTATTGTACTCTGGAGAGCATCAGACATTTCTGTGAATTAGGGGAAAATCAAAGAACAAAAATAACCTCTTGCACACAGCTCCCTTGGGAAATCAGCTCTGTTAACAATGCGGTGTATCCTTTGCACAGCTCCTTTCAGCCCAAAGCGTAAGATGGAGGCTGTGGCATCAGGGGTCTGGGTACTCGAGGCCCCATTCCAGCAGTAGCAATGATCTGCTGCATACAAGCAGCTTGAAACCCAAAGGCTGAACTTTGCCCTAGAAAAACTTCTACATGGGCACATGTACCCATTTGTCACTCAGGCATTAGGACAGTCACTCTGGTGGCAGGACACAGCAGTCTTACGGGATGAGAAACGCTCTCAGGTTGTCACAACATGAAAAGCCACCAGAGCTGCCCTGCAAAAGCCCTACGCCTAGACATGACCCAAAAATTACCTTCTGCAGCATTATGACTCAACACTGGCTGATGGGAAGGCAAGAAAACAGCCACCACCCATTAGCAGGAACCTCTGCTGCCTTGTTTGCTGCCTTGCTGGATGATTTTTTTTCTGCTGCTTCTTTTTCCTTTCATCCTCTTTTGCTGGTCTTTCTAAACCAGGAGATGTTCAGAGTGAGACTGCCAGTGTCTTTGCTCTGTGCCTAACATGATGGGCTACAGTCCTGGTTTAAGCCTCTGGGTACTGCCATCACATAGATAATAATCCACGACACTTGCACACACCACATTGCCGAAATGTAGCCACGCTAGAGGTGAGCTTGGGATGTGGCCAAGTGACACAAGCCACAGAACACTAATAAAGTGAGGTTTTGCCAAAGGCAAAAGGTCTAGGCATTTTTGCAACCTTACGAAGCAGATCTCACTTTCTGTGTTAGGATGTGCCTTACTTTCCCCTTTCTGCCCCACCAAAATCCACACAGAGTTCTCACGACATGGTATTTAATATCTACATTGTGAAGGCCGGCATTTTCCAGGAGGTTGCAGTACTCCCAAAACTGTGCTTTCCATGTTCAACTCATGACAGATTTGCTGCCTCTGTATCAAAAATGGTGTAAATTCTTTCCACAAAGACCGTTTTGGATGGAAAAGAGCCTTGCTGGTGCATCTGACTAGATATTGACATGAAGGGAGGGAGACAATATTTACACTAACTAGTGTGTGAAAGTAGTCCAATGACGGCATGATAACTGCGTTTGTATTTATGTGTTCAAGTAGTTTGTAGAACTCTAAGACCCTGTTCTTTTAATTTCAGATCCCCAGACTCTTGAAAGTCCAGATCAGTCTTGATCAGCTCATTCTTGTTGTGTTCAACATGTTTTGCCTCAAGTCAAAAGCCCCAGGCTATGGACAGACACCTTCTTCACAGTCAGATGTACACGTAGGTATTTTGACAGAACTGCATGAGACAAGTCAGATCAGCAGCTCCACCAGTAAAATATTGGAGATGTAACTTGCAAAGGAGGGACAGTGATACACAACTATGGGAAAAAAATTCTTCCAGCAACTGTGTCCAAAAGGTATATCACCCAGGAGTGTAGTGACTGCAGTATTACATTAACATTTAAACCAAGAGCCTCGTTCAGTGCCTGGCCATGAATGAAGGTCACCTTGGGCATTCACTTTACACCACATCTCAGACCTGATCTCCCTATGCTCTCCATGTTATAATTACTTATCAAATATAGTTATGCATACATAAGTATGCATCAAATATATATTGGTTTAGTTTATGTAGTCTCTGCTTGTACTATCACTGTTGTGCAGGCACCTATGTTGGTATAAAACTTCTCTTTATTGACTAAGTAAGTTATATTTCTGTGACATATTCTATTATGGAAATTTATGTATCTGTCTATTTTTTTATTTATACTTACATAAATATTTCTAACTTAGGAATAAGCTCTGCCACTTTACATGCCTAAAAACTACTACCTACCCATTCTCACTGCAAGATTTTCTGCTAGGTATTTGGAAAAGTGCACCTGCTGAAGCAGTGCAGTCCATGGTTGTGGTGGTTATAAATCTTCAATAGACATCCCAATAAACGCTCCCTAGCCATTTTCACACATACTTTGGAATAAAAGACACATATCTCAATGCCACAGAAGCTTTTTTCCCTCTCTCCATGTTCTCATCATCAGTTAACATCCTTTGGATCGAAGATTGCTGTTTGATCCCAGGAAAAGGTTAACAGTGACAGCAGTGCTTAGGCAGTTGCTCCAAATGCCCTAACTAGGGGTCCACTACAAGTCAGATCAGGCAACTGATCCTTTCTTTTTCTTTAATAAAAACCTGTTTAGTTTTTCAGCGTGTCTCTTTTTTCTCACAGAACGTTTTCAAGCCAGCTGCAGCTGCATCCTCCATCTCCTCAAGCCACAGCCTGAATTAGCATCCATTCAAATTAATAAGACAGATATCCCAAGTTTTATGTTTCATGCTTACAGCCAAGATGAGCAGATGCGATGCATGTTTACAAATGCAGAGACATTTTGGGAGTTGCCCTGTTTGATGTCCGGACATGTTTTGTACACACTCCTCATATTGCTGCAAGTTCTTGGAGGAGGATCCTTCCATGGTGACTTTACTAAATGAAATAAAATTAAGCCTCCTTCTGTTTAAGTCAAAGGGAACTTGGCTTAAAGCTTTTTATTTTCCTTTTTTTTTTCCAGTTGCAAGATATCTCTTTAGCTTATATCTAACCGTGTCATCAGTAATTAGGCATGTACAGGAAATCAATCTCAACAGGGATGTAAGATTCAAAACCTGTCAGTAAGCAGTAGATAACAATTATTTTTAAACATGAGCTTTTCAAAATCATGCTTATTTGTGAAATAGGGTCTCTGAGTCCAACTCCCAGATAACCTAACAATAATTAATTTTGTTCAAAACAATAAGCCTGAACTGTTGTGGTGACCATAGAAATACAAACCACTAAGATAAAGCCTGGACAGAGCTCCTCTGGGCTGGGAAGTATGAACAGCAGCATGACAATTGCTAGGAGGGACAGCAGTGTAAAAAACAAAAATACCAACAAAACCCCAAAAAACTCCTGACAGAAATTTAGGCCTGGGAAATGCATGTCAGCCAGTAAGGAACTCTGCTCCTGTTAGCCTGGAGATTCAGGGTGTCCTGACTGGGTACAAATCACAAGGACCACTTTGGGAGTGTTTGTTACATCCAGTGGTTGTTTGCATCAAAAAGCTTTCTCTGATAGTTACTGGAGCTAAGATTTCCCACCTAAGCAGAGAGGAAAACACAACAAAGCATGGATATTTTGTGATCATACATGTGCTTCCATATCTCTGTACACACAAGCACATGCAAACACAGAGAGGGTCAAATGTGGAGCTGAGGAGAGGCAGTGTCCCTTCTCTGGTTACATGCCTGCACACGTAACATCAGGTTCTAACACTGAGGTGATGTAAATTGGAAATGCTGTGTTTAAGTCAGTAGAGTTAGGCCATTTGAATCTGATCCAAAATATCTTCTCTGAGTATGCAGGCAGGCCATGCCCTCCTACTATTGAGCAGATCCACTGAGTCTGATTATTTGTAGTTTACAAATAATCAAATTTGCTCTTTTTTTCTTTCCACCTGGAGCCTATTAATCCATAAAATTTGGGAAACAATGAAAACCCACTGCAGTGTATTATTAGATTTTGAAAAGTCCTGCATTCAACAGTTGGAGTTGGAGTTACTTGCAGGAGTTAGATTAACAAAGTTGCTCTAGCAACACAGTTCTTGAGATGCAGTCAGCAAACCAAGACTACAAAAACAAAGAACCCACAAATCAAGCCCATGAGTACAGGCAGCTAGTTTCATTGCTTCTGACAGCAAGGTAGTTTAAACCCTGCTTTCATTTCACCATGTGTGTCCTTAGTGATTTTGAAACTGGGAAGGACCTATTAGATATGTTGAATTGGGGTACTGCCAGTAGCTATTGCTTTCAAGACCTTTACACACTGAGATGGGAAGAATGTGTCCATGAAATAGATACTGGAGCCTGTGTGTTTGTGCATGTATGCATCAACTTCAGAAGGAAAAAGGCCTGAATGAGTTAGATCTGAAACTTAGCTCCCTTTGGGAAAACTCCTCCTCCAGAAACCTTCTACTTTTTCAGAAAGCACACATTCTTGTTATTCCAGCTCTCTCATATATTTTGTAATTCCAACATGCAGTGAGACCAGTGTCTACATTGGCATAAATGAATCCTGCAATTATGGCACAAATGAAGAATAAAATATCAAGACTGCTGCACAGATACACAAACTGATCTATAGGAAGGCTGAACATGCTGCTTAACATTCACAAGTAACAGTGCGGGTGTACCCAGATACATCTTTATCTTTCATCTTATAGTTTTCACTTAATGACTTTATTTAGTCAAAGTTCTTCTATATCATAGAAAGAGGCACTTGAAAGACACTTGGAAGTTGAAAGGATATCACAACACCTTGCCTCTCTGTTTCCATCTTGCATCCATACCCTGTGATTTCAAATCCATCTCCAAGTTGGACTGAAGTGGAAGGCAAACCAGGTGCCAGTCCAGAGCATCACTCTGATAGGGACACAAAGATATGTGTTGATGGAGAGCAGCTCAGAGGACACATCGCTGACCATTGGTCACTTTGCATTGCCTGCTGCACCCCTTAACTCTGTGCCACTTCCACACTCTTTGTCCATGGACTTTCATCAGCCCTAACTTCCAGCAATTGCCTGTCCTTGTGATTTTAGAGCTCCCTGCTCACTCCACAGCTAGTAAAGGAAGCAGCCGGGGATCTGGAACTATTGGCACATCCCTATTGCTCTCCCATGGGGTGGGACATGCCCTCCCATGGGGTAGGATGTGTCCTCCCTTCCATTTGCAGAGCTCTCTGGACCAGGAGTGTGGGAAGGAACAGGGGTCCCACCCCACACCCAGCCATGACAGCTGAGCACAGATGGGAGGCACCTGTGGCTCCCAGGTTTGACCCCTCCATGTCCAGCAACTGGGATTTCTCAGATGAATGCTCCTGCCCTGGAATTCACTCCCCTTGGCAGCTGCTCAGACCTTGAGTCTAATAACCTTCAGGGCACCATACAAACTTCATTCATTTTGTTTAACCTTCAATTAACTGAGTTTCTTCTACAATTTTCTCTGAGACTGAGGCCTCCATGGCAAACAGGAGTGAGAAAAAAATCTTCTTAAGTTTTTCTGCTAAAGGAAGCAGGGCAGCAAAGTAAATACAGTTACTCCATGCTATCTAAAGCAAAAAACAGTACTGAAAATGTTGAAAAGAAAACAACCTTGATAAACCTAAAAGCACTGTCTGTAAAGAGTTGACTGCCTCTGCTTGTCTCTTTGGCAAAGAAAACGTTTCAGACAGAGAGCAGGGATATAGCAAAGGGCCAAAAGAAAATGCAGAATTAATCTCTTTTTTCTTTAGTTTGTAAAAACACCTGCTATGCTAAGGATGCAAGTAAAGTTTTTCTATTTATTTTCTCTCTGAGCAATTGCTAGACCTGCTGCAGAGACATTTTGCAACTGTGAATACAAAAGGAGGTGGTTTATCTGGCAGTCAAGTTGTGGTTCCCATGATGAAAGTCTGAGGACTCTGGCACTGGCATACACATGCCAGCTACTCCCTCCCATGATCCTCTGTCCTGCAGGTCACTCAGTCTCTCTTTCTTTTCCATGTCAAAATTTTGTCGTAAAATTTCTGAACCTCTTGCCTCTGGCTTCAGATCATCTCCTGCCTCGTCTGAAAGGATTGCCTCAGGGAAAGACAGCCTAGCTAAAGGCTCATGTCCTAGTTGCCAGGACGAAGTAGGGGAGGAGAGAGATTTAAGGGATTTTAAAGTGTGCCCTGTAATTTGACAGTTATTAATCATGTACCAGCTCCCTTAGTGCCTCCAGCTCCTTCATAACTCAATATTTACCTGCAGAACTCCAAGGGTTTCTATGGAGCTACATAAGGCAAAAAGAAAAAGCCCTGAATGGTTCCCAAAGTACTTCAAAATTAATTAGCTAGATTGTGGTGTTGAGGTTTGTTGAGCTTTTTCAAAAATCCTGACAATTTCTGTGGGCCAAAGCAGGGTAGAGCTGACTTTCAGAGTCAGCGTGGTTGGAGTGCATTGCATTTCCTCAAAGATAAGAGAGAGAATCATTTCACACTTTGCCCGGATTTGCAGTAACACTGGAGGTGTGTGAATCACAACGATAAATGTTGCAATGCACAGCAGATTCCTGATTCTAAGTCTTCTCTTTATGAATCTTTCCTATCTCTAAGAGAGTATGATGTAGCTCTTGGGTAGATCCCAGATGTGGGATCCCACTTCAGCACAAACCACACTGTGACCTATGTGGCAGAGAGGAGTCCTCTCTTCCTGGGCAGACAGAGCAAACACAGCTCACACACGCTCATCTCCTTTGGGTTGGACCTGGTGAGGCCTGGAAAAAGGAAGAAATGAGCACTACACTTTTTGGGCCTCAGCCACAGAAATGGACAATCTGTGCATGGTTAACACCTATTAACCCAACCATTAATGGTCCATACACTGGGCTTTCAGCTCTGCATATTTTCATTTGATGCCTGGTAAGGCAAGGTAGCACCCACCACAGATAGAGCCTCAGTGTTTTAGGGGAACAAGACAAAACCCTGTGACTTCAGAACCTAGATCTGCATCCATATTTCGTAGCTACCTCCCAGCCCTGCTTTGCATTAACAGTTTTGGAAAACACCAGTATAAGAAGGGAAAATCAAAAGTTTCCTACTCTGCATGATGAAGATACCACTTGGGAAATCACCTACCCCACTACTCCTGCAAAGAAGATGCCAGGCATAAATATTTCACCCAGTAGAAAGTAAGTAAATACAGTTTCTTCTGCTAAACCTGCAGTTCCAGACAAACATAAAAAGGCTTAAATGAAGGTGTGAGGCCAAAAATGAACCTCAGCAGCATGAGTAGGCACAGTGCTGGGGAGCACAGGGGAGCAGAGGTGAAATCATTTAGCAAGAGTACATGGTGGGAATTTGAGTGACTCACAGGAGCAGCAGCTTTCATTATTTCAAACCATTGAAAAACACCCTTGGTCCCCACACCAGGGTGTGGCTGCACATATTGAAGGTGTCTCAAGTTTCAAGGGGCAGAGGCATCCCTGGGGCACTTGGGTACCCCTGGGACTTCTCCCTGCCCCCTTGATTCCCAGGCAGAGTGGCAGGATCTGCACATGCTCTGCAGGGCTGCCCACATCCCTGCTGTTCCAGGCAATCCACGTGGGGGTACACTGGCAAGGGGATCAGCCTGTGTGTTGATGTGAAGACAAAACTTTGATCTTCCATCTTCTGAAAAGAGTAAAGTGGTGGGAAGGAGAGAGAGGGGAGAGGAGGTCACAGAGCGTGTAACCACGCAGAGATATTGCCCACCACCTGGGAATCCCCTGAACATGGGAGAGGGCTTCCTTTGCCAGAAAGCTCAGACAGCTGTTTTCCCAAAGGGCTCTTTGGGGTTACAAGTATCTACGCATAACAAGGAGCATCTTTTAGTCTGCTCTGCTTTTTATTAAGGACTTAGTAAGCACTTTCTTCATTCATTTAGTGACATCTTTCCTTCATTTCCCAAAGTCAGTCACCCACTGAAATTACTGACCTTAGTAAACACCAAACAACCAGAGTACCACTCTTATAATGAAAAAGCTTGGCATTAGTTCCCAGTAGCAACTGCAGAATCCTTATGGAAGAAGCCAATTAAGCAATAAAGCACAATAAAGTACAGCCTATTACACTAACATAATAATTCACACCTACAGTATTGCTACTAGAATCACACCTGCAGTGTTGCATAAAGCCAAAAGCCAGGAACTGTTAAAACAAGCCAGCCAGTTTATTATTACGATGTAATTTCTGCCTGGGGATACACTGCAGAAAAGATAAAATATTGGTATGTATACTTATTTGAGTGTGAACAAAAATCTGGATTTTAAAAGGGAAATTAACAAGTGGTTTAAGAGTAAAGTCAGATGGAGCTTGATTGGCTTAAAACTATGCAAGGCCAAATGCTGACAATTAGCTAGGGGGGTGGGGGTCTTCAGAAGAATGGGAAAGGAGGGGATGAGGTGACACCATGGCATCTCACATCTGGTCTGTAGCCTGCTCTCATGGGGCAGGTATTTAGCTGACCTTAGCTGAAGGACCTCATTGATGCCAACAGAGCTATTATGTACATAGAGCTAGCTGATGGGCTGGAAGTAATTTGATAGAAAAAAAAATTAAGTGCTTAGTAAGTATCTAGCATGCTTTCCCTTTGAACCATCCCCCAGTGATAACTATCATAACTATACTTCCTTGCTCAGCTTGGTTACAGAGGAATTAGGCAGCCATCACCTATTCTTCCTCTGTGAAGAGTTTCACCTGAGTTAAAGGAATGGACGTGGCACTGCTCAACTGTGTCAGCAGCAGGTCACCCCATCCTAAAGCACTCCCAAACAAGGAAGAACTAAAAACTAGGTAGATCCAGAGACAATAGAGACCCTGTCTCCAATGGCACTCCCCAGATAGCTCAGAAAACAAAAGAAAGGTGTTGTTTTCTTACAGCATGCATGGGGCTGGATGTTCCCATTTCGCTTGGTTATGACCCTAATTGGACCACTTCCAGGATATAAATGAGGGAGTGGTGCTCTGGTACTTGGGAAACACCTTTTCCATTTAGAATTCTGGCTGGCCAGAGAGCAGCTGTAGCCTGCTCCTGCTCTAACACCTGGCAGCTTCTGGGGACCATGGGGGAGCTGAATGCTGGCATTCAGTCTTAGTGCACCTGTAACAGTGCCTGAAGCTGCCCCTGGCATTTTGCAAAATAAAGGCACTGTCCATTCCCAGGCACTGGCTAAGAAACCTGCTCCTTCCTGTGGGTTCCTTTGGCAAGTGGGGCCCTGACTAACAAGCCCCACAGCTTTTGTGTCTCCTCCTTGCCCTGATGGCCTGAGGCTGGTCACCTCAGCCCTGCTACCACATCCTCCTCCTGCCTGGCCTCCCCTGCCTCTGCTTTCCTGTCTGTCTGACAAGCTGCCACAGAAACAACCTCCCCTTCCCACTGCTCCGATCTTGTCCCCAGGTGCCCCAGGAGGCGACGGTGACACCAGATCTGTGGTATGGAGGCCGCAGCCACCTCTCCTGGTAACACTTTAACTCTAAGCAGCCAGCCAGGCAGGTGAAAGGTCAGGGTGGTCCCTGCATCGCCCCTGCTCCCTGGTGTGGCACACCAAGGTCCCACATACAGTCAGCCTCCTCAGACTGGATGGACAAGGGTGTCCATCCTGCCCATGTCCTAGTCTGCATTCTGGATCCCCAATAGCACCTTTGGGACAACAGCCAGGGATGATGCTTGCCCACCACCAGGTGCAGAGGACTGGAGGGCACTTGATCTCAAGCCATGTCCCTGTGCCCGAGGTGGCCCCTCAGATCTCCAGACCAAGCCAGTCTCCAGAAGTCCCTGTGTGACAAAACCCAGGGATCCAGGCACTCCGTGAGGAGCTGAACACAGAACCTGGTGGAAATCCCAGAAATTAAAGCCCACAGAGTTATTCAGGATTACCACTAATTAGTTAAACAAACCTTACCCTCTGTGATTTCCATGGAAACTCAGTGGCCCCAGCCTCCACTGCTTCTCTCGAGCTGAGAAGTTATCAGGGGCACTTCTCTCAAAACTGGGTTGTCTTACAGCATTTTTCTGCAGCACTGTTTGCTATCGTCTGAGGATTTCTCTGTGCAAAACAAACAAAAAAAATAAACCCAAACCACAACAAAGAAGTAGATTATTTCTAGGAACAAATTAATGGTTTTAGGGACCAAGTTGGAAGAAGGGGGTGAGAAAAAAAACAGTGAGGGATTTAGAAATGCCTGGAACATGCCCAGAGCTTGTGCTAAAGTGAAACGGGGTGAAAATGGGTCAGATCTTTTTCTTTTAAATTTGTATTCTACCTATTTAAGTGGCTCCTTGAAAATTTGTAACAGCCAAAAGTGTGTTTCACAGCTCTGAACTCTGAAGGGAAGTAGAAGTAATCTGGTCTTCCTCTGCTTTTTTTTTTTGTGAAACACCATCCCTTTATAGAGGTGTACCCTCTGCTCTATACAGCTCCCAAGCTGCACTCCTGAACTACCACACATACATACAATTAATTCTAAAACCTAGGAATATAGGGGAAGGGGAGTGGCACTCTATTTTTTTTAAAGAAGCCATTTCTAAAGATGTGGCAAGGGGGGAAAAAAAGTGCAGAAAGACACATTTTATATTAAAACCAGATGTGGAAAGGGGAAAAAAAATTAGGTTTGTGCCAACCAGCACCGAGAAGAATTTTTTATGTTTCAGCTTTGGAGTTGAATCTGCAGCATGCCGCACCACATGCTGATATCCGTCAGTCTAATGACTACGGCATCTTAGCAGCACAACACTCCTGCCAGCAGAGAGAAGGGAGTTGGTAAACTAAAATCAACCTCTTCTCTCCATCCATTACAGTGTAACCTTTTGGACAGTTAGTGAAAACTGGTTCAAACTGTGCTGCCGTCCAAACTTCACTCATTGAAAAGCCTGCCTTGGCCCCAGGCCAAAGTCCAGTGTTTTATTACCAGTCTCATGTCTTTCTGTCCCTTGCCTTCCATTACCCACTTATTTTCTTTAGCTTTTTACATTAAAAAAAAAAAAGAAAAAAAAGTATCCTTATACTACAACTATCTTAACAAATCCTGGTACATGTCACAGACCTCGTTAATTGATTCCACATCCAAAATAGAAGACTTGGGCTATTTTTGTTGTTCAAAGCTGTACATTGGCCAACATCCTCTGCATATAATTAACCCCCTATTTCCATGGAATCTCTGCATTAACTTATTACAGTCTCAGCTGGTAATGAACTCCTGGGAGAAGTCCACACAGAAACATTGGCCATTGGCTTCGCTGCCCACGTGGATTAAACAAAAATTAATCTCATCTATTTGGTTATTCATTTGGTGTCTTTAAATTGGAGGCGTTTTTCTGCTTCGTTTGATGCACACAAAGAAAGAGAGATCTGGCTACTGAACTTTATCCAGAAACATCCATGTGTGGAGCAGATTAATGGGAACTTTTCATACCCATAATAGCTTTACAGCAGTGAAGTAGAACACGCAGTTCTCCCCGGGTGACTATAATGCTCTGGGAGACAGGGAAAACAAATGTGGCTAGAAGATAGCAATGTTTTGCTCATCAAGTGCTGTGTAGTTTAGACATCATTAAAGTGACATGTTTAGAACTGAACCTGGGAGGAAACTCACGTTTTGTTAATGTGGGGCTTTTTTGTTTGGTTTGTTTTTTTGTGGTGCACTCAAACTTTTGGACACTGAAATAAAAAGAAGGGTGTGACAGATAGAGATGTCCCAAAACAGCTGCTGGTATCAAGTGACCACATGTAAAATGGTGAAAGGGAATTGACAGGCAGACTAGTAAGGAAAAGCAGTGGAAGCAGCAGGGCTTACTGATTTTCCCTCTACCTGCTTCCCACTGGAAATGGTGATTTCTAAATAAAGAGAGCAGCACAGATATTTTTATATCACTTATAACTTAACTGGTAGCAACCACCTAGCTGAAATCCCAGAGAATGAGATCCTTTTCCAGGCTTTGCACTGACCACAGCTCAGCCACCTTACTGCTGTATGCCTCATTTTCCCCATGGGATAAGCAAGGGTAAGAATAGCAGCGTCCTCTGGAAAGTGCTCTGAGAGCAACTAGGGAAGAAGACCGTAAGTGGATAACTCTGAATAAACTCACTTCTCCTCTGCCTCCTCTCCCCCTCTCAAACTCTTTCTCAAAAAGAGGGTGGTTCTTTTTGAGTTTTGGGTTTTGGGGTTGCAGTTTTCAACAGCACTCATCTTTATACCACGTGGGGATCTCTCTGGTCCATTGGGATCTAATGAAGAGGTGTCATGGGGACAGGTGTCAGGTGTCTTCTCCCTGCCATGGACACAAAAGATGCTTCTTGGCATTAACTGGCTTTATCAGGTCAAAAGCATCACAGTCATTCCACCTGTGCTAAGGAACTTCCTCAACCAGACCCTTATAAATTCACACTCTAACTTTTGTGGACAGTAATAATCTCATTTCATGCATGACATCCAAATGTAGCAAACCTGCCTTTCCCGTAAATGCCCCTCCCTGCTTCTCATGTGATTTTGGTTCTATTTGGAAAATACTTGTTACTTAGAAAGGTATTTATGCAAATTTTCAGTTGAGGGTGTGCCGTGTGCTGTGAAAACCCACAGTACTGCCTAAGTCACCTCCTTGTACAATATTCCTGCTGTTGCAGGACCTTCTGGAAGAGGAGCAGACCTGGCCACATGCTTCAGGGCCCTTGGGATTTCCCCTGGTCCGGACAACTGTTTCTCTTCTTGCAAGCCAGGGATGGAACCCCTCTGAGACCAGCACCATGAGGCCACCTCAGAAGTGCCCTGAGCAGACTGAAGGACCACCTGCAGCACAGCCCATTCCTCACAAGGCAGCTGCCAGCCAGGATCAATGCTGAACAAAACCTCTGCCTTTCTCTGCAATGCCATCATTTCCAGCCTCAGCTTTTCAGGCTCACCTGGCACTTGCTCAGGTGATTAAAGGTTGCAGCGGCAATTCCCTGCCTAACAGCACTCAAGCCAGCTGGATTAAACTTCCCTGGCATCTGTCTATGTGCGTCAAAGCCTTGGGCACCGATGCAGACATCGCCTTTGACAAGCATGGGCAGATGGGCTCGGAGGAAGGTGAGCATGGTGGCCCAGCTCCTTCTTGGAAGCACCTCTCCCGTCCCGCCCCCCACCTCGCTAGGCAGCATCCCCCCAGGCAGCAGGGCTGAGGCAGCAGCCAGCTGTTGCCCCCCACATCCCCAGCAGCTGCTGTCCCCCTGCCACCTCAACATCCCACTGGGGTAGTGAGTTACATCAGTGAGAAAGCAGCCAGGGGTCACTGGTGTATGGCAAGAAGCAAAAATGGCCAATGGCCATCTCTGCAAACAGCCTGAAACCCCACAAGGCAGGAAGCACACATGGGTGAAGCCCGTCCTGGAGGAGGGGACTACCCACCCTGCACCTCAGCCTTGCAGGAGGGAGCAGCAGGAGCCATGTACCTCATAATACCTGTTTCAGATGTACCAGAACAGAAAGCATTAAAAATTGCTGAAGAGCCTGGGAAAAGGGGGCTTAGAGAGAGCATCCACATCCATGGCCTTCAGTGCTCTTCACCTGAAAACCACCTGCTGAGATGCTGCCATGACTCTCTTGGCAATGCCTCTGGGGTGGTGTGTCCTAGGGTGTCATTGCCACTCATCTCCTGCAGGCTGAAAGATGAGCAACAGGACCATGACTGGGTGCCTCATGCCTTCTGTGGCATTTTCAGGCTGGACAGAGAATGGATAGGCTTTGTTTATCCAAGAAAGGTCTCCATTCACTTCTGACAGGCTGCCACAACCTACTGCCAAAAACGAAGGAGAGCAGAAAGCAAAGGGTGTACAGAAAATAGAAATCAGGCTTGAGGACAAATACCAAAGCCAGTGAGGATGTGGCTAAGACCCACCCACTTCTGCAAAGCGGCTTTGCAAGTTCTTTTGCCACCAATATTTAACCAGCCAACCAGTTCACCTAGTCAGCTACGTCAGCAAGCACCTCTGCTCCAACCACACCACTCTGGCCCTCCAAGCAGTTGCTGTTCAGCGCCACTCAGGCACACCACTGCCAGGTGGAAATGCACAGGCTCAGGTACTGAAGCCATGCAAAAGAGCAGCAAGGTACAGGGATCGACTAGCTACTGGAGGCTGACACGAGTTCTCCAACACAGCTGCCCAGCTTGCCTTCTTCCAGGCACAGGGTGCCTTTTTCCAGGCACAGGGTGTCTCTGGCTAGATTACAGAGAGCAGAGCACAGCTATGACCAGTCCAGGGCACAGCAAGAAGAGCAAGTAAGGCAGAAGTGTCACGTATCTCTGCATCAAGCCCAACATCTGAAGGACACTGCTGTCATTGACTGCACATAGATAATTTCTGCAGAGAAACACATCAGTTGGACGTGTCCAGACTCGTGTTCATCAGCAGCTTGGAGATGAAGTTGGTGGGATTCCTGCAGTGCTGAATTACTTGGCTCATTACAAGCACACATTCTCACATACAAGTTTTAACACCAGAGTGCAAAAAACATTGTGTAAGAATTGTGACTTTAAGATCAGGATTGCACCTAATCTAGCAGTTTTTCTTTCTCAGTTCCCACGAAAACAACAGTGTGATTGCCCTTTATTCAACACTTACTAATGCTTCTAAAATACTGGGAAGAATTTCGCTAATCATCCATTTCCTTACGCTTCACAAAGGAGCTGAAATAAACCCTTAAAAATTACAAGACATGCAACAACCAGCGGAGGTCTGTAAGCTGCACCAGTTAAGTAACCAGCCAGCAGATTACAGCACAAAAACCTTTTCAAAGGGAACTTGATAGCAGAGCATCGCTGAGAACTCCATGAGTGAGGCCGAGTTGCCTCTGAGGGAGGATTCTGCTGAAAGTCAATGAAACCCTAGGGGAGAGATTTAGGGAATTCACTTCTCATTCAGCCTGAAGTCTTAAAGCAACTTGGATACCCACACCGATACCCAAAGCCTCCTGCTCAAGCACCCAAAATTCAGACCACCCACAGCTTTCACACACATTCAGGGCCCCCGGGAGAGTAGAGGTTTGCCTGGTGGATCCAGGGGTTCCTACTTCTCCACTTCTCTTATTTCTGGACCCCATGGAAACTACCTTCAGCACAAGAGGGAGCTGCCTGTATTAGCAGGGAATGTAGCCTGGAGACGAAGACAAGGAGAAAGGAACTGCTATTGCTCTTCTCACAACCTGACCACCCTGCGAGCTCTGCAAGGCAGAGCATGAACCTCGGGGAACCTGTGCCATGTGTGATTGCCAAGTAACATCTTCCCAGGAATCTGGTGAAGGGTTAACTGATGGAAACAGTTAACTGACTGTTTCTGACTAGGCAGCAGACTGGAAACCCGGGGATTTCAAATGTTTCCTTGAAGTTTAAAACTTGAAGGCATCCATCACACGCTTCCCAATTAGACTTCCCATGATCTCATGCATTTTTTCTTTACTGTCTAAGGTGCTTTGGATGAAACATACCAATCCATCTGAACTCAAAGAAAAAGAATGCTATAAAAAGTTCCAATAAGCTGTTGGGACCCAGTAATTTCTATGAATTACATTTACTGTTTTTAAGTTCAGGGAAGAAAAAACAGGAAATTGATCTACAGTAAAAGCAGACAATGCTGTGTCAGGAAAGAGTAGAACTTCCCTATTTATCAAGCTGGGAAATGTCAACTGGGGTTTTATAACCCAAGCTTTATGTGTCAAAAACATAAAATTCACAGCAGAGCCGGGTTTCCAAAAGTTTATCTACACAGTTGCAAGCCTTGTGTAGACATGAGGAAGTTTTACCAGCTCAACAAATAACATGATTTTTAAAGTGAGTTATTCAGGCCAGCTCCATCAATGTGTATTTAATTTTCAGTTTATTTTGGTTTAGCTTAAAATTGACTTCAAAATCAATTATTCTGGTTTCAAACCAAGTTGTCCACTTTGTTACAATTTTAAACTTTGCTCTCAGTTGTGGAAAGCAACTTTCCCACAGAGCAGAGGACAGGACAAGTTTTAATTCACACCTTTGTTTATTTGTGAACTCCTGTGTGGAGTTAGTCTTATTTTAGAATAAAAGCACTCATGCAGGGAATCAAGTAACAAGAGAGTTAGAGCCCATATAATTATTTCTGAACATTTTATGTATATGCCAGCTTTGTATCACAACACCCACTCTGTATGCCAGTTCTGATGTCATGACACAGCTCGTTGTGATAGATTATTTGGGGATTAAAACCAAAACAAACAGGTATTATAAGGAAAAAATATTGCCACATGAGGGCATGCTTCATCTCTTTCAAAAGCTTGCCTTTTAGACTCAAATCTAAGGCAAGTTACATTTTAAGACCTAGTTTTAGAGAAAGGAAAACTCAGGTTTTATTTATGATTTGCTAGGTTTGTAACATACCAATTAAGTGCAAAATTAGCACAAACTTTGAAAAGAAACATTCTTTGCTTCCATCCGTGGTCATACTATTTCCCTGTGGTGACAGCAACATGCACTTTGGGCTTAGGGCAGGGGAGATGAGCTATCTCAATGCATAATACTCGTGTTCTGTACCACATTGTGCAAAATAAGCACAGACACAAAATCCAAACATGAAGTTATGAAAGACATAAATTTCACCTTTTGCCCAATGGGAACAGTTTCCCAGCTGACCAGGCACATCAAGGCAAAGGGAGGCATCTCTTACTGTTCTCTTGCAAAAGAAGGGCAGGGTTGCAGGGTTCCCTGGGGTTTCCCAGCTCTAACACGCCACTGGATCTGTCTCCTCGCAACAGAGACTGAGTCTGCACCCCCTTGGCCTTGAGATTGCTGCCAAACCTGCAGTATACCTTTCTGGGGACTCCTCAAGTCACATGGTTACCCCAAAAAAGTGTCCCCTGCTAAGTCCCTCTTTGAGGCAACACTACCATCATCAGGCTTTCAGAGTCTACCAGGTCATTTGCGGTAACAGCCCAGAAATTAATTAGGTCTGCAGACCGTGCTGACAGGCAGGAAGAGGTTAATCTGTCCACCTAGAGAGCTGCACCAGAGCAGGAATCCTCAAGGCCACAAACCTTCTCTGGCCCTGAAAGGAGGATTCTGGACCCATGGTGGAGCATAGTGATTAATTAGGAAACAACAGCATCCAAGTGTTTGAGTCACTAGAAGTAATTTTTCTTCTAGTGAGTCAGAGTATCTGCACATTCTTGCTTCCTGGAAACGTGAGTACTTTAACATCCAACATCTCACTCCAGTATCATGTCTGTCATGGGAATGATTCCACAAAACATTAGGTTTGTCCCAGGTAATTCTATTCTCTAGCCAATAGCCACCGATGCTCAACATGCTACAGGATCTGCCCTGAGGTGATTTGTTAAAATCAAATGGGAGGGTGTTTTCCCACATTCCAGAGGAGCAGGGTCACACACCAAGTTTCAGAGCCTGCCACTCACCTGACCTGGGCTCAGCGATTCCTGCCAGAGGAGCACCAGATCCTGGAGCCCTCATCCTTGCCTGATCCAGGGAAGCAGGAAGCTGCAGAGGCTGTATCCCTCACAGCACACGGCTGCACAATTTTAGAAGTCTGAGCTGGTGCTGACTAAGATGTTCGCACTGACGATAAAAGCCAGCTCACAGGGGAAATCTTTCTTCGGCTTCTCCCTTTATCCAAGAGATGTAAATTCACTGTGTGTGTCTTTCACCACCGCGCCCATGCTCCAAGATGACTTCATCTGGCCACAAAAAGAGAGACGAAACATGAATGCTCCGATGCTTGTGAAGACAGGTGCAGTAAAAGCCAGAGGTGGAGCAGTAAATAAGTTGAGAGACAGACTTTTAATCCAATGACATGGACAATACTGAATTCCCACATATTTTTTGTTGTTGTAAACATCTTTCAATTATAAAGTTGAAAGATGCCAGGCTTTATGTTCTCGCTGTAAAATATCACAGGAAAATGCGCTGTGGTATTGAATGGGAGCATCACAGATATTCTGTGCTAATGATAACTATGATTTTGCTCTTTCTTCTAAGATTGTGCCAAAAGTTGTTTTGAATTTATGCCAGAGCACATAAATACCTGGACATTTACATTTGCACTATGCCCCTGGATGAGCAGACCCAAAGGAACAAGAACCCTGAGTGTTTAGGCAGGGCTCAAGTTTCTCCTTAACTCCTTTGTCAGGCCATGAACTACTATTTTGTGCATCTCCTGGCTTCTCCACCAGCTTTTGCACCACAGCCTGAACCCACACATCCTCCCAGGCCATCGCTACTCCAGAGCCCTGCAGCTCCTGGTGGAGCTGCAGCCAGCTCCTCCTACCTACTGGCTTCTGCTGCTGCCCCTTCCTCAAGGACTTTGCACAGCCACCCAGTCACCAGGACCTGGAAGGGCAGCACTGCAATTTGCTAATGGGTTGGAAAGAGAAGCTGGATCCCACAGAAATAAAAGCAAGGGCAGGGAGATGACCAGGCTGTACT
Organism: Erpornis zantholeuca; assembly: GCA_013400515.1. NCBI lineage: Eukaryota > Metazoa > Chordata > Aves > Passeriformes > Timaliidae > Erpornis > Erpornis zantholeuca. Next base: position 488,813 of record VZTN01005653.1, on the reverse strand, counting down.
GCTGAGTGCTAAGGGAGAAGAGAGGTTCCCCACTCGCTTGCCCGGCCCCTGGTAAGCAAGGCAGCAACGTTATCTGCACCTCAGAGCTTCCCAGGCTTGCCTGGCATTGGGAGATAAAGGATTCTATCATATCTTTAAGGAGGGACAGGCTTCATGAGAGGCAGCCTGTGGCCCCATCGCAGAACTGGCAGGAAAAGGTCAGTGAGTGTGTGGGAGCAGGAGCAAGGGACACCTGAGTCACACATGGTGAGACCAGCCTGGCACAGGCACTCACCCAGCTGGGGCAGCGGGATGGCCCTCCCACAGCTTCCTCTGCTGCAGTGTTCTACATGCAGGAATGAACTCCAGCACCCGAGGAATAACGTTCCCACCAAGCAGGCAGGGAGCTGTAGAGAGCAGGGTGAAAGGGACTGTCTGAAGAGCGTTCAGGGGAGAGAATTAAAAATGATGGAGCTGAGCCAAGTTAAAAAACAAAGAGAACAAAGTGAAAATAAATAGAGCAAAGTAAAAAAATAAATACATAAAAAATAAAGGGGAAGGAGAAGTAGCCACTTTCTCACTGGCTCCTGCCTCAGCAGCACAATCCTCTTCTAGCTCACGGAAGCACAAGAGTGGGTCTCACAGGGGCTTTGTCCCTGTAAGAATATCACCCAGTGGACAGATCCCACAGTGGGAGCCTTCTCTGGACAGTGGAGGAGCTGACCTCCACCCACAATGGACAAGGAGGCTGACCCACAACCAGGTGAGTGACAAAGGGGCCTTCACTCTCCCTGGGCTCCTGGGACCCATCTCAGCCTGACCTGTGCCACCATTTCAGAGGAGGCTCTGGCTGGGAGTCAACAGGAAATCAACACCCTGGTCAAAGGCTGGAGCAGCTCGGAGGCCACAGTGAGCCTCCTGGCAGAGCTAGTGCCACTACTGCTCCCAGGAAAACACGGGAGGGGAAAACACTTCCTTCTTCAGTTCATGCCATCCTGGATTAGGCAGGACAAGGACATTTGACGTCACCTGCCTATCCAGGTGGCCTGTGCACATCCCTGTGAGGGGACTGCCACCCAGTACAAAATCTTCAGGGAACATAAGAAGGCACATAAGAGGAGATGCTCTCTTTCCTACGCCCATAATGTCCAAGGCATTGGCTGGCTCACCAGCTTCCCCAAAACACACTGGTAAAATCCCCCTGCAGCAGGGGCAGGATGTGAAATCTCCAAGTCCTTGATTTTCTCCAGGCTTTGGTGTTTTTTCTGACCAGCCACCACTTCAGCAGGTGGCACTTTAGCCTATGTGCCAGCATGTGCACTTGGAGGTCTCTCTGCCAAAACCTGCCCTTTTTTTCGCATCACTGCAGGCATGGCCTGCCTGGGAGGGTTCCCTGAGGGCTGAGGAGGAAGGGGAATAGCACCATAAAACTTAAAAGGCAAAATCACAGTAGGATTCAGACACTGAAGTTCCTTTGGTGGCACTGAAAATCCCATCCAAAGTCCCAGCAAAGGCAGGTTATACAAGTTAAACCTGCCCACACACAGGCACGGCTGTCCCTGGGACTTTTGCCCCACTCACAACAATAAGTCTGTTTATAAAGCACCAGCTTCCTGTTCCAGCTCCGCCACTTGTTGCAGCATCAACAAGCCCCCGCAGCTGCAAGGCTGCCCCTTGCCACTCATCCCATCTCCTGACAGGAGCCAGCAGGACAAAATCCTGCCCGCCCCAAAGCATCTCCCGCTGCTGCCCCGACCGTCCTCCCGCAGCATTTGTGGCATCGGTCGCTCTTGGGAAGCTGCCGGGCTCCACACGGCCACAGCCGAGGGGCGAGCACGCTTTGCTTGCCTCACGGCTGGGAACCTGCGGCAGAGAGGCGGCCAGCAGCTGGGCTGGGAAAGCTGCGGCTGCTGCTTGCCAAGTCTACGTAGTCGCCATAAAAAACAATATTGCCAGGCTTTTCATGGAGTAAGAGCTAAGCACGAGCTCCCACTTCAGCCCAGAGACAACTGCGCCTGCTTCTCTCTCTGTGGAGGAGAATTCCTCTCTGACTGGAGAACAGGCATAAGGGAAACAGCACATGGCAGCAATCATGGGAGAGTGGCAAACAGCCATCCGAACTGGTGGTCACAAAGCTGTCCAGCAGCTGCAGAGAGAGAGGAGGGGGGAACATAAGCCAGGAGGAGATGGAGTGGAGGAGGAGGGGAGGAAGTCTTAAAGACAGGCAGATTAAGGGCAGCCTCTCAAATGAGTCAAAACTCATGGAGACATGGTTACAACTCCCTGTTTAGCAGGAGGCATCCACAAATGAATAAAAAGGAATAAATCCTGGACAACTAGGAAGTCGAAGTCAATCAGATTCATACATATTTAACAGGGACATTCATCTGAATAGAGGCCTGCCCGTAGCATGCTAGAAACAAGTCACACTGCCTGGGAGGCTCACACAGAAAGCTTTGCTCCAGGCCAGCATGGGACAGAAAGGCAGGGGATTGTTTGCTGTGCTTAGGGAAAAAAACCAGCCCTGATGTGAACAGAGAAGATGAAGACGCTGGTGAGGTGGAGGGGAAAGGTTATGTCCCATGCTGGTGAGATGCAGGGAAAGGGCATGCTCTCTGGACCCTGATCCAGGAAGGAGAGGATAGACCATGCTCTGTTTCACAGCTGAAATCCGCCTCCTGGCACACGCTGCCGGGGACAAGCAGAGCTGCTGCCTGTAGAGCCAGAGCAGCTGAGCTGCAGCCCAGGAGACAGCACAGCTGCTCAGGGGCAGCCCCAGGAAAGAGCTTTAGCTCTTGTTTTCTGGTCCAGAGCTCTTGCTCTCAGAGCAGGAGCATGGCTTTGACAAGAAGCCCCAGAAAGCTTCTTGAAACATGTGCTGGGATCATGACTGACATAAGGAGGATGATGGATGGAGGGATCCCATCTCCTTTAGCCTCTCTAGCAATGGCCTGAATCCGGGCATGGACTTGGGCTATAAATCTATTGCCACACATCCTGGTGGGCCCTTTCAGAACTGCATTAGTGGGAGTTCAAGAAGCCTAAGAGAACCACGCTGCATCAAACCACATGACTTCGGCTGCACCTCTGCCTGGGCACTGGCTGAACCAATGCCCTTGCAGAGGGCTCTACAATGGCATGTCCTGTATCAGAGCTGCTCCACGGGCAGCCCTCAGCAACCTTGGCATATGATGTGAACCCATTATTGTAAAAATGGGAAAACCAAACTGGGTGCTGCTAGCTTGGGAAGTGCCACCCAATAGGATTGCCCCTGCCTACCGTCCTCCACTGGCAACTGTATGAAGCACAAAAAGAGTTGTTAGTAAGGAGAATTCCCTCTCTGTCCAGCACGGCCTGTTGCAGAAGTTCCACAACCCAGGCCGTGTCCTCGCTGACACCTGCTCAACCTCAGAAACCCTTCAGAGGTTTGCACAAGCACAACTGGCTGAACTTTCCAGTGAGACACGGGAACACAGGCACTCTCATCCCACAGGAATTGCTATGGGCCTGTTGACATGGAGGCTTGTGGGTGGTGTTTCCAGAGCAGATTTCCCTTTCTCCCTTGGGGCAGCAGCAATGGCTTTGTCCCACCCTGTCATCTGTGGCAAAAAGGCATCAGCAAGACAAGGAGAGGCTCCTATTGAACAGATGGGAGGCAGGACATAGCTGAAGAAATAATGGGGAGCGCACCTACAGCTCATGACAGTAGTACGTGATATGTTCCAGAGATAGGGGAAAATGACGGTTATGAAAGGGACAAGAGGGGAAGGGAAAGAAAAAAAAGCCTTTTGGCCCAAGTCCAGGGGGAAAGGTTCATTTCTGTCATCAGACTTAATGGTTCAGCCTGGGGAGAAATGCAAACGGCACCAGGACCTCCCTTCCCAGAGAGGGAGAGCAGGGTCAAACACAGCACCACCTTTCCTCTCCCTGTGCACACCACCTGCCTCAGCCTGACCCGAGGCAGGAGTTGTCCTGAGCTGCCACTGGAGCCAGGTTTACAGAGAACAGCAGTGGCCTGGTGATCGCTGCATCATGTAGGGAATCAGAAGTACTTTTGCCCCAGGCAATACAGTAAGCTCAGTAGGAACCAGTTTTCATGCATCAGATATATTACATGGATGCCACACATCCCATTTGGCAACTCCCTCACGTATTGCAAGCTTCTGGACAAAGGGACTCCAAACTCTCTGAATCTGGCACAGCACTCTCTGGGCTTGAATTTAGACTTACATTCTTGGCCAGCAGCCCTGAGCACTGGGAAGGAAGCATCCTTTTTCCCCCTCTCCTCCCTCCTTCCCACTCCTGCTCCCAGATGGAAGGCATATTGGATCACTCCTCTTTGTGAGTAAGGGATGCTCTTCTTCTGAAATAACACCCTCTGCATGGGCAGCTCTGCTGGTCCTGCTCTTCTCAATCCACCAGGAAAAAAAAAATCTCTGCTGGATTACTGTTCTGCTGGAATCAAAATACACCACAAAATCCAGCTGCCTTAACAGCATTTTCCTTAAGAAGAAAATCAGGAAAACAAGGAGTTCCTGATTGAGTCCATTGATGCATTTTACAGCATGTTTAAATGCAGCATAGCTGATTTTTTATTCCTATTTCAAAGCTACTTTTAATTTTGTCTCCTTGTAATGCATTAGGTAAGCTGCAAAACCCAAACTCAAAGCTTCCAGTTACTCAAAAAAAAAAAAAGAGTAAGAAAACGGAATATTTTAAAATTTGCCAAAATGAATTCTGAACAGTAAAAATCCTCCATAAAACCAAATCTAAATATCAATTTTCACCCTCTGCATAAATACTAAGCATTATTTGAATACAGTTCTCAGTCTGTGAAATCCCCTGGTTTAGATAAGCCCTTAGTACTAGGTAGGATGACAAAACTGTTGTACAGTGTAAAAAACTGCTATAAAATTATTGTAACTCCAGTAGGGAGTTCTACAGCAAATACAACATCTAAATTTTTGAAAACGTACATATATTCTATCACCCATAAAAGTATGCAGCTAGGAGAGAAGCTATCTATACATCAGTATTTACAGGTTTAGGAATTATATAATCCTAAGTGACATTTCCCAGCATTCATGCTCCACACGACTTTTCAAAACAGGCAAACAACTTCAGCATCCTGTTAACTGTATTCTCATGTGCATGTATGCAGTCCCCTTGGTCTCACAGGTGTAAATTAGGGCAGGATTTGACCCACGACATCCATAGCCCAAAAGAGCGACTGCAAATCCTTAAAGGAGCTGGGGGAAAAAAAAGACAATAGCCCCAAAAAAATTAGTGAGATTAGAGACAAAAGAAAAATAATTATGTTGACAAAAGCAATGCTATATGTTAGCTTGACCCTAAATAAAACCTCAGATACTCTCTTGAAATCACTGACCTGAACACTAAAACAAAAGCCAGTTTGGAGGGGGTAGCAGCTTCGAACCTACAGAAAGCAGCTTCACATATCAACCGCAGGCAGCAAGTAAAGATCACTGTGTTTAAGCAGAAATTGCAGGAAGTGTGTGGGTGGCAAGAGCCATCCTCCACACTAGAGTTTAGTGGAGGACACTGTGACCATTCCTGTGGCTGGTCCAGGAAAATATCCATGCTGTGGTGAGATACACTGCCAAGATGCATCCCTGCTTTCCAAGGGCTCAGCAGCTGGACTTGGGATGAGCCTCTTAGATTTGCCAGGGCCTGGAACAAAATTAGATGAGCCAGAAATGAAAGGTGAGATCTTGGATCAAGTACAATAGATCTTGGATTCTGTACAAAAGTCACAGAGATCAGATGTCACCCCATGATTAGGGGAAATTGGGATAATATCAAAGAGAAGGTAGGCCAGCTATTCTAAGAGGAAGAAAACTCCTTCAATTATAGCCCAGATCTACAAGTCAGAAGATGCAGTTTATACTCTTGACAAAACTGAAAACCTCCTGTGACATCTTAAGCAAACTAGTTTGCTCCTTGATCCAACAGGATAATAATTTACACAGTCCAGAGATTTTCGCTAACTGAAGTGCACAGACTTCCTTGCAAGAAGAAAAGTGCTCTTACCTTAAAACACAGCAACAAAACCCTCCCATCATCCATCTGCTGAGCACAGTGGGAATGCTCTCACTGGGGTACCACACACAGCCAGCTCCCACTGATGTAAAACATATTTTAGTGCTTGCTACTTAGCCCCAGCATACCGCCTGTCATATCCCTTGTAGCCACCTCCGTCCCACCACATTCTTCATGAATGGAAACTATTCATATCATTAGACTAGAAATACCCTAGTAAACAGGAAAAAACCCAGAAGATTTGCCAGCAGGTGCTATGGGAGGGGAGAAGGCGATGGTGATCAGCAGCTTTGGCGCAGCCACGTGAATGGTACCAAGCACGGCAATTTAACCATCTCTCTGCAGAGAAAGTCACAACCATGGGGATTCATATTTCGAGAAGGCTTTCCAAAACACTGTTGGCTCCTATCTCAATCCACCATTGTACATGCTATTCATCACAGGTCATGACAGAAATTATATCAGCATCAGCAGCAACCAGAGTAGCAGAATATTCTGCAAGAAAAAAACCAAACCAAAAAAACCCACTGGTGTTTACCATGAATAATGTCACTTGTTCTACAGTTTACAACTTCCAGTTAAGAGTTGTTTGGCTCTGAGCTAATGAAAGCGCTTTGGGAATACTGGCTGAAAGGAGGGCAGCATCCAGATGTATTTGATGGGAGTAAAAACCTATGTAAGCCCTACATTTCTTGTCTAAAAGTCACCCCCCCAGAATAGCTTGTGATCTAGTTATTTTTATTCAGAGAAGAGCCTGTGCCTTGAGTTTGGATCAGAGTCCAAATTCCACTAGAGTTTCAGACTGTTGTTAAGGTAGGATGCTCCATTCTGGCCCAGTTCAGAAACAGGATGACCAGTAAATTAGGGATCTCATTTAGAGTCAGGCTTGGACATTAGTGGTCCATTTGTACAGGTTTATGTCATACAATAAATGCAGTTTTACATTAAAGTGGGGTTTTTCTCGAGAATTTAGAAACTGTGTCCCCTTTTCCACATTTCAGAAAGGCTGCAGGTTGTTTCATGGATGCTAGAAAGACTTCTGAGTCTCACCAGTCCTCAGAGGTTACCATTTGATAAAGGAGAGCACATTTCACTAGCTGAAAATCACAGTGGTGAGCAGTAGCAGCTCCGTGTGTTAAAGCACTGTCAACACACACACACATTTACTATTAGGCCACACACAGTACTATAACTTGCTCCATTTTGTCTGTGCATGCAAAGGTTCTTTGACAATTTTCTATATTTTGGGATGTGGAAACCCTGTAGGAATTATAGGATCTCTTAAAAACCACTTGCCCATTTTCTTCCTCCTTCCTCCCATTTATGAATGATCCCTTGAGTACAGGCACTTTCTTCATTGCCCCAACTGGATATTCTTAAAGACTTTATTATAACTTACTGGTTCAGCTTTAACCACAGTGCTAGTAACATAATAATTAATAAAAATTTCTTGTAAATGCTCTGTTAGTAAATCTGGAAAATAATGATCTCTTAGTTACCTGGGCTTCTACCCGACTATGTACCCATCCTAGAGCCCTGGTGTACACAGGAGGCTGACACAGTTCCAAACACACCAATTTAGTTGCTCATGTAACAAATAAATACCTCACACATATTGTACACACATGCTTGACACAAAATGTAGAAGTGTGCATTCACATGAAACAGGAGTAATATAATCTATTCCAGTAGATGCATCCACTCCCATACTCATCTTCAGACCTGTAGATGCAGGAACTGTTTGGGGCTGTGGATGTGTTCTGTGGGAAAGGATGGAGCTGCCTTCTCCCCTCTCCCTCTTTTCTGTAACTCAGGGTAAAGCAGTGCAAGTGAAAGTGCTCTCTCTTATACGTAAGGAATGTCAGCTGGATTAACAAGCACCACCTTTGCCTGCACTGAAAACTATCTGAAAGGCTTCATCTGACAGATTAGGAAGACCCTGGACAACCTTTTCTAAGAGCAGAGCAAGGGGTATAGGTGCCATCAGCAGAGGATTGGTAGCAAGCATCTGGAATGGCTGTAACATTTCCAACCAGCTCAGCTGTTTGAAAATAAATGCCTGTCCACAGCCTTATGGAACTGAGCTGGTACATCTTCAGACATCCCTTACATAAATCTCTTGTACACTCAAGAGATTTATGATAAACACTTGCTCTTTCCTTAACCTCCAAAACCTTTTCCACCTGCTGAATAACTCAAGAGTCTTTCCTCTCACCCAGCCTGTTCAATATCTATATAAAGCCTCTGGGGAAGATTCGGTGGCACCCCAGACTGACTTGTCAGCAGTACACATATGACACCCATCTCTACATTATCTTCACCTCCCATGCAAATAACACCATTACTCAACTCTTCAAGGGCTTGACTAAGATCAGCAAATGAACAAAGTTGGCAGAAGGTGAATTGTTGCAAGAGCCTGGGCTGATAATGGTACAGGAAAGTATTTTACACTGTGATAATGTCCACTGCTGGCATTAAGACCAGCTAAATATTTAGTGTTCATCTGAATTCCATCATCCTGAAAACCCCAATAACTGTTGCTGCAAAAGTCTCAATCCTTCAGCACTATTTCCAATCAGATAACTGAAAAGATTGGACTTGGCCCTTATGCTTGATTTCTACAACCTAATGGATTTAGAAATTACAACCCATGCAAGAAAGCTTCTAGCCATTTACTCAGCTGCACAAGACCACCAAACAAACTTAAGGTCTGTTCTTTGCTCTGCTGACTACTCAGTCCTAGCTTAAGGCTTTGCTCTTATTTTCAAAGCCTTCATGACTTTAGCAAAATTGATTTAAGGGCATCCACACTTCTGAAACATGACACTGTTGAAAGCTGACAGTTATATTGCTCTGTAACAAAATAAATACCCGTTTTGGAGGGTGTGTGCGCCAGGGACAGAGATTCCCTGCTGCCTAGAACACAACCTGCAAGAGACACCCATAAATCTTGGAAGTGCAGAATAAGAGAGAAACTCCAATTTTTCAACTCAGCCTTCCTGTCTCTGTTCCAGCTATACCGAAACCATCAGCCTGAACAAGCAGTCCATGAGACATTGGAGGAAGTCTCATTTCCAGAGGACTCCACTGGTAGTTCCCTGGTGTCTGATAAAAGGCTAGCTGAGCTGGTAACATGCTGATGGTTCTAGCACAGACAGGCTCTTTCGGGTACCCATCTGCCTTTCTCTTTCAAACTCACAGGAACCTCATTTTAGATCTGTATTCTTTTGTCAACAGTCTCAAACTTCTGGGGAGGTGAGAAGGGAAGGCACATAGAATCACACATACAGACAGATTTACACACACAGCATGAATTCACAGGCTTTGTTTTACTAGGAAAGAGTTATTGGCAAAAATACCCTATGTAAAAGATAGGAGAGGAAATGAGAGAGAGGAATGTCAAAGATGTCTTGTGTTCATTCTCATGAGCTCATAAAGTGATTGGAGGCAGATAGATAAAGGTATGCAGGAACATCTGAGGAGTCACTGCTTTCCAACACACCAGTAACAGCCAGCAACTCAGAACCTGGAGAGACACAAACATTTCCAAATGACAAATGAGTCATTAATGATAATTAGATCTCACAGATATTTATTTACTCCTAAAAGAAATCCAGAAACTGCTTTTCAATTATATGAGATGCAAAACAAGGCAAAAAAGTTGAGATACCATTGAAGCACACCTGAATCTATGTCTGTAACTCACTGCTGCACAGGGAAGGGATGTTGTTTTAAGGTTGCATTTCCATGTTACTTTTTCATTTCCTGACCATTGCTCAGCTGCAATGCATCTATGTTTAAATTGCCCGACAAGGAAAGTAAAACAGAGGTACCCCAATAGGGCAACCAACCACACATGTATCTATACACTATTCAGAATAAATGCCCTGACAATGCAGAATTTTCATGATGCACCTAGCATTCCATGAATCCTCCAGCTGATCTTGCCTGGGAGGAAAAATGTGCATGTATGAGCAGGGATACTGTTCAGAGGCACTAAAACAGGTTCATAATAAGTCATCCTGTTTTCTTCAGCACAAAAAACAAGCCCATATGAGGCATTTTTTATTCTGACAACAACTGGCAGTAACTCTCTGCATTTCAAAGGCCAGTCAGACAACTTTTCAAATGGTTAAAAGGTGTGTGAAAGTTGAAAACTTGGAAGTCTTGCCAAAGTTGATAAAACTTTGTTGAAACACTAAACAAAAGTTTCCACGAAATTTTCACTGCAACCACCACTCAACTTGAAATCTGCCTAAATTTGTTCAGACCTTTGGGCTAATCTGACAAGAAGTAAGTGGCCAAGCAAACCATCAGAACTGAAACTTGTAATCACCAAAGAGGCCCATGCAAAGCCTCTGCCTCGGTGGGGTTATATCTTGTCAGGCTCTTCCAGTGCTTAATTCCAGCAGCAATATTTGCGCTGGCACATTGTGCCAGAGAGAGAGCATTTTTAAGTTACAACTGAAAGGACAAAAAAACCAAAAAAACCCAAAAAAACCCAAAAAAACCCAACTAAAATTATGCTGGTTTAATCATTTGCTAAGGCAGCTAGCATTGTCATGAAGGTGTCCAAATTTTAGCACTAACCAGCCTCCTCCCTGTTCTCTCCCAAAACTCTTATCTTCGTTTCTTAAAGTGACAATTCAGAAAACAGCCAGAGTGCTGATTCTTTCTGCCTCGTATCCTCTGCCACGCTTGCACATGTGTTTATCCAGTAACAGGCATCACTAGTGAAACGGGATTACGTTCCACTGGTGAAGCGCATGAGCACAGCCCTGGGTGGGGCTGCTGGAGGATCAACTCTTAATAAGGTGTCCAATCTATAATCCAGCAGGGTGAAGAGCAACTGGCTCTCAGAATGAATAGCTCTTCTGTTTTACCATCTCCTGAGGCTGGCTGTTGGGCCGGCCCGCCTCATCCTTTTTTTTTTTTCCTCTCTGTCTCTCTGATGCTGCTACTCTTTTCACTAAGTTTTTGCTGTTTCCCAGACTGGAAATAGAAAGAGGAAGGAAGACAAGAAGTATCCACCCGTATCTGGTCACACAGTGCGAACTGCAGCAAGATGAGCAAACGCTCTCCTAAGCGTAATAGGAAATAAACCCTAGCTATTTACTCATCCCCAGAAAGTTTCGTTTCAGCCTAGGATCCTGCTCCCGGGGACCGCCTTGGTGCCAAGCGATGTCTTTAAAAGGATGCTGGGCGCAGGGCGGGATGCCGGGCACGCCCCGAGGGGGCAGCGGGATGCGGTGCCCGGGGCGATGCTGGC
>VZTN01005653.1:450309-477389 GCA_013400515.1 Erpornis zantholeuca | reverse complement strand
ACCCGAGCATCTCTCTGTCTTTCCTCCAAAGTGGTTCTCTGGACAAAGATTCCCCCTGTCCCGGGGGGCCTGTCGCAGAGCCTCCCATACCTCCAGGTGGCACATTGAATAGGTTTGCTTCCCATGGCGATGAACTTACCCAGCCTCTCACAAACCACTCATCTGCTGCGTGCTGCAGTCAGGAAGAGCTGCTCCTCAGGAGTGACTGCTCCTTGCTACCCACCGTCCTCCCCTCTTTCTGCCTCTGTGCTTGCACTGTGTGGTGTAGAATGATTCTTTCCTGTCTGCAGCACTTAAACAAAAAAAAAGAAAAAAAAAAGAAAAAAAAAAAAAAAAAAAACCTTAAATACTTTCTGAAAGTACCATCTGAAAACTTTCCATCATTCCATGCTTTCCCCCTTGCCAAAGCAAAGTGAAAGGTGATTACACCAGCCACTTAATCAATCTCTGTCAGGGTCAGGGGCATCTGGCTCCTGTAGGATTTTTTATAGTAGGAGTCTGTTTCTAGGACCATTGGCTCTTCTGCAGCAGGATGCTGTTTTCCAGATCTGATTTAAGCTGAACTCCAAAAGACCACAGAGAAAGAAGAAGCAGGGAGTGTGCAGCCAACTTCCTGGAAAAGACACCCGAGCTGTTCTTGTAGCCTCCTGCACCCACACTCCGTCCTCCCTAGCCCCTACAGCTGTGCCAGCACTATGGGCTCTAAAGGCACGGGAAGTGGCCCACAGCTGGCCGTGGGAGTCTGCCTGGTTTGAGCAGTGTTTTCAATTAATAGCCTGCTCAGCAGCCACGCCATGTTCTGTGAGAAATGCTAAGTGTCACTAGCAGTCTCTTGGTCCAAAATGTTTGGGAGAGCCAGTGTTCTGTCCCCAACCTCACGGGAACTTTGCATCTGGGAGGAATGCCTGGGATGGAGAACACAAAAGGACAAGCTGGACTGGAGTACCCATTATGCCATTGAAAAAAAATGAAAATAAGATGTCAACAACTTCTATGGGGCTAATTGTTTCTTCTCAAACAGATTGTTAGCTTATGTGAATCAGGGTAGCTCTACTGAGTAAAGCAAAGAATGGAAAGGGGGAGGGGGATAGCCTTGGGATCAAAAAGGCACAATATGGGTCTTTATCCCCATTGCTTGCTGGCTACTGAGTAACATTAACTTATNGAGATAGTGGCAAGAGAGATGAACAGACAGAGGGTGGTAAGACTGAGTAAGTTTCTGCAAACATCACCACGAAAGGCCACCCGAAGAACTGGGCCTTGACTCCCTTTCTCTGCATCTCCTGCTCCGGCCCTTGCTGCTCCGCTGTAGCATCAAACTCAACCACACAAAACTAAACTTACTAAAAACCAGAAACTGTCATTTTCTGAGCCAGATTTCACCCCTGAACTGGTCCACCCTATAGGTACATGCACTTTGGACCAGGTGTAGAGATAATACAACTGCTTTTTTCAGCATCAGTGCCAGCTTGAAGAGTATATCAGACTGCAGCCTGGTAAAACATTGGGAAATCCCACAGCGAGCCACAGAGTAGGAAGCTGTACTTTAATTTCGGCAAAGCAAAGATCCGGCAGTGAGTGAGTGAGTGGAGTGATGCAAATGCACCTAGTCAGATTTCTCCACTGGACCTTCAAGAGAAAAAAGAGGTAAAACATCAAGCACAAAGGGCAGCCTGACATCTCCAAACACAAAATCAGGACAAGCCAAATCCTGTCCAATTGCACAACATTAAAGAGTGATTCTGTGCTCTCTTACTTTGTGCTAAGGGAACAGCAATGTTCTGACCTGCAGTGATTTATGTGTAGCAAATTCATGCCATAAACAAGTGAGAGGAACCAAAATCTCATGTCCTAATTCCTCAAAGCAAAATCAAATTCATTATTGGCAGCAAGTTTGTAGATGAAGAAGGTAATGCTTATCCTTATTTGAATCCAATAGAAACATCCAAACAAGGGAAGCAATGCTCCAAGAGCTTTTCTCCATTACATTTGCAAATAATGCTAAAAGAAAAATTAATCATTTCACATGCTTTGTAAACTAATTTATCTTATGTTTCCCCAGCTGGACAGGTGTTACTACCTCCAGTGAACATATGAGCAAGCTGAGTAAGACAGACCTGGCACTGCTTTTAGGTAGTGTCTAATTTTCAGTGCACTTCGGTGTACAGGCAGCTTCTGTTAATTTTGGCTAGAGTGATTAATACACATGTAAGACAGATTCTGGATATCTGAAGCTACGGGGCTAAAATTAAAGCCCATGTTTGATAATGTGATCCTAAATGACTTGCCCTTGGCTGGGCAAGACAGGGAATCTGTTGCAGGATCAGGACAATAAGCCAAGTCTTCAGATTCCTCGGGGCTTGTCTCCACAAGAAATGTAGGGAAGCAACACAAAATTGCAGCACGCCAGAAACATTCTCCCCAGGTGGACCCTTGGGTGTTCACTGCTTTCAAAAAGAAAATTTTAACCCCTCCATAAATTCATCCCTTCCCCCACAAACACAGGGAGACCCACTTCTCAGTGCTTAGCACCATCACTTGTTGCCACTCTCTAGACTGAGAGGTGCTGGTGGCAAGAGAAGGATGTGGTGACTCCAGAGGTAGCAATAAGAAAGACAAGGGTAAAGTTTCACTTCGTTTTCAGCAGAAAGCTTCCCCATGAAGATGTTTTAGTTTGCCATCAGCACTGAAGCAGCTTACCTGCGTTTCAAAGATGGGTGAGCTACCTCCCACTCAGCACACTCAAGGTTGTGCGTACCCATTTTAAACAGACACACAGAGGCTCTGAATAGCTGCCCACACTAGCTGGAGGACAATGCCAGCCCTAAGAAGGAGCTGTGTGGTTTCATGCTAGTACTAAGCAACATTTCTCTCTGCAATGAAACCTCTAAAGGTAATTTAACAATGTCTACATGGGGACTGAGCTACAAATGCACATCCTCCCAAGCTGAGGTGCTCCTGGAGAAGTCTATTGAGCCAGTCTGTGGCTACCATCCCTTCAGCTCTGCTCTGCTCAACCGTGCTTGAATACTTCTCACCATTTTTCAGGCTGAATGAGGTAGGTTAGAGGGGCCTAGTATCTCAACATTACAAGCTGCCACTGAATGACAGGAAGTGGTCAACCCACAGCTTACTCCTTGGATCTGAAGCAGCAGGAACCTCTGGCACCAGGGAAGAGCTGGAGACAGAAACTTCTGCCACAGCCTACGTGAATGTCTGTGGCCTAAGTGCAGGGTGACAGTGTCCAGGAGTTCATCCTCTGGCTTGTCACATGCCAGCTTTCACATGGAAATGAGCCTAGTGCTAATGCATTAAGTCCTGGCTAACATTTAAAATGGTGTGGGCATAGCACTGCCGTTATTTAAATTCTCAAATTGGTATGATACAGCTTAACTGGCAAAGATCAGTGTAGGCTATGTCTTCCAAAACTGGTGGGTGCAAAGGAAGTGCCACAGTACCCTGTGGTCAGGGTGGCAGCCAGCCACAGAGTGACCACCCAGTGGTGCATGCACCACACAGGCAAGCCTGAGGTCACTTTATGGCCTTGGTGGAGTTGAAAAGAGGAACCCTTCAGGTTACAGACATAAAGCTGTTTGGACTGTAGCAGACTCCTTTGGTGTAGCTTCTCCTCATTCCTCACAAGCCCATAGAGAGACTTACACCTGCTGTCCCATGACACCAAGTCAAGTGTTTGTGTAGCTAAGCTCCAAAGACTTTTTCTAAGGACCTTTGGGTTAAAAAAACGCCACCATGCATTCTCCCTGAAATGCATGTCTTTTCTTTTAAGTGGATCATTTCACAGGACTGGCTTAAAGGGCAGCTAGACAAACAGCTGTATCAGCACAGCCGCTGAAGCAGTAACCTGGGGCAGTGGAGAGGGAGCCGACAAGAACAGCCACCTCCCTCAGCTGCAAGCTAAAGCTGGACACCTGACTGTGGCCCAGCTCTACCTTTACTTTCCAAAGTGTGTGTTTTGGTTTGGATTGGTTTTCTGGTGTTTTTGTTTCATTACATTTCCTAACAAAACTAGACTTAAGAAATTGTTCTTTCTGTCAGTTTTCCCGTAATCCGTTTAAAGTCTGATGTCCCATTCTCAGTCAAATCTGAGAGAGTTTCAAACATAAAATGTTGCTCTAAATCTGTCAGTGTCTGGGTAGAGGCCCAAATTTGTGTCCTCTGCAAGGGGAAAAGCAGGGAAAACTCAGCTGCTACCCAATGCTGCTCTTGTCTGTGCTCTGACACACAGCTCTGGCCAATGGCTTCACAGGGATGGGGAGGAAGCTGAAATGGTGAATTTGATGCTCACCATACAAGGCCAGGCTTTGTCACTGTAATTGCATGTGCACAGCCTGCCTTTATCCAGACTTTGAACCTTATGGCATGTAGACTTCAGTGTATACTTGTGTTTCAAAATAAAGTATCCTGTCAGAAGTTCCTTCTATGGGTCATTAAAATGCAGTTAGTACTTTTAAATCTATTCAGTGACTTCTGCATCAGGCTACTGTAAGATAAACTGCCTTAACAGCACAAGTAGTACAGATATCCTTAGTGAAAAAAGCTGGTATTTACTTCTGTGCAGGGACTCATGTGTACCATTTGTGAAATATGATGACTGACACTGTACTTGTATTGCTAAAATGCAGTTTCTGGGGGGACCTCAACACAGAGATTAATTTCATCTAACACGAGAGGAAAAAGGTAACTTGTCAGCCGGATAGGTTACTCGCTGATCTATAAATCAGGGAGAATAACAATGCATTCTGTATTCCCGCCTGTTCCCACACACTCCTGCTTGTCATCGCAAGAGCTCTTTAGTACCCTGAAATACAGCTTGACAATAAAAATTAATTGAAAGTACGCTAGAATCATTAACTTTTGGAGCTTCACAGTTTGCCCATCCTTAAATAATGCTGGTTATAAAATCCTGTTTGCACTACAATTCCTTGGCTCTGCGCCATGTAGCATGTAGAGAAATCAGCAATATGTGCAGCAGGGACTTCGCCGGCTATAATATGAATGTACATAATAGACTTTCTTCTTTAACTCAGCAGCAAAACACTGACTCAGATCTAGAGACCAGTTATAGTCCCAGTGGTGTTTACTCTGTGTAATTAGCAGTATCAAGTGTGTTGTCTTTTGGGTAGCCTGATTGTTTCCATATGCATGAGTACCTTCTGTGAACGCAGACAGGGCAAGAGGCAGACAGCACTCAAAGCACACACAGCGTTATGGGAAGCACATATGTTTTAAATACCTTATCTCTACAATTAAGAAGAGTTTAGAAACTGGTCATGTAAATCTTGGAAATGGAGCCAGCAGAGAGAGAAAAAGACCTTCTTTCCAAGCAAGAACTTTTCCTGGGTAACTACTGGAACCCAGGTGCCAGAGATGGTGCAGACATCTCCCTGCTTGCTGATGGGAGAGCGGCACGAATCCGTAGCTCATGCATTGCTCCGGGAGGCAGAAGGCTGTTGATGCTGTGTTGGGGCCCAGAGGAAGACTGGGCTGGCATTCGAGGTGGGGCGTGCCTGGGAATGCTGCACAACATTCATCTTAGGGGCAGGTACTTGCTGAAATTCCAGTTACTGAGAGAGGTGGCTGAGGCAGAGTGAGGCCTTGCCTCTGCCTCGCAAAGAGTGCAGTATTTTTACCTCAAGCTAGTGTTTCTGACCTGTCCCAAGGTAAAAAAGCGGTGAAGCCAAGCAACTTCAGCCTCACTGCAAGGCAAACCAGGCAAGGTCAAGTGGGGGCTGCTGCTGGACTTGCCTACATCAGTAGCAGTTACAGCAGGGTTTAAAAATAAAATACATTAAAAAATCCTTGAGCACAGGAAAGACAAGCCCTAATGTCTGTTTTGCAAAAAAGAGTATGAAAAGGGGTTTGTTTGGGCTTATTTGTCCCTTGTTCTCCCTCTCCCTTCCATGCCCCCAGCATAGCCACGTCTCTCAGGCTCTCTCACCTCAACCCTCAGGCCCTTGCCCTGTGGCTGGCAGCACGGAAGCTGCAGAGAAGTGGGGAGAGACAAGGAGAGCCATTGCAGCCTGGCTCCTCCTGCTCCGTGCTGTCCTCAGGATCCTCCACACACCTCTCGTTACAGCAGGGCCCCTCCGCACCTCACCCTTCATGACGGTGCGCCTCGAGGCACACCTTGCTGATTGGGAAAGGCTCTCCCAGGATATTCCCTCGCACACCTATTTTTATGGCAGCAGTAGATGCCTGAATAGTTGCCATCTTAAGTAACTGTCTCAGGCTGTGTGCTCCCTTGTGCCATCCCATCATCCAAGGACAGCCTCCCCTCCACGCTCTTCTGTGCCTTCCAAAGCCTCCTGTGTGTGCTATCACTTTGCTAATAAGATTTCAGTATCCGTTCTGTAGCAAACCACTCAATCTATAACCTGGACTCATCACCGGAGAGTGCTTGACCAGGATACTACAGCTACTTGGTTGTCATCTTTGCCACTGCAGATATGGTAAAGATTTAACCTTAAAACTTGCCCTGCAGTAGAGAAAATACACACTTGCAAAGCACTTTAAATTTGAGCAAGTGGAGCTACGCTTACTGGCTGTACCAACTTGCATCACACAATTTCACCTCCCTTTCTCTGCTACCTCTAGGAACGATCAAAAAAGCTCTCCAAGCAACCTCTTTCATTAATAAATCTTCACTATAAAATACTACTAAGCAGTATTTTATGCAACAAATCCAGATAAAACATTCTTCTCTACACGTCTTCTTGAAAATATCTTGCAGTTTGTGATTTAGATAGAATTCTGGAAGCCTGGTAAAAATAAAAACCTTTTACTGAAAAAGGCATACACTGCTCATTGTCGATCATTCATTAAACAGCCTAGCAGTTTGTTTCAATCATGTCTTCTGACATTAGGAATGAGGATACTACTATTTTAATAATAAGCTATCAAACAGTTTTGTGAATAGTCACTCCATTTTAATTTCTTGAAAAGCTCTGAAAAGGTGAAAAATGCATTTGCAGCACAGCTACTGCTGCTTATTCAGAAGTGTATATTATTTCAACCACAAGATTTGTTTATCTCAGTGAAAAATACTGCACTCAGAATTAGTTTAGTAGTTTTTGTATCTATCACTGTTGTCATTCTGCATTTATTATTTTCTCAGTGGTTCCTGCCAGGTTTTTTTCTATTTTCCTTTTCTCATTTCCAGTTAAACATCTGCCACTGACAAACACACTTCACAACATGAAGTCACTGACACTCGTGGCCACAACAGATGCAGGGAAGCCCACTGTAATCACTCAACCTAAAAAACATTTTCAGGGAGTAAAAATAATAGGGAAATAATCTGTGTGCAATCTTGTGTCCTAGCAAACCTCCCTGCAGGTGTGTAACTCTTCCCTAGTGCGTGGCTTACCTGAGGAAAGCTTAAAGATGCTTCAGGTACTGCTACCAGCTTAG
This sequence comes from Erpornis zantholeuca, assembly GCA_013400515.1. Taxonomy (NCBI): domain Eukaryota; kingdom Metazoa; phylum Chordata; class Aves; order Passeriformes; family Timaliidae; genus Erpornis; species Erpornis zantholeuca. The sequence continues at coordinate 469,958 of VZTN01005653.1, read as the reverse complement.
TACTCACAGCATACAGAACAATGCATGCTACTTTAAAAGTTTAGATAAATAATAAATATGTTTTGTGGCCCTTTAATGTATAAAATGTTAGGTTAACTGACAAGTAGGAAGGTTGAGTTCAAATTTAAAAATTAAAAACACAAATGTATTTCATACTGAGTACCTAGACCCTGCTACATGCACATTTACATAGAGAGAATATCTGGAAAAGCACTGTTTCCGCTGTGATGGAAATAATATACTCTTTATGTGTCATGTTATTTTGAGTCATTATTAATCTATTACTCAGCCCAGTTTGTAAATGTGGTACAGCATTAAACATTTAGGGTGACATTGAAGATTCAGGCCCTGGACTCTGCAGATGTAAGCGTATGTGTAACATGTGCTGAGGTGCTTACAGGAATGGAGCAGAAATATGTATCAAGCCCAAACTTGAAAACAGGTGGGTTTAAGTTATACAAGGACAAAGAACAGTGAACTAATTTTTAAGCAACACTTCTTGCATTTGGAAATTAAATGGCTCTTTTTATTCCCATCTCCACCACACAAAAAAAGAGCCCAAAAAAGGGGTCGAGAGAGAAACATGTGAAATCTAAGTCATAATTTTAAAACTGAGGCTCCTTTTCACCATGGAGGAGGTGGGAAATAACTTTTTTTTGCTTTTTATTTGCCAAGGACTGCCTGTCCAGCATCAGCCCATGTCTCCAGGTCAGCAGGTGTCTAATACTGTGGGACAGGAGCCCTTCCTTGGCACCAACTGGGGCGCTCCTGCAGGCTGGGCTCCACAGCAAGGAGCTGGTCATAGCTGGTATTTTGCAATAACAGAACTGAAAAATGAATCTTTTTTTTTTTTTTTTTTAAGGGTTTCTTTCAGCACGTCTCGTGGCCACCATGGTGGGCTGGTGGGTGTCCCAGCAGCCGGGCTCCCCCGTGACCCCAGGAGGGTTCCCACGGCCGTGCCCTCAGGCCTGGCACATCTGCATCCTCGGGGAGTCGCCCCTTCCAGGTCCCGGTGTGAAAGGAGCTCCCAAACCCAGCACTTGCTCAGAGACCCGGCGGTGCTGGGGGCCACCCTCCTATCTCCATGCCTCAGGCCCTGCTTTCTGAAAGGAGCCAGGAAAGCCTCTGAAAGGACTCCGGGAGCCGGGGTGGCAGCCCCCGTCCTGGGCCTGGTGAGCCCCAGCCACATTCCAAACGCTGGTACCCTCGGGGCGGCACCTGCCCCCGGCTTGTCTACACCCCCTTCCCAAACACTGGGGCCCTCCCCCGGCCTGGATAGGCCTCGGCCGCCCACAGCACAAGGCCAGGGATAAGCAGGCAGCCTCGCGGCGAGGTGAGGTGGGGTGCAATGTCTGCCCCGGCGTGGGGCGAAATCCCTCTCAGTCGCCCGCAGGGAAAGGGAGTGTCCCTCCCAGGGGAACAGACGGAGCGCCCTCCTCTTACTCACCTGCCTGCCCGCCACTTTGGGAGGCGGGGGGACGTGTTGCAATTGTTCTGGGGAAAGGGACGAGCCCCAAGAGCCTGAGAATGGGAGAGGAATGGCGGGGTTACATAAAAGAGGTGGGCGAGAAGGGGAGCGGGACAGTCAGGTGGGCGCATCCAGGCTAATCCAGGGTGCTACGAGAGGAAGCTGAACACTCGTCCCAGTGGGGCTGGGAAGCACAGGGAAAGGGGGTACAGCCTCTCGCTGCAGCTGGTGTTGGGTGCAGGCATCGATGCGGGGTCGTGAAAGGGCTGGACAAAGGGCAGGAGCAGCACCGCGGCACAGCCAGGGTGGCGGGAGGGAGGGAAGCCCTCCTTTCCCGGCGGTCCGCAGCCCCCCTCCCGTTCCCCGCACGCTGCTGGGGAAACCTGCGCTGCTGCTGCCTGCTAGGAGACAGCTCGGGGACTGCGGGTGTGCGAGGCTTGCTAAATGGAGGCTCTGCTGCCCTGCTGGTTGCTGCTGTGCTCGGGGAGGGAGGAGGAGAGGGAGGAGGAGGAGGAGGGAGGGATGTGAAAGTGGGTCAGGAATGTAACTAGACTCTGCCCCCCTTGTTGCAGGCGCAGGCGGCGCTGCCTTAGCGATGGAAAGCAGGCATTTCAGTGTTGATGTTCCCCAGTCCTGCCGGCTGACGGTTACTAGGGGATCCTGAAGGATGTGTTTCCCTGTGACCCTTTGAGAAGAAAAACTTAGTTGCCGCAGTAACCAAGTTTGGCTTGGATGCAATGATGCAGTAAATAGCATAGGTGAGCCTTGCTAAATGGAGGAGGAGGAGGAAGCTGGAACTGTACAGGCTGGATAACTCTTGCAGTCAGGTCAGGAAATGTTTAAAAAATATCCCAACAAATTGTATTAGTTAAGTACACGACTTTTACATTTTTTCATGCAATAAAACTCTCAGAATTTATCACCTATGTATTGTAAACTACTAAGTAAACTGAGATAGAAGTAAACTGCCTTATTGATGTAGCATGAGGTACAGAGCTCACCCACGACTCTCCAGTAGCCCTGAGCAGCCGTTTTCAAATATTTTTGTTTGATGGCCTGAATTTTTGAAAATTAAGGGGTGTGAAAGAAGGTGAAAGCTGACTCAACACCTTAAGTTTTCATCCATCTTCTTTTTAGCATTGTTACTTTTGACTAACAATTTTCAATTTTGTTACTTAGATTAAAAGAGAACCCATCAACCCTGCTCCTAAAGGAAATCCACAAACTACTTTCCACTTTCCACAAAGTGGAAAGCAAACTGAAGTAACAAGCGAAAAAATTTAACTTATTAAATTTAATAAAAATTTAAATTATGCATAATTTCTTCCTATTCCTTCCAGTTGTTAGCATCTGATTTCTATCTCCCTCTAATAGAGAAACTCTTTCATTCACAAGAGTGGGAAACCACTTCTCAGAGTTGGAATGAAGAACTGAAAAGAATCACAGAATACAGATACTGTGATATATCCATTTCTTGTTTAGTTTTCTTCCAGAGTTGTGTCTTTTCTAAAACACTGGTGTTCTAAAGAAAGAATAGGTTGCTGTACATGAGACTGATTCTGCTCCCAGCCTGAGTCCACAGAGGAGACCTGAGCTGTCAAGCTTACAGATGCATCAGGAGTGAGGGGACACACGGGCTGTCAGTGCAGGCCACAGCAGATAGGGGTGCATCTAGTCGATGGATGGGGGTATTTGTGTACATTTCATTAAGGGAACAAAAGTCACCGGAGCAAACTGTGCAGCTATTCCTTTTACTCCTTTGAATTATTTGTCAAGGAGGTATTGCTGTAGATAAACATCCCTTTAGCTTATTTCACTTCTGAAAGCTACTCAGTGTTTAAAAGCATCCATGCCCTTTAAATCAAGGACATTCAAGGATGCATAATGAATGTTACTCTTTCTATTTTTTCCATGAGATAATTTTTCCAGTTGATTTCCCCTATAATTTTCTACTAACAGATGAATTTAATAATGAAAGATAGATGGATATAAGCAAATTGTAGTGAAATATAACTAATATATTCCTCCTGTTTTATATTAATTAAAAAAAAAAGTAGGAATCAATAATGGTTTAAGTGCTATGGACCACAAAACTTTTCTTTAGCAGAACTCAGTGGAAGGCCTGGGTGATACCTTATAGATGAATGTAGCCTATTGCTTCCAGTAATGGAAAATATTTAAGACAGTCTTCATCCACAGTTTTAAGATCTATAATGGCTTAGGTATATCATGCTTATTTTTTAGTGGAACAATATTACTTGGTTTTGTCAACTTTCCTGGCCATGCAGAGCAGTCAGTGGACAGTCTTTCTTGCCATCTGCTTGCAAGGGCCTCTGCCATTGAGCTGTCTTGCAGATCAGGGTAGGGGGATCCCACAAGTCTCTGTCATTGTCCATGAAAATGCCAGGTTAGAAACTTCCTCTTTGGGGCCTGCCACAGAAAGTTTTGATGGTCCCACCTATTACCAGCACATTTTCCCTGCGTGTTGAGGCAACTCAGTGAGCTGGGAAAATTAAACATTACAGAAGAAGCACTTGTGCTACCAACCATTCCTTCCCTTACTGGCAGGGAGGGTCTGGTTTTGTTGTTAGTCCGGGGCACTGTTTATGCCCCTCTGGCCAAGCAAAGGGCACACTAAGCCTTATGGAAACAGTCATGCAAAAATCCTCCTGTGCTGTGTGCAGGAGCATGGTGTTTCCTATCTATTCCCCCGCCCCTTTCGGTAGGGATGATGTGAGGAAGGAGGTGTGGCCAGAAAGTTGCTGCTTTCTAGTTTTTCTTGGCTCTGGCAAAGGCCTTTCTATTCAAGGGTAAATGACAGGGACCTTGACGCCACTCTAAATCTGCAGGGATGTCTTAGAGGTCCCCAGAAGGACCAGATAACGTGACAAAGCATGAAGCACAGCTTAGGTATAACAGAGAATTTGACCTGTGGCTGCTTTGAGCAGCATCTCAGATCAGACCTCTATTGCCAAGATTTGGGCATGGGCTTAGTCTGCAGTGAGAGGCTGGTGGTTAATGCACAAGTGTGGAAAAAGAAGCATGGGAAAGTTCCAGGTTTGATAGCTGAATCCATGTGCCAAAGTATTTTTGCTTTGTTTTTGCTTTAACTTGTACACTGGAAAAACGGGAGGGGGAAAAACCCCACTATTTAAATAGGGCTTTTTCTAGCTGGGTTCAGCTGAGTCCCATGGTTATTAGAGAGGAAAAAAAGATGTATTAATTTTTACCAAATCATGTTAGCAAGCTAATGTGCATGGTTTAGTAAATTCTTATTTTATGAGTAATTTTAGCATGTCCTGGCTTTTAAAAATTATCTATTTCCAAAATAGATAATAATAATTTTAAAAAATATATTTGCTCATCTTGCTTCTATCTAGCAGAGGAACAATTTTGCATCTCACTAGACTGCCTATGTTTTCAAGGGGAGGATAGATTGGACCCTATTATAATAGACTAGAAGATTTCGCCACATGCTATATTTGCGCTTTAGTTCCTTCGTTAGTGTCTTGCTCTTACCAGACTGAATTGCAGAAACTTCTGTGTAAACAGGGTGAAACAATAGCAGCAAAGGTAGGATGCCATACCAAGCTGAATAAGGACCTCAAAGCCCATTACCATTTTAATGATGGCATTGTTAAGCAAAGCAGCCTCAAGATTAAATCGTTTACTTAATTAAGAAAACCTAGCTATTTATCGAGTGTTTTACCTCTAGCAACCAAAATACAGCAGTTTTTTCTTTTGGAACTGAGCTCATGTAGTTTCAAAGCTGTTTGCAGCTGAAGACTGTCAGCCACTCACTGCACTTATGAAACAGGTTTAAAAGCAGACACGGTTAACAGGATGTGACATAGACTCTCCTCAGCACAGCATCTGACGCATCCCTGTACTTTTCTAATAACTTAGAAAGAGGCTGCTTAAGCTTGGAATGCAACAGGTCTCCCTAAAGTTTGAATCCAACAAGAAAGCCTTAAGAAAGGTATCTCCCCACATGTATCTTATTGGGAATTATTTCAGTGAACTTTTGCTTATCAGTATTGAAAAGATGTGTTAAAACCAGTCTGACAACTTTTTTTTTCTGTAACGCCATGTGCTGGAGGGCCTTGAGAAAACAGTTTTGAAACAATATCAGAGCTGAGCTACTGAAATGCTTTGAACAAGAAGAATGTTCATTAAACATATTTCCCTGGTTTTTGTAGTGTCCCAACAGCACAACTAAGATATTTCACGATTTATAGCCCCTTTTCCAGTGAGATGCTACAGCAAGAGCTCAGAAGATTTGCATCTTGCAAGTAAGAACATGATGGATTTAAAATGCTTAACCTACTCTGTTTTTTTCAAAATTTTAGTTGTGAATTTACTGGATCCTGTTTCAAAACATGCCTATAAAAGCCTTAATTACCCACCCAGCTCCCCTTATCTTAATTCACTGTAAGTCAGCCAACACCCACGGGAGAGGCTCTGCAGTGACTGGACCATGAGAGATGCAGACATTTCGTACTTCATTGGAAAGTCACTGTGGTATAATCCTGCTTTCTCTGAGTTCCTATTAACTAACACCCCTTGGTGTGAAATTAGGTTTCATTGCCCAAGGCTGTACTCTTTTCTCTCCTGCAAAAGGGCTGTGCTTCAGGTCACAGGTCTGTGCATGGGTCTTCCCACCCAGGCCCAGGGCACAGTTAGAGCGTCTGCCTGAGAGATCAGCTCCTCTGCAGCCACCTGGCAGTGCCTGTTCTGCACTGAAGGTCTGAAGAGGGAAGACATGGATACGGAATTCGCAAAGCATGCCAGCTTCCTATCTGATTCCCCGTTTTCCAACCACAGATTTCTCAGTACTTCTCTGCACCCTGTTTTCTGATGTGTAGCAAAGCGTTTCAGGTCAGAATGGGTTATTCAGCACCTCTGAAAAGCACAGTCTCATTGTATACAGCTTGCTCTGAAAAATCAGAACTGAGTAACACAAAACCAAAATAATAAAATTTAGAAGAAATCATAGATATCATTTTGATGCTTCCTGACACAAAAGCTGATGCAAACAAAGAGTAGCATCATGCTGGAGTGAGGGGGACTGGCTTGAAGCATACCAGCTAAGACTAAAATTCTGCTAGAGGGTACAAGCCTTCCAGTACAGCTGGTCAGCAACAGAACAATTCAAGAAAAATCAGGATATTGAGAGAAATGTATTACAAAAATATAGAGCTCGACTCTAGAAATGTTCACTAGGGATACTACCCAGCAGGGAATGGTAAAGGAATGACATCTTTACATCTAGGGCTGTTTTGAAGAGCTGCCGTTGATGGAGCTTCCTTCTATGCATTCACGGGAGCTGCATCTGTGTCTGTTTTAGTAACTAGAAAATAGATGGTGGATCCTGCTATTGGCGGGACCTTCTACACATTCATCTTGGTATTTTCTTTGAAGTCTTGGGTAATTGCAAACAAGAGTCTCTGTAGAGATGATTTCTGCAACACAGGAAACACCTGTACACCCTCCTCAAATTATTTCTCCATGTGACAAACGCACACCAGCTCTGCTCTGTCACAAGGCCTTTTCACCCTAAAAGTTAAGGTCAGGAACCTCACAAAAAAAGCACTGGACAAGGCAAAATCCTTCCCCATAACCTTTCCTCCTTTTGCCTCCTACTCTGTGTTCTTTTTTCCCCCTGTATTATTCAACCCACAGCTTGCCTTCCTAGGCGCATCAATCCATCATTCCCTATATTTATTTTTGTGTCTGTTCCTCAGTTGTCAAGGACCAGCAGATTCTGTTTTTTATTACCAGTGTGCATAGAGCAGAGGTCCAGCTACAGGCTGGTTTGCATTCAGAAGCTGTAAAAGTAGAAGTGTACCAGTCAGTGATGCAATTTCTGCAATTTCTAAGCATTTTTCTTTATACAGCTCACACCTCTCTTCCTTCTTTAATGGAAGCCTACTCTATTTCATGCACTGAAGTGCACACTTTTGATATAAGCAGGCCCAGAGCTAGGAGAGAGGGCTCCTCTTCCTTGGCCTTTCTACATCTGACTGATTAGCTGCCCTCTCACCGCCTCAGTTCCTTCAGCTGTGCAATGGTGCTCCCAAAACTGTCTGTTTTACTATAAAGTGAGTTAAGATTCCTGGTGAAGAACAATGACATGAAATTAGACAGCCAGAGCTGTTGCAGCAATATTACATATGAGTATCATTGCATGGAGAGTTCTCCAGCAACTTTTTAGTACACACAAAGCAGCAAAAGTTTATTCAAGGTTAGCATCTTCTACTCTTAAGCTTGGCTATGTTGAATAGCATCTTAGATAAGAAAATATTTGTGCAGCATGATATCATTACTGTGGTCTTCTTCAGATCTTGTCAAGATCCTGGCAGAAATATTTGCAATAAGGAAGAAAAAAGAAAAGCTATTTCTCTTTTAAGCATTTATTAACCTTGAGACAGTCTGTACTTACAAGGAGGTAGTAAATGTCATACAAACAGCATCTCTTCCATTGTTCTCTGAAATCAGGATGGTTTCTAGTAATTTAAGTGTTATTATTTTATTACTAAGTGCTACCATTTATCTCTTAATATTGTACAGAAAACTGATAGGAGGTGAATTTCACAGTTTTGGAATTCCTTAGAGTTGGGTGTATCAGCATTTTTGTAACTTTATCTTTTCTCAGAGCAGGCCTCAGAAACTAGTCTTGTAGGATGCAACAAATGTTGGACAATTGAGGAACAGTTTTATAAGCACTTAGACCTGTCAGTTACACTGTCTTATTTTCTTGCCGTTGAATATGCCTAGCAAGACACTGAAGATTTTCTTATGAGAAAAGCAATGTAACTTGGAATTAAAATCCTCCCAATTAAAAAAATAATAGTGCTGCATTGCACTGAATCATGTAAATAACTTTGATACCAGAGCCACTGCTTCTTAATCTGATACCTGAATTTATTAATGGATATTTTTGGTTTAATTTTTAAAGCAACTGAAATGCACATGCAGATTTAGGGTTCTGGATAGGAGAGGAAAGTAATTACATTGCATCTTCACTCTTCTCCAACTCATCCCCTAAAATGTAATTTTCCACCAAAGCAGCAGTCTGTGTAAGATGCACAACAGTTGCATGTGTTGTACATTTTATTATTCTGAAGCAGAGCCTTTTCATCCTTACACTGTTTTACCTCCAGGTTCTGTCTGGGTCAGACACACGTTTTCCAAAGAATGCCCTAGAAAGCACTATGTGGATGATATTATAATTCTATATATTCCTACAATGGATCAGTGTGTCTGTGTAATAGGATTGTGAATTTTGCTTTGGAGAGTTAATGCGAATGCCAAATGATAAATAAAATGCTGAAATGAAAAGTAGGCCCCAAAGAACGGAAAGCTTTGTGTAATTCAGCATTTCTCTTTCTACCTGTGGGTGCTGTGAGGTTGCAGGAAGGGTTTATGGATAAGGCACAACCAGCAGAGAGCATGCAGCATCATCACTAAGAGCAGATCACCAGAATCCTGCAAAGGAACAAAGCACATGGCTATTCAATGCTTAAGTTAACAACTCATGGAGCCTTGTGATACTCAGAAGCATTTGGCAAACATCTAATATTGCTGGACTGTTTAAAGGTGTTTGCACCTTTAAGGTGCAAGGTCACATTTACAAGGGGATGTCTGTTATGCAATATTATTAACAGTTCTCTTTGCTGCTCTCTGCACACTAACCCCTTCCCACTGTACCAGGGAACTGTATTCCGTTCTTAGACAGCTGACTCCATTCTCTATTTTTTCATGCATACTTCTCTTTAGGAGATCATTCTGTGTACAAATCATTGATAATCAAAACCTTACTAAACATGATTTTTCAAATTATCGACATAAACACCTCTTTAGTTATGTCCCCCTTCTTTAAAGTTCAACCTATTTCTTCATTATATTATTTGTATTCCTGAAAGCCTTTTCTTTTGTGTTCACATAAATCTTCCTATCTCCCTTTAATCACAGTGGCCTCCACTACTTTTCCCAACTGTTTAGAATTCAATGGGAAGAATCTAACTTGTTTTCTTAGTAATAGTTTTCCAAGTGCTTCAACTTGCTGCAGCAATTTTTTCAAACCATAGAGGCTTCTAAATGAATATTTCTCTTAAAAGTTTCACTTTTAAACTAATCCCAAGATGCAGGAAAATATTTCCATTCATTTTCATCCTCTTTTCATCATAGATCACAGAACTGGTTATATTCATCATGCTATTAATTTTTAAAATGGGATGACTGTAGTTTGGCATCTAATTCGTACTCAAATGCTTAAGTTTCAGGGTTGCTCAGCAGCCATAGAAGCCATAGAAGCTCAATATGTGCTCAATATCTCTGGAAATCAGGCTGTGTAGGTGCCTAGAAAATACAGAATCAAATATCTGACTACAGGCATCCTAATTAGAAAAAAAAAAAACTTTTTTTTTTTTAATGTATTGAATATGGCGGAAGTATTGGTTCCTAGCAGTAACAGATCTCATGTCCATGCAGAACTGGCAGGTCTGATATGTATATTTATGTCTGGCAAATGTAATGATTTTTCTATTTAAATACTAAAATGTAATTACTAATCCTACAGTCCGATTTTACATGTTTGTTTCACTTTTTAAAGTCTAAAAAATGTCATACTATGTTCTGTAAAGTTTGAGGAGAAACAGCTAGCAGTGTGAATGGTGACATGATGTATTTTACTGATCCTGAAATCTTAGTTTAGCCCTTCCAAATTACATGAAGTTCCCTCTTCTCACATAGCCCTGGGATAATTGGATGGTATGGCATTCCAAAGCCTTTGGGATGCTAAAATAATCATGCATTAACCCTATAAACATACTTGTGCTTTGATGTTCTCACCACTTAGCTGCTAGCTGAATAATTGCAATTCACTTGTGATCGACTTTCATATGATAAGAGTGATAGCAAGGGTAAAGAGGATGAAAAAGTTACAAGACACTTGACATGTGTTTTTAGTTCATATGAAGAAAGCACATCAGTGTATGGGACTTGAGGTGGAGCACACCATGCAATTAAAGCTTTTGGTCCCCATTTCATTGCTGGAGGGAAGCAGGGTTTGTGCTCGGTGGTGGGGAGCAGCCACAGGAACTGGTTGTGGCTCTCCGGCTGAGATAAGCTGATGCTGTTCCCTTTGGCAAATCATTGTCTTATAAATTCCTCAACGCTTTGTTCAAAGTACAGCTGTGTTTCAATAATAACTTATATCTGTATAATTCCAGTTCAGTGGTTTTTATTACATACGCTGCTAACATTTTCACACGAGTACCCCAGCTGTACAGCAGTCCTAAGCAGTCAGCACTAGCCCAAAATCATGCCAGGAACTGTCTGTATTAATTTCCATGCTACCAAACTTTTGGATACTGAACTCTGATACACCACTCCCATCTTACTTTCTCTTCACTCCACTGTTGTCCTAGCTCTACAAAACTCACAACTTTATGCCAATTTAGACTCAGTTTACTGCCACAAGATTTTGCTGTAGTTCCTATTTACACATGCAGTATTATCCAAGTACCAAGTTTTGCAACAGCTGTCAGTTTCCAGATAGGAAATCTGAGCCTGCTCATTCTTTTCCAGTGTGGTTGGGTAATGTGGTGTTCATCATAGGACAGGACTAATTATACCAGCTCTACTGAATCACCACATTCAAGCTGGCACAAGGAATATTTCCTGTCTATTGCTGTGTCAGTAACCTGGAGTCTAGACCAGGAACATCATCTGTGGATCTGTCTTTGAGATTATCCCCCAAAAAACTGTATGGACTGTGGTGAATTGTATTCATTGGCTGGTAGACCAGGAATCAACAGAAAAACATCAAGCAGGAGTTTACTGATTAAGTCTGTGCCTAGAGAACAACAGACAAGTTCTTCTGAGGTGAATCACTCCCATTTACAGCAGAAACCACAGCTCTGAATCTCAAGTCACATAGGAGAATATTCACTGCACACTTCTTTATTGCATATAACCATAGCAAAACCCTATAAATACCAGATAAAAATAAACAGGAAACAAAAGCAATCTTACTTTTCAGTCAGAACTCTCATGCAGCTTTCTAGCCTTATTTAGCATGTGTGTATGTGTATGTAGGGAGATAAGCAATCATGGAGGACATTAGTGTCCTTCAACAGAAGGTCCTCATCTTTACATGAGGACCACTGCTCTGAAGGCTCCAAGGTGAATTGATCATATTCATTTTTATGTGTATTTTAAACAAGGCTTTACATCTAAATCTCAAGAGGTAAGAATACAGTGCTCCAATCCACTGTGCCACTGGACACCTTAGCAGTGGTGTTCTCCTCAGCCTCCTCTTGGACTGTCTGCTGTGTAACTCTTATTCTAGTGACATTAGGCTCTACCCTCAAGACTTTTCTTGGGACATTTTTGTTGTTGTTTCTTTGCATTTAACCATTTTAAAAATCATTTTGCTGAACTATTCAGGCTGCTCATTTGCACTCTAAGAATTCAGCCACTTCTGCAAGGGAAAGGACATAGAGGAAAACAGCCTAATGAAATAAGCTCAGAAGGTGTATGTCAAGTGAGTATGTAAGATTGTGCAGGAAATTATTAGAGAAAATGTTATTTGCAGTTGCCATTTAATCAAAATGCATAGCTCAGAAGGTTATTTCTCTGCTAAGTTTAGAGAGCCACAGCAGTCTATTACCACTTCACAAGAGATTGCAGGAAAAATTTTGCATGACTGTTAGGATTTCAGGGTATTTTCATAGACATTAATCCCAGGAGATTTAATCTTTGCTGTAAACACTGACTGCAAGCTGAAAATTCGGAGTTTAAATGTCTTCTGCCCTTTCTAGTTACTTGGCGTTCTTTTGAGGAAGAGGCTGATGTCTGTGCTCTGTTCTTAGAAATCATTTGTTTCAAGAGCTGAGATTTCCAGACAGTGAATCATTTCAGGTAACAGCTCTCTTGCGCTCATTTTGATAATAGCGGTTTAGGGTTTTTTTTCCTTTTCAAGTTTCATTTCAGTTAGATTACAGTCCCTTCTGACCACCAAAGTAATTGAAAATAATGATTAAAAAAAAGTTTATCTATCTACCAAATCTATCCTCCCTATAGGCTCGTTAAGAGAAGTTTCTTCTTTGTATTGCACAGAAGGGAAGAAGATTATGGAGCACATCATCTGTTACCAAGTTGAAGACAGGAATGCAGAAAAATGTATTGAGAATACTTTCTTCTCAAGAATCCTTTATTTAAAAACAAGTGAATGTTGAATGATAAATAAAGGTAAAAGCACTTAAATGGTTTTATCTCTAACATTGCCCTAATATTCAGACACTGTGCAATTATTGAGTTTTCTTTTTGTTGAAGCAAATACTCTCCTGTATGAAAGCTTCAGAAGTTATCTAAAATATGTCTGTATCTTACACCCCTCTGGTCTAAAAAGCTATCTTTTTCTGCTAGGAAAAACCTTGTGCTGATGGTTTTTGCTGTGGTTGTGGAAGTCATGTCAGTAGAAGAATTCCTTTTACCTCTCTTAATTGTGCCTCCATTATGGACAATCTGTTAAAAGAGCATGGCAGTTTTGACAAGCAAAGAGCTCTCCTGGCATAGTTACACCCCTATACGCTGCAGCAGAGCTATATCTACCCCCTGTACAATTTACAACAGCAAAACTGTGCTTTTGCCAGCATGGCTTATCTTATCATTGTCTGAATGACACAAGCTGCACTGGTGAAAGTATGGTTCTGACTGCATAACTCTGAGCATTCACTTCTTTTGGTAGCCCGGCCCTGTTTTAGCCTCAGTTGCAAACCATATCCCTTTGCACATCTGACCAGTGTAAATATGCCTGCAGAACTTTTTGGCATAAAACTGATGCAGTGCAATTTTGCTTCTGGTTTAAGGAGGCACAAAGCACAATTTAATAGGTACAAAATCTTAATGAATCTTTTTGTGCACATTTACCTGAGCCCCACCATTTTCTTCTGCCTCTTCCTTGATTCTTTGCCTACTGCGTCCACTGGCCATTTTTTTCCTGGTAATCCGGTTCCTGTCTCCTCTTCCCCAAATCCTGTCAATGCAGCCTTCCCCAAGTTACATTAATCTCTGCCCTTGAAAGTTGTCCTGCTTTTTCCTTCCCTGCAGGGTAACTGCTTCCTTGCATACTTTCTTCATGACTGCTGCCTCACTTCCTATTTCTTCATTTCTCCACTGCTTGCTGGCCCTCTCTGCTGCTTTGTGGGTGCATCTCAAAGCACTGCCTACCATCTTCTCCTGGGCTGGTGGTTCTTCCCTGTCCCCTTTTCTACTTGCACCCTCTAAGCTACAATTAGCTGTGGCATGAAGTTAAGAAAATAAAAATTGCGGGCCAGAAAAATCAAGAGAAACATCATAACAGCAAAATCCGCAAGGTACAGCCCAAGCTCCCAACAGAAACTGCCGAATTTTCCATAACTGAGGATACTTAAAGCTAAACCAAGACAGTACTGAAAAGTATACTGCACAGAGAAGAAATACTTGGCAGCCTCAGAGAATGGATAGCAGGTGTTTTCCATCTCTAGTTTGATACCAAAAGATAGTAAGTGATGCTTCAGCTGGATATTTGCACCTTCCTTTAGCTGCTGCTATATCCTCTTTGGATACAGCTGCTGCAGCCCTTTGAACAATGGAACATGAAGTTGCTGTTAACATGAGCATTTATTTTGTTTGTGAGAGGTTTCAGAATACACTCTCCCTAGCAATTCAGACACAGGGAAGCACACAGCTGGCTTACTACTTGCCTTCAGGAGGGAAAATAATCGCATTTAAGCTAACAATCAATTAGGTGTGAGAGGCTGGGTGGTCAATAAGAATGAAACATGTCAGTACCAAATCACAAGCTGGGAATTAAACACTGACTTATTTTTGCACACCTGTGTTTTTTGCATTGCCAGGCAACAAAAGCTGCTGGGCAACAATGCAGAGTTTTTAAACAAGTGAAAGTATTGCAGTGGGTGGTTTTGCTTATTGTTCTTTTACCCACTCTGTCTCTACACTGACACACTTGCACATGGATTATACAACCTGTTTCTGAGGCTCTACATTAGTGATTGCAGAACTGCTTGAGAATGTAAATGTCAAACATCTGCCCGCTAATTTTTCATGCTATGTTTTTTAAACAGTCTATTGAGGAAGAAGTAAGATGTGCTGTTCCAAAATTTGCTAAGTAATTAAATCTGCAGGAGAGAATCTTAGTTTTATTCATTTAAAACATACTATTTTAAAATATTCCTCTTTAAATAATTTTTCTTACTAAAACTGTAATAACATTCTTGTGCCTCTGTTTGTTTTGGTTATAAGGTTGAAAGATATGTCAATTGATTATGCCTTTAGCCATTCTCTATAATTATGATAGTATATCCTGAAAGAATGGGTTTAGGTTGGTGAACTGCCCCTGAAAGGATTTAGAAACACTGGTTATTGTTACAATAGTTTAGGAGAATAGTTTATGCTACTTTTTACATCCTGAAAATTAGAGCTGGGGAAAGGGACTAGTTCATCAAGCTGGTCCAGTCCCAGCAGCAGGGCTGCTCGGCATTGCATCCATCTGCTGGAGACTCCCACAGTGAAAGAGAGAAGGAGCTTTTATTGCAGCCAGAAACTTCAAGCAGTCCTGCAATACACCGTACAGGCTGTGATCTACGAGGGGCGGGGGGAAAGTGGTGTGAGTTTCAGAAACACTATCTTCATATTTCCATATGAATCCTTAGCCAAGAGGTAGTCTTGGCTGGCTAGGTGAGTCAGCTCAAGGACTGTTTTGTCCTGTTGAAATGTCTCAGAGCAAACATGGAGCGAACACTTAGACTCAATCTTTTCTTTTTGCTGTTTATTATCACTAACATACTGTCTGCTGAGAAGAGTCACCCAGCAGAGTGGATGGCTTCATGCCTGGAGAACTACAACAGGATTTTGGGGGAAATAATGATTTTAATTCCAGCCTTCCCACTACCAGCCTGTTGGGATGTGAGGGAAAGTGCTTAAGCATGCTGGGATACATCAGCTTTTTCATTCTGTAAGGGCTAATGTTAAGATAAGTTTGGACTAAAGCTTTGGCCTTGCTCATCCAAAGCTGCCCTTGGATATAGTGGGTGGGGTTGTTGCAGGAGCAAGTTCCACCACTTCCTTGTTCCCCAGCTGCCCAGTTTCCAGAGGCCAAGGGAGCTGAGCATGGTGATGCATCACATTTCTCTACGTGGGGAAAATGGAAATGCTGTAGGATGCTGTGTCTTCAGACAAATGCTCTGAGAGAGTTTACAGCTTACGTATTACGCTTTTCTGTGTGGTTTTCCAGTGCACAAATTCATCGCGTTTAATTTTCCAAGCAATTTATAGGAAATATATTTAATTTAACTTTCCCCATTTTATTTTGTATAGTTATCCTGCTTCTATGGTAATTATATTTGTTAGTTCTGCATTAGTTCTTAAGGGGTTTTTGTCCCAAGAAACCTGTCTCAGAAAAAAAAACCCTCTAAGCAAGAAAACCTCAACCCATGAGGAGACTCAGCAGTAGCATGTTTGTTCATTTAAATAACTGGTTGAAACATAAAGGAAATGCAAGCATTTCTTTTGGTCTTAGATTTATAAAGACTCATTTCTTAAAGCCCTTAGGGCTGTATTCTCTGATCCTCCAAGCAGGCTTTTCCCTGCGTTAGTATGTCAGCCAAGTTCTCCCTGTTCTCCCTCTTGGCACAAGTGAGGACATCAGGAAAAGGATGGCAGCAAGAGGACTCTGGATGCTGTGCAGGCACAAGCTCAGGCAGGGCATGGGGCCTCAGATGCCTCTGACATCCTCTGTGGCTGGACAGCCACATGTCAGCGTGAGGGAGATGGGGCAGCTGCCCTCACCCAGGAGTCATGAGGTGTTGTAAAGTCAGGGCCCTGTTGTAAAGTCCTGCCTCTTAGCATATAAAATACTCCTGGTTAGTCATGGAACTGCCTTACTCCAAGCTGCTTTGGCTGAAAGGGATGTGTAAATTTGCAAGAAATTCCAGTAACTCTAAATACCATGATATAAACCAGAGAACATTGATAGTGTCTCATAAGACGGGGGGGGGGGGGGGGGGGGGGGGAAGGTTTTCTAGCTAACCTTTAACTTCTCTCTTAATGCCAATGTTAGCTTTAGTCTCTGTGCTTTAAGATGTCCTCAAGTTGTGGCCTTCATATAAGCTATACATCCTGTTTTTCTTCTCTTCTTGAATACCTTTAATCAGCATCGCTTATATTTGAATTGTAGGTGGGGGCCGAGTTGTCCTTTTCTTGGGACCACAGCAGGTGGCTTTTGTCACCAACATTGCTATGTCAGCCAGTGGTGTCAATGAATTTGATAACACACTAAACACCTTCATAAAACTATTGGTTTTATTTCTACTATTGCTCATTATATTTAACATCACTGTGAGGGATCAGAGAGGTGTGTGAGGGTTACATAGAAGCTAGAGAAAGTCTTCTTGTCCCGTAGTGTGTTTACCATCACTGCAGGTATTCACGTCCCAATATCCAGAAAGTATAGAAACTATGAAATAGTCCTAGGAGAATAAAAGACTTAAGTACTTAGCTTGTCACAGAGTGGTCAGGGGAGATGGGATAAACCCCAGTAACGCAAATAGTAAAAAGTGCTGAGCAAAGAGGATAGCTGTATCATGTAAGTCATATAGTAACATTTTGGGAGAATCATTCATAAAAGTGGGGTTTGTTAGACAAAAATTACCTCTACCTTCTCTTTCATTGAAATAATAAAAGAAACCCTTTGCTCAAAAGTTCACATTCAGTACTAGACTGCAGTGGGGTTTTACCTCTCTAATGCATTATAAAAGTTAAAATGACAGAAAGCTGGGAAACTGAACTATTTTAATTTCTCTTGCCCAGCAATAGCCCAGAATTATAATTAATTCCCAAACTATTAAAAGACATATCACTTTTTACTATTTTACAAACAGTGGTAGTGAAGTTTTTAAGTTATGTAATAACTTTTTTCATCACTGAGTTTTTTGTTGGTGGGTTTAATTTTTAGTATTAATGTAACACAGTATGTACTGGTTCATCCTTCATTCCATCTTTCTGAAAGAATGGGAATGCTAAAAACAAAAATGCAATTAAAAAGCTATCTACATAATTTCTCCAAACACTAGGGTCATTATTTTTTTCCAATGTGAGCTTTACATTTCCATGTTTCTAGAGCAGATTTCAGACACTGAATTGAGAAACACTTGTTCTTCTATTCCATCTATCTGCTTGCTAAACTTCCCACATTGAATGGCTCCTAAGCACCTCCAAAGTTAAAAAATACATCGAGGGTGGGAATCTTCATGTGGAGGTAGTCCAAAGTGCCTCCAGTACTATTCTAGAAATATTAGGCAGAGGTCAATGAGACATGCATTGCTAATCTCCAAAGATGATTACCCATTCAGAAATTTCCACTAGTTTCAATTGCAGCCATTTGTGTAAATAAATGGCTGTGCAAAGCAGGCCTAGTCTCCATGAGTCTGTGTGTGTGTGCCAGGCAGGCTTAAATTGCAGCAGTCTTCCAATGTTAACTGCATGTTTTAAGGGCTGAGCCTGAGATGGATAAACTGCTCGGGTTTTTGATTAATTGGATGCCTGACTGCAAGAGATACCGAAGTGAAGATGCAAGCTGGCTATAAAGCTGCTAAACTTACCAGCGGTTCTGCCACTGCAGGTTGACAGGTACAATGGGGACAGAGATGAAAAGATTAAAGACTCTTTGCTATCATCTTATTTCTAATGGCTTCCCTTGGTTGTTTTTTTGTAAAATAAGAACCTTAGAACAATGAGAATTTGCTTTCTCATGTGTGTTGCTAATATTGTGGGGTAAACGATGATATCGCTCTTCTGCTGGTCAGCAAGTGCGCTTGGGCAGTACTGCACAGAATTCAGTACAGAACACAGGTGACAAAAATTCAGCCTGCAGAAACCACCACAACAAACACTCACAGGTTAAAGCTGCAGTTTCATTTTCTTCATACACGTGGGCTACCTTTCGGTTTTGCAATTGTGGCATTTCTGAGTTCCAATTCACCAGACCTGCAGGTGCTTTACTTGGGAGTCCAAAAGGGAAGAGGGTTATTCCTGATATGAATCACAACTCATGTCTTTGAGACAGGACCTGTGTTATTTCTGACTTGTACGCCTTTATCACTATTTCTAAAGAATGGCGCAAATGAAGTTAATAATGACATCTTACAGGTAAAACTGTGAAAAGAGTCAGTTGAGGGCTTACTGCTACATATCTGGAATTTAGCCTCCTTTTCCATGTGAATCCCTTTTCAATCAGGAGATAGGATACCATGTTAGCTCGCACAAACCTTTTGCCTAGAGGCCATGACTTGATTTCTTTAAAAAACAGGCAGAGACTCCAGGTTCCACCTCACCAGTAACAACTTTAAAAGGCCTAGTTTTTGTAGCTCTAGA
Source organism: Erpornis zantholeuca (assembly GCA_013400515.1). NCBI lineage: Eukaryota > Metazoa > Chordata > Aves > Passeriformes > Timaliidae > Erpornis > Erpornis zantholeuca. The sequence continues at coordinate 451,051 of VZTN01005653.1, read as the reverse complement.
TATAGTGTAAATAACCATTTCCTTAAAGGTAAACTGGTTCCTCTTACCAGGGGCACTCCTCGGAAGCAGTGTTGGTTTACTTTTTTTTCTCCATCAAGCTTTCAGGATGGAGTATTGCCAGGTATTTTGCTTTTATGTACTGTTATTATTTATCACACAACTCTAAGCTGGTACTGGCTTTACAGTGAAATCCTCACGACGCTGAACACCTCTCCATCACTTGTTGAGCCTCCTACACCTCTGAATTTCCACTGCAGGGAGAGAGACGGGAAGGATGGTGCGTGCAGTGCCACGCACAGTGTAACTACCTGTACGTGCAAGCAGCCGCATCTCGCCTTTGATTAGACAGAGCATTTGCACCTCCTTTTCCTGTACTGATGTTCACAGTGCTGTTAAATTTAACGTGTCCCCTAGGTTTGGATGGATGATTGACCCCTGTGGGGACCCAAATCGCGCAAGGACGATAAGTTTCTGAGGAAACGAACAAAACCAGAAGCTGACTCCTGCCCGCGGAGCAGCAGGCTGCTCCCTGCGGCCGCTGTACCTGGTGAGGCACCGGGCTGGGAGGCGAAGGAGGAGGAGGAGGATGCACAGACATTTCCACGCCAGCGGAGAGTCCCGGTGAACTCCTTAAAGCCGGCAGCGCAGCACCGCCACCGGCAGCTCCGGATGCGCTCCAGCTCCGAGCCGGGAGAGCGGCCGGCTGCCGGGGGACACGCACCTCGGGCCGGGAGCGCGGCCG
>VZTN01005653.1:397348-448213 GCA_013400515.1 Erpornis zantholeuca | reverse complement strand
GGCGCCTCCGTGCCCCGCCGCCTTCCCACGGCCGCGCCGCGGTGTCCGGCCCGCAGCTGATGCTGGTGCTGCGCGCCGAGGAGCCAGCATCCTGCCCCGGAGCCACTGGGCTCATTGCTGGAGGGAAGGCGCGGGGGGGAGGCCAACCATTCAGTTGTAATCCCAACTCCCTCTTTCGCCTGTCTTCTCTTGGAGATAAGATCAAGTGTATTTACTTATTCGAGAAAGTAAACATCTAGTTCAGTGTGATTTGGGGGCAGTGGTCTAGGAGAGACAGCAAATGCAGTGGATGTTTCCTACAGTTCCAACATCCAGCCCCATGCCTTTGAAAAGAAATTGCTTATTAACAACAGGAGCAGTTGCTAAATAACGCTGTGTTGTCACCCCTACAGTGCACAGTAGACAGCTGTTATGATGGCTGAAGTCTTTCGTTGAGGTCGGTCGTTTTGACACAAGCACCGAGTTTTGTTACCGCAGTTCCTGTTTTCCACAGGGTCAGCGTGCGTGAAAGGGATGCAGTGACTCAGGGTCAGGCCAGCCATATTTGTTTTAGGTTTTAATTTTCTCTTTGAAGACTTAAGGGTATATAGTCTTTTCTTGGTGTGCCTGCATAATGCCGATTAGCCTTAACGGGAGTTGGGTACATCCAGGAAAGAATAGGCCCTTTTGTTTGTTAGAAACCCAGAAACAGCATGAATCCATCATCCAATCAATCAGAGTACCAGGGCTCTCCCTCACCTGCCGGCAGGGACGCATCCAGCCTCTCATGCTGCAGGCCAGCTGTTCTCAACCCAGTGTGGCCTCTTTGCTCCCTCACCTTCCTCCTCCTGGCATCCGTATTTGGAACTGAATTCCTATCCTGTAGCTGGCAAAATATCATCCTTTAAGTGCAATCAAGTAAACTTTTATTCTGCTTTCATTTCACAGACAGCTTCCATTTGTCAAACTGTGGTTTGCCCATCAGAAGTGACTATTTATGTAGCCTCTCTTGCACGTTGCTTTTGATAACTAACAATTATAAAGAACATATATACATATATATATATATATTTGGCTTAGTATTAAGACATAATGTAGCTGGGTGTTATGTTGACTGCTTTTTCTGGGTTTTTGGTTTGGTTCTTTTTTCCCACCTGAACTTGGGTGTGTGAAGCTTTAATTGCAGATTTCAGTGTAATGAAGCATCGTATTCTGACTTAGCTCACCCAGGTTGTGTGCCCATTCTTAACTCTTTACAATATTCAGTGATCCTCTGACCAAATGGCTTTTCTTTCTGATTGAGGATTGGGAGATAACTTCAAATTTCAAAGCTGGGAAAACTGAATCTCTTCATTACCTGTTAGTAGTATGTGTGATCTCCTTTGGTACCAAAGACAAGTGCACTGTTTCCCAAAGCATACAAACATTGACTTATGTACTGCTTTCCTCACTCCTTAAGGATATTATCACTTTGCCTGTGTTGAAGTAACACTACAGTCATAACAGTAGCTTGACTTTAGTCTGTGAAACTTTCTTCTTAAACAGAAGTACTTTGAATTGCTCTCAGTTGGACTGGATTTCTCATTTAAATAAAAACTGTTGATGTACTTACATTGTATAGATTAAAAACATATAGATAAATCCCTTTGGTTATATTCATTATCCCCTGTAAAAGTAGGTGGTGCTTAGAAGGTCATAGGATAAGTGTTGCTAAGCAGCTAAACAGAAGGATGCTAAAATTAACCTGAGTGTTTTTGAAAAGGATTCACTTTTTAAGTTGCAATATTTTTTTAACTGACTTAAAATACACCTTGTGCTAGTAAGATATCTGAAAAAAAAAAAAAAGCATAAGTAAAGCTTTCCAGGGGACTGTGTCAAATGTTGAAATTATCTGCACACGGGAGTAATTCAGCCCTTCCACCAAGTATGCTTGAATTTTACTAACATTCAGCCCTCGATCTGTGCCCCTTGCAAATGTCCTTCCAGAGTTATCTGTTGCTCCAGGAGCATCTGATATATGTTGGATAGCAGCCTGTAGGGACAGTCTTGGGAAAAAAGAAGCTGCAGAGGTTCCCCAGGAACAGGCAGAAAACAAGTAAATCCTGTTAGTCTGAAATCTATGCATGTGTGGAAAAAGCCCCTTTTAACTTTTTGATGAATGATGCCTACATTTGGAAATCTCTGTTTTAGGTGTACACTCTTAAAACATGTGAAATCATGTCTTCCTCTTTCAGCACGATAAAGGTTGTTTTGAAATTAGTGTATTGTTGGACTGTGTTACTAGACCAGTTTGTGACGGCTGCCTTGTTGATGTGGTGGCTTCTTTCTTGGGAGATAATTGTCTGTAGAGGAGGATGGTGGTGTTGCTTTTCGTTCTCCTGGAGGTAGTGAGAATGCTTGTTGTTCTCTGTCTTTTACCTCCTTTCTGAATTCAAGCAAGATGGACAGTCATAAGGTTACAGCTTTAAAATATGCCTTTTCAGCACTTACTCTACAGCTTGGAAAAGGGCCAGGAACTGATTCGTGTTCTTTTGGGAACAGCTTTATCATGGATGCAGTGCTCAGGTACCCTGCAGCTTTGCTGGAAAGTGTCTTAAGGAGTAGATGTGAACTTTGAGGGTGAGAAGGAATTGCCTTCTGAGACCATGCAACAGCTTTGGGATGGGAGATTTGACTTCACTAAAGGTTCATCAGTTAAAGCAGATTTTCTTTGGGGAGGCGTGTGAGGAATCCTTTCTCTTTTTGTGTTGTTTTATTTTGTTCGTTTTTTTGTTGATTTCTTTTTAATATCCTACATAAACCAGCACCTATGGGAGCTGTGGCTTCTCCCCCCCCCCCACCGGCCATTTAGAAGAATCTACAGGCAGTGATTTCAAAGGCAAGACTTGGATATTTTTGGGAATGTCACTCTCTGGTGATACACTGACAAGTTAGGTATTTGTGTGGAGCCAGGACAGGCTTGAAACTTGCAGAGCTTTGCCAGGCCAGGTTTGGTTATCAGCGTTTGATTACAAATGAACATAGGTGAGGTTGGCTGAGGTGGGAAATGCTGGCTCTGTTCTGGGGTATTTCTGAACAGGAATTTCAGGAGCATTGGCTCTTTGTTCTTCTTTGGTGCAAGAAATCTGATGATGGCTTATCTTTGATGTCTGCCAGTGATGTTTTTCCCACCTGGAGGTGTTTCTTCCACCTCACCCTATACCACTCCATTTTGAATAGCAACATTTGAGGGCCAGTGACTTAAAAGAGTGCAAACTTCTGAGACAGCAGTACCACAGCATCTCACTCTCCTTCCTTCCAATTTTACTTGGAGCAGGGTGACAGAACTTATTTAGAGCTTGTGCTAATGCTTTATTATGAAATCTTTAAAGTAGAAATAATTGCCATCTGGGGCATGTGCTCTGGGCTCCTGTTGAGTGGCTTGTACATGTTGTGGTGGAAAAGGGTCAGAACAAGGAAAAGAGCCTGGACAAAAGGGAGAAGAGTCAGTGGGATACTTGGCTTGTGGCTGTTCTGGTATGAAACCTGTTGGAGCAGCCTCCTGCAGTCAGAGAGGAATCGTCCTGATGTCACTGAGCAACGCCTGGACCTGTGCTTCCTTTAGAAACAGCACAGGCCTTCAAGTGTATCCTGCTTTTTTTTTTTTTTTTTTTTAATAACATTTCAGCTTTCAGGTTGGCCGGCCTAGCAATCAATAAAGGTGGTTGCCTTTGACTAGGTGCTTTACAAAAATACGTAGTTGATGGGTGGTGACTGTTTATTCAGAGTGATTCAACTAAGTAAGGCTAAGGGAATCTGAATACCTCTTTAAAGATGTAGAGGGAGGCAGCTGTTTCAACAACAGGATTCATCTGCAGAGTCCCAGCCATCCACAGAGGTGTTACAGCAAGGGAAAAGAAAAACTGTCAAAATCCCCCAGGGCATTGTTAGGCTTCTGAGCTAAAACAGGTATTCCAAGGACCATTAGAGAGAGAGGCCTTTCAGGCCTTGATGACCTCTCCTGTCTCCTTTGCAGGTCTTCCCGTAGAAGCACGTGGAATGCAACTTTCAAATTCGTTTTCCTGCATCTAAGCTTCCTGAGTAAAAATGTTTTTTGTTTAATCTTATTTACTTCTATAATCTCAGGATTTTGAGACATCTTTTTCCTTTTGAAGAAGACATCCCCACATCCTGTTCTCTGAAATTTCTTTGAAGATCCATTTGCACAAGGGATGTTATTTGTGTAGGGCTCTGAAAAAGTGTGGGAAAGGTGTTTGCACACAATGGCCAAGTGACTTTCCAGTGTAATTTCTATGAGCTTTGAAAAATGGAATTTAGACTTTCAAGTCACTCTGGGTAAAAAATGTGTTAAGCATCTTGGAAATTTTCTGTGCTGATGGGCCGAAGTGACTTGTTAATTTGATTCTAAAAGAGAAAGGTATTTTGTGATTAATAGTGGAATGGGCAGCCTCTCATACATGTAGAACTTCTCCACTTGGCATCTCCTGGTAGATACTTTAACAGCTCTTAGGATGTGCTTTCTTGAAACAACACAAATGTACTCGTAGGTGTTTTAGGAATGGGGGCTTGCATCATCTGTCCTTTGAAAATGGAGGATGATCAGCCATTGACAAACTTTTTTTAGTTGATTTAGGTATGTGCTTCCTGTCTGAGGATGAGAGAAACAAAATGTTCACTTCGAAGTGTAGCTGGCCTTTGCTTTTATCGTGTGTGATTAGCTGGCTTTAACTGGAGCCCTTGTTAGTCCTCTTTCATACAGCAGGTGATGTCAGTGTTCAGGTGTATCAGTACATGGAAATGCTTTGCTCAGAGCCTATTGCATCACAGCAATAAATTCCACTGCCATGTTCAGGCTAGACTCCTTCACACTGGTAACATTAGGTCTCAGACAAGGGAGAACTGCTTTGGATTTTGCACCAATGCACAGCACTACTTCCTTCTTAATTTGGACCCCACTCACAGTTTTTGGTAGGGGAAAGATCCTAGTTTAAGTTCCTCTTTTTGTTACACAAACTGTATTTTCTTCATTAAATTAAGTTCATCACATCTCATTGCTCTTCATGTTTTGAGAACATGAGAAGCAGCCAGGTCATGAATGCCTGTGTGCTGTTCCTCATTCAGTTGTGCATTTTTTTCCTGATGTTGATGCAGTTCCAGTGTATTGAGGAAACACACAAGGTGTCTGTGGCATCTTGTGCGTGTGCTCACCTGCTTCATCCCCTCCCTCTCCCCAAAAGCATTAAGGTATCCTGAACTGGTCTTCAGCTGGATAACTTGAAGTACAGCTTACATAGTTAGCTGTGTGTACATCCTTAGGCTTTTGGATGGGAGGAGGGAGGGCTGCAGAAGGAGGCTTGCTTTCTAAGCAAGACACTGAAGGTTCAGGAAGTGGAAGCACGTGCCATAGAAGCCAGCTGTAGAAGAGCTGTAGCTGGATTACTAAGGGCTTCCATTTGTGAGGTTTGACTGCATTTTCCAGGGGAAGAACTATGAGTGCAGTGACAAGTACCTCTCTACAGAGACGTAACTTACGTCTTGTATTTAGTTGGAGAGTATATTTCTTTTGGTCTGTTTTTCTAACCGCTGTGGGTATAATTTTTTTTTTTCCTTGTCAGATGGCCCAGACAGGTGTTGCTAAGTACATCCTACTGTATTTCCAAGTAAGGTTCAAGACTGGCCATTGGGAGCTTCTGGAACAAGTCTTGGAACTACTTCCCAGCCTTTACAGCAGATAGGTGTCTTTTCTGCTTGGTAAGATCTCCTGTCAGTCTCTGAACTGTCAGGAGCCTGACTGTCCATGTTGCAAAAGGGTAAAGAGAGCTGGATCACAGTGCCCCAGTTTCACTGGTGTAAACTTGCTTTATTGTTGGAAGCTGGTTTTGTTCAAAAAGTGAAGAATGTATTTTCATATCAATGTTACCTACACTTTGTGGGAGAAATATTCTCCATCCTCTGTCTCCATTCCTCCTTCTTGCAAAATGGCAGTGTCTTTTTGCTGAGTGTGCAGTGGCTACTGTGTTCAGCCAAAGCAAGGGGTGAATTTCTAGGAGTGAGGGAAATGATGTGTACCTCAGCGTGGATGCCAGTTACCTTGGGAAGGTGCCATGCAGATTATAAACTCTGCAGGAAGGATCTGGTGGATTCTGTAAACTCTGCAGCCTCAGTAACTGCAGTTTAAAGTAGTTCCAAATCTCTTCTTGCAAAGCTTTTGGAACTTATAAGCTCTTTAAATCTAGTGACTGAGGATTTTCGATGGTTCCCTTTTCCCTCGAGAAAGAAAAAAAGTTAGAAATAAATAGTAAGGTTACTAATTTTAAATGCTCAAAATCCAACGAGCGAAAGTTGAGGTGTTCACAGAACAATTAAGTGGATGAAGGTGGACACAGATCATACCCTGTTACAGTTGCCGTTCCACATTTAATAAATCAATAGATATGTAAATAGTAGGTAGAAGTGGAAAACATGTGTTCATTTGAATCAACAGCAAAATTCTTTCAGGCTTCTCTGGACTAAGATTTTATGTGGGATATATACAGCTGAAAGCTCCTGAGCATTCATAGCATGAAAGATGCCAGGAAACTTTAAAAAAACTGAAACACTAATAGTGTCTTTGTATTTTTTGGTGTTTGAAATTCCTACAGGTGTAGTAACTAAATTGGTGCATCTGTTCTAGGAGCTTGTTTGATAAACAGCAAACTGAATTTGTGATATAATAGTCTATTTTGACTAATCCATCCAGGGTTTGGGCATCATTGAAAGTGTAGCCATTGCTGTGTCCTTTTTTTAAATCTTAAAGGTTGTGCTTTTACTTTCTTGAGTGTATCCAGTCTGGAGAGTTGGAGGAAGACTTGTGCTTCCCAGGCCTGTCCTTCCCTGCAGGAAAAGGGGAATGTAGAGAATTCTCCCCGAGGATGGATCTGGGACAAAGATGGCCCCTGTGTGTGTTCGGGGCCAGAGTTTTTATTTGCACCATTGCGTAACTCTCAATCTCCATAGAAAAAGATGTGGGTTAGTGGCTTTGCAGTGCCACATAGGCCACAGGCTTGCATGTGGCCATGGTGTGCCCGGGAGCCGACGTGTGCTAGCACCGCTTTGTACTGATGCCTCCCTGGGGTTGTCCTGGAGATCCAGGACAGAAGGATCTGCTGTTGCCTGACTTTCGACCTCGTGCATTGGCAGCCTCTCTCATGCTTGCACGGCCTGAATTGACTGACTTGCAGTAAATGTTTCCGTTTGTGTGCTCGCTGTCTTTTCAAAATGATTGCTAAAAAGTATTTGGGCCAAAAATAATCTACACTGGACAAGAAGATGCCAGCAGCATGTGCAAATTGCATGCTGTAGTTACTGTCCCAGCTACTAATTCAAACAGAGCTGGACAGATGTGGATTAGGAAAGTCCAGACTGCTGATTTAAAAATTTCCACTATTTCTGGTAATGAATGTTTATGTGAGCTGCCTAGTCCAAAGACCCAGGAAATGAACTGGTGGTGGTCTTTGTTTAATTCCTGGTATACAGATGCCAAGTGTTATGCTTTGATTTCCTACTCCGTAAACTCTTCGGGGCAGGGATCAGCATTCAATTACTGAGTTTTGAAAAGCCACCTAACACACTGTGGAACCGACCTGCACAGCACTACCTCAGTATAAATGTTTAATTATAACTATCTTCTTACCCCATAGTGGAGCCTTTCCAGATACCAAGGTAGAGGCATGCTGGGAACCTGCACTGCTCCTGCTGAGGTGTCTCCTTGTGAACAGATCTTTGGTTGCAAAGCAGCATTTGGGCAGCTCTCATAAATTCCTACTTTGCACGTGAGGGACAGATGATTTATTCATTTATTTTCTAGGCAGTATAAGTGCAAGTATATACAGATGCTCAGGGGTCTGCCTGATTGTTTGGTGTAGAAGCAACTATGTTCCTAGCTTTAATATGTGTTTTAAACCATCAGTCAAATCACATCCTTCTCTTTTTGCTTTAGGTCTGTATGTAAAAGTGACAAATGTCAGGATTCTGAAATTAGGAAATTAGAAGAAGAAACTGGGAATAGAAAGATGTCACCCCCTCAGTATGTCACCTTCCCAAGACTGAAATGAAGTGCAGTTGCTGGCTCTTACCATTCACAAAGTAATTCAATTCTGTTGCCTTGAATGACTTGTGTTGTAGTTTTAAACTGAATTCTTAAATCATCCCAAAAGCAATGTATGTATCATTCGTTGTGTTCATACAGCATAAAAGCTTATGGAGTAATGGAAACATGTAAAAATCAGACCTCCAGAGAAGAATCCCATTTTAATCAGGTTACTTATTTGGATTAAACCAACCCAAATTTAAAACACGTGGGCACATGTACTAAACTAGTTGCACTTTCAGCACTCCAGGGGTCTGTCTGGGAGTTTATCGGTGCGTTGTTGTAGTCTGTTCCAGCCAGCTTTGCAGAAGCAGTTTGGTGTTACTAAGGTTGGAATAAGCTGATGTCAGATTTTTGTCCACAGTGCATAGCAAGTAGAGGTCAAACACTTGTACAGCCGGTGATACTATGACTTGTTAAGAATGTACGCAGCAGGTCGCTTTTCAAAACATCTTTTGCAAAGCAGCCTGTGAGAGCAGTGCCATGTAGAAGAGACACGCATCTTCCTCTGGCATCAGCAAATGGATGCATCCTATCACATTGGACTGCTGAGCATGTTTAGTCATGTTACTGTAATAAGCTCTGGGAACAGGAATGGGTTCTGCCCTGTTGTGCTTCGGGAAGATTTGAATGAATTTGACTGGTTTGTTCCAGGGAAGCTCGTGTTGCTGTGCTGCTTTTGTGCTCGGTACAGAGAAGTAAGGAGTCGAGTTTGTTTCATGGCTGAAGGAATGATTCTTTGCAGTATAAGATTGCTAACATTACAGTACTTAAATTCTCATTCCTTAGAAGAGGTAAAACTAAAAAGTGTGACTCCCAGAATTATCAGTGTTTCTGGTGCTGATAGTGTACAGACTTGTTTGGTTTTGGGACTCTCCTTTGCCCAGATAAACTTGAGTATTAGGGGCCTTTCTTGTGCTTTCAGTCATAGCCCTTAGGCATCTCTGTTTTTCCTGCCCTAGTGAATCATCTTCCAACATACGTACATGTAAATTTTAAACATGCCTTGGTGGGGGCTACCATCTTTATCCTTTTTTCTTTGTCTTATACTGATAGCTCTCAAGGTATTTTCTAAATTTGCTGCTGTGTGTGTGTGTGTCCGTGTATGTCAGTGGCAAGTCTAGATCAAGCCAAGCACTGATCCCGCAGACACTTTAAACACAGATATAATTCTACTTAAGCAGGTTGTTCTTTTAAAGTCAAAATACTGGCATGGGCAAAAGTTAAGGGAAGTGTTTCAGGATTGGGGCCTGCCTTTAACTTTCAGAAAAAGTATTCATGACACAAGCCAGAATCCTTAACCCATGTGAACCACAGCTCCAAACTCATCTCACCGACTTCTGACCTATTTCAGGAGGCATTGCACAGCCCGAGGAATTGTCACAGCTCTTGCAGCCTGAGCAGAGTTGCTTTTGAAGGGAAGTGGCCAGAAACGTGACCATGAACCCAAACTTCTTCAATACTCAGTGTCTGCAAGAGTTAAATGAAAGTACTCCAGCAGCTCATGTGCTCTCTGTGTGCGCATACTTTCCTAATCTTGACATGGGGTCTGAGCTGCAGGCTCTGAGGGTGTATGTGGAGTTGGCTTGGCTGTCACCTTTTCACTCCCCGGATCTGGCTGTGGCTCAGCACGGGGACGCACCCTGCCACTGGGATTACTGGCTGCAGAGAGCCAGCTGCCTAAAACCTGCTCCTGTGGGACTGGCTGGGCTCAGAGGTGCCCTGGCACACCTCTCCTGCCCTCACACTGCTTCCTGCCCTTGCGGGGAGCAATAGGGGGAAGAAAAAAGTGCTGCGGTGCCCCCCCTTTCCTGTGCCTGGAACATCTCTCGCACCCGTACTGTGCACTTGGGTCGATCTGGATGAGCTTTCTGCTCCTCTGCTATCATCATTTGGCTGGAGAATAGCTGCCTCCACGGATGGGTCTGCTTTAAAACGGGAACAGCTGTACCGAGCAGTCTCTGATGCTAGTGGGCTGTCCCTGCACTCGGGGACAGGAAGGGCAGAGCACGTGTTTTTCTCCTCTAGGTGACAAAGTCCTAAGGGCAACTTGGTTTTTGGCTCTCCAGGAAGGGAAACTACAGATCTTCCAATACACAGCACGCTGTCAAGAATCACCATGCGTTTCTGACCATAGGCTGGAAATGAAAGCTGCCCATCTTTTTTTCCGCTTAGGTGTTTTTGGAAAGGCTGCCAGTGGCCACCTTGCCCCACCCTGCAGACGTGTGGGCGGGGGTGGGGGTAGCCGGCAGGAGGGAACATCACCAAAAAGGCAGAGTGATTTGGCTCGTGGCCACACACAGGAGCAGGAACAGCTGCCTAGATGGCCCCCGGAGCCTCACTGATGTCAGCATAACCAGCGCTCCTTAAAACACAGCACCGTGTGTGGGGAGTGACGGGGAGCAAGGCCGGGAGCAGCTTGAGGGGGTTAAGCAGTACATAAAACCACATCCACGGTTCTTTTTTTCACCTCCCTCTTCTAAACAGACCTCTACTTTCTATAGGAATGGGTAGGGTTTGGGTGAGTGAGAGTTAGGAGAAATTCATGAAACTAAAACAAGTTACCAAAAGCAAAGAGCAGAAAGAATATGCATCGTAAAATCTGCATGTGGCTGCAGCATGTCTGGTTGCTTGGGTTCTTTCCTTCTAAGAGAAGTGTGGCTAGGAACAGTTCAGCACTGTTGGATAAATCTGTCAGTGCTGTTCCCTCCTCTGTCCCCTATGTTGTCTCTGAGAACCTGTCACACTGTGACAGATCATACTGTCAAACATCATACTGTGTTTGAAAAGTATCTGGCTTGCCTTGGGATGCTGTATGAAATAGGGCAGGATGTGGCATCCTGCAGGGAGCATGTCATGTGTGCTTACTTGGCCTCCTGCGCGTGCCTGAGCAGAGGAAGGGAATGCACATCAGAACACAGTTGTTCACAGCTTCCTTCCACTCCCCTTGGTTGTTCCAGAGAGGCGACGGCACTTTGTGTCACCCATGAGGTTTACCAAAGCTGCCTTTCCTGGTATGTTGATAACCAGGTTCCCTGATGGAGATGCCTCTGTGTGGTTAAGGGCGGGAGGGGCTGTCTCATGACTTCCATGATGTGGGATGCTTAGTGCAAAATTACCCCTGTCATAGGTACTGAACTGAATGAATGTGAGCTTCTCTTGGGCCAAAGATGGCTTTTTCCAGTTTAATAGCTAACATAGCTGTTTCCAGAAGTCACAAGAGAATCTGACGTGTAGCTGGAAGTGCTGAGGGAAGAGGATACCAGCTTTTCCAGAACTGTGCAGCTCAATCACAGAACGAGGTTGGACTGGACATGAAACTGGATTCCAGGCTGACGTGGTGATTGCAGCCTCTGCCGGCTTTGCTTCTTCCCACAGCTGGGGAGTTGATTTTCCCAGTAGGCCTGTGCCAGCATAGTCCTGCTGCTAGTCTTGTGGTGTTATCCCAACACAGAAGTTGTGCTTGAATTGCTTGCAAAGTGGTATGCAGCACACAAATCTACGTGACAGGGGTGAGCCAGGCTACCCGGGCTTCTTGCAAAGTTGAATTTGCAAAATGCTGTCCCCATCAAGGGCGATGTAATAATAAGTTGCACAGATTCCGTCTTGAAAAACAAACAGTGAAACACAGGCATTGGGGGAGGAGACTGTTGTGCTCTTTTATAAGGCTCTTGCTTTTTGTTAACTCAGGTTAACTTTACCAGTTGGATTAACTTTTCTTGTATCATTCCAGAATTCTTGTAGTAATTAGGAAAAATGACAGAGGGTCACGGCCCTCGTATGTGGCCGAGTAAGCATCTAGTCACATTCTTTTCAGCTGGGACAGTGGCATGAAGAATTTCTTTACTGAAGGTCACAAAGAGAGACAGAAGGAGAGGCAGAAAATGAGCCCAAATGCTGTGAAAAGAGCCCAGTCCTGTGTCTCCACCATTAGATCATGCTTCCTGTCTAGGCAGATGAACCCACATAAAAACCTCGGTTCATAAACAGATGACATTCAAGTACTACCAGCATTGTAAAATATGGCTAGGACTAATATATTTGCTCTGACTTTCATCTTGAGTGCCTGGTGGAACACCTGTAAGTATTTACATTTTAACATGAGCTTTTGTGCTTGTGAAAGCAGACAGTTTGACAGCAATGACCTCTCACACAAAAGCCTGAATAAGTGATGAACTTCCAACAAATCCATGACCTGAACTCTGCTGGATGCATATTGAAGGCGACAAGTTAATATGGCCTGTGGCAGTACCAACAAGAGGCCTGGCTCTTCTGCTGGAGGTGGTCTGCAAATGAGCCTCTAACCACTGTCCCTACCCAAAGGCCTGGAAGTAAGCATGCGTGTACTCATTGGGTGGGTGAGAACCTCAGGCAAATGTTTGATACAGAAAGCACTTAGTTTTTTTCCCAAGGTTTCTTGTCCTGCTGCTCTGGTCTGACCCTAGATGAAGGGCTTGGTTTATGTTGCAGAGGAGGCAGAAGGGTGGATGTGTCTCCTCCCAAGCGGTGCACTTCAGAGTTTGCTGTGTTTGCATTGAATTGAGTGGTAGTTAAGACTTCAATTATGGGCATCACTGGAGCTGGTCGTGTCTCTGCTGCAAGCACAGTAACCACTGGCCGTCAGACAGGGATGACAGCTCTGGTACAGTAACCTCTGAAATCACCCTGACCTGAATCACGTTGAAGCTCCAGCTCTGGCAACATTTCCTCAGGATTGCCCTGTCCTGGAATAAGCAGTTCCTGGTACCTGCTTCTCCAGTGAAGTTTGGATTCGGAGCAGAGAATGCCTCCTCAAGCTGACAGAAGTGCCTCTGGATCTGTGGCAGAAGGTGCTTAGTTCTGAGCTAAACTCTGTGGAGTAGGTCATGCTGCGTTTTTTGCCTGCAGAACTGAAAACCAGAGGGGGTCCTGATAGTGTCTTAATGCCAAGTCAGACTCAAAGCTTATCATGCCCAAGATGCTGATCACTGTGGATTTATCAAGAGAGAGTGTGGCAAGAGGACACCTATTAATGATGCTTTCCTAATGTAGCACTATGCAGCTTCTGGAATCCCTTGAGCCAAGGGATATTAATATAGTTACAGTACTAAGTATTATTAGAGTATTTAGGTTCAAGAATCCTTTTTTGTGAATTTGTCCAGGTGGCTTTTTGAACCTCTACTGACACTTGGCATGCTGTGATAGTGAGTTTTGCAGTTTATCTATAGCTTTGTTGGAAAGGAGGTGAAAAACTGATTTTCTGAACCTGCCATTTTATGCTTCCACTTAATACCATTTAGGACTTGTACTAAGGGAAATAACGAATATTCATTCACTACCAGCCTTCTCTACACCTTTCAGGATTTTCTGGACCTCTGCTGTATCACCTCTGGCCTTCCTCCCAGGCTGGAGTCCTCATCTGGGTATCCGTTATTATGCAGAAATAGTTCCATACTTTTGACTATGACATTCATCAATGCTTTTTAAAGCTTTGGTTTGCCATGTTAACATCTATCACAAGCACATGCCAAAAATTCTTTATATGCTTATGTATTTGTTGGTACTTGGACAGGCTTTAAAGATTTCCTAGTACTGCCATGATTTTCCAGCAGCTTTTTGTGAAACTTTCTCCACATTGGCAAATTGCAGGCAGAAGATGCTGGTTGTTTGTAGGTCTGGCTCAGTTGTTTCCATCCTGATTGCTTGAGAATGCCTGTTGAAATGGTGCTTTTCTTGGTGTTTTCCTTCCCAAATATACTGCTGGTTTCCACGAGGAATGTCCCTTTATCCCCCCACTTAATATACCCACTTGCTTCCTCCCTACATATGGCAGCCTGAAGTATGCCCAGTGTATCTAAAACCTTGGTGAATACAACTTAGCAGAGACAAGGGATATTTGTCCCTGCTGGCTCTGGGGCTGTTTCTTTAGGTTCCGCTTAAATCGAGAGAGATTACCCACAATAAAGTTTGCCCATTTTCCTTTCTTCCTGATTTGGGATGATGACTAGGATTCATCCATCAGTTTATTCTTGGCAGGTATCATAGGAATTGTTTTGAGCTCACTGAAGTAAAATCAGCGTATTCTGCAATTCTACTGTGTTTCCATCCCTTTTTTTTATATTTGCTAGTTGTGAACCCACCTGTAGGACAGACAGGTCCATGTTGCTGGACTTTGAGATTTTAGTTTTTGCAACCAAAACAATTTTGCTTCAGTACTAAGCATAATGCTAGTATTTATTTAGTTAGATTACTTTACAAATAGTGCTCACAAGGCTGCCGAAATGCAGCCGCTTGTGGAGGGTGAGGAAGGAGAGGTTTAGATCAGGTCATGCTAACCCCTTTCTTCCTCTGTGTGCTGCACATTCTTCACTGCTGATATGGCCTAAAAAGGAACCTTGGCTCTTAAAGCCCTACCTTAACCTGCCCACCAAATGATGTGTTCTACTTGATTTGTGTTTAGCTGTCGAAAACTTTATTCCACCTTGTCTGAAGTGGGAACTTAGTTGCAACTAGTGCTTTCAAACCTTCTGGTAACAAAAGCCTTTCACAGTGGAACTCAGTTTTATCCAGGTTACTTACTCCCTATATTAAACCTCTCAGGATGGATGAAATGTAGTGGTCTTAGGAGAAACAAGCTCTGTTCATCATGTAGTATGATTTATGATGATAATCTTTGAAGTTTGCTGTGTGTAAAACCATTCTAATAAGATGTTCAGCACTTAATACTGAACTCTGTGGGCTCTGTGAATGACATAGTATTTGAAAGTAGCAAGCATATGTGTTTGGAGAAAGGAGGCAGGGGCTGTTCTTTTGAACTATCGAGCTGTGACTGTAGGTCTGATAGTTGAATTCAGAGCTCCTCCTGTATTGCTCTGCTGCTGCTGTATGCATTTAGTAGCTTATATTTAAATTTAATATCATAAAGGCCATGTGAAGAGCAAGGAATGGAGTCCTAGCATGGTGTATGCTCTGCAGGTGTCTCTCTGCTCTTGGGTGTTAGATCAGGAAAACCTAAAAATAAACATAAAATAAAGTCATTGTGTATGTGTAAGCAGGAGGGCATGTTTATGTTGCTTTAATTAGAAGTATTTTCTTGACTGCTTGTTTTCTTAGGGTATGTATCCAAAATAATAAATATTTTAAATATCTTAAAGGTATGCCTTAAAGTGCTAGGCCAGAAAGCTAGTAAGGAGTTCTTTTATTCACCCCTTTGTCTTTTGAAAGTTCAGTTTTGGCTCAATCAGTTCTCTCAGCAGACTTACTGTGCAGCTGAATTAATTGTCCTGGCAGAAGGAGGTGGGAGAAGAACAGAGGATGACAGAACTTCTGATTGCAATGCAGGTAGAACAGATTTTAAAAGTCCATGCAACCATCATTAAAAAGACTGTTGCTCAAAACATAAGAACCATCATGCCTTCCTAGTGAAGCAAGGGCCAGGATGAAAAGTGGAAGAATTAAGTGGAATGCCTTTTTGCCAGATTATCTTTGCGAAGTCCTCAAATCAACCTTGTATGAAACAAGATGCATTGCCTGCTAGGATGGATCCTTGAATCATCAGCACTTGAATCAGTGCTGCTGGGTTAATGAATTCCTGTAGACAGAGCCTAATCCAATCTCTGCTCCATGGGTGGGGGGTGATTACAACAATGTCTGTTGTATCTGTCTTTGTGTATAGAACTTCATCTGTTGTGTTTGTTGGGCTTAGGATCTTTGCTAGCTTGGAGTTGTGATGTTGAAAAACCAGCACAACCATTTTCCATTTTTTAAAGATGCTTCATTTTTAACATGTAGGTTCTTAGCTGCTTTCTGGCTCGTGAGAAAGCCAGAGTGAGAGTGAGAGTGAGCATCCGCTCCATGGCTACTGTCAGCTCATGGGTATCTCTGTACTGTGATTCCAGTAACTCTAAGAGTGGCAGCCTTATGTTAATAGAGCCACTTTCCCCACTCCCTCCCCTTTTCCTTTTCCCACTTGCCCCTGTCTTTCAGGTACATTGTGGTGTTTGTCTTTAAAGGCTGTGTTTAACACCGCTCGTATTCAAGCATCTTCCCTCCACCACTTCAAGGCAAGTATTCTTCCAGGTATGTGACTGAGAACAATGCAAGGGGAAAAATCTCAATGGATATCTGTTCTTGATGTTTTTTATCTCTTTGAAGATGTGCTTTTTAAAGAGTCTTTTGATATTTAGGTATTTCGTCACAGCTTTCCCTTTTCTGGCATGTCTTTGCCTTGGTAACTAAAAAAATTCGTAATGACATTGAATTAATGACTTCAGAATGGTTTCCTTGGCAACCTAAATGGGCATTTGACATCACAGGATGAAGAAGCAGCAAAACCAGCTTGAAGGGGTCTGGTTGTTTGGTTTTTCGGGGGTTTTTTTTGCCCCCTCACCTCCGGCAGTTTACTCCTGCTATTGTAATCTTCTGAGATGCTGGTACAAGGGGTTTGTGGGGTTCCTCTGTAAGCCTTATCTCTAAAATGTTGTGAGTAGCCAGTCACAACATTTTAGAGATATTTTGTGTCTTTGAACAATCATACCTCACCAACTTTTGTTTTGGTCAGTTAAGGGGAGGCAAATCATAGTCTTTCCCTTGCCTGGGAATGAGCTGCAGAAGGAAGGGAAGAGCTTCTGGAGAGATGTTGACCCTCAGTGCAAGCAGCACAGAACTACACACTGTTCTTAACAAGAAGCCTGAGAGTTTTGGCTGCAAAGATGGTCCCATCTTCCCACCTTATCACATATTCTTTGTTTGCTCTTTTGATGCAAATCTCGTTACTGCATTAGCTGTGTAAAAAATTCTGGAAATCAGATGTTTCCTTTAGCTGTTCTTTTTATTTCCAAATTGATTTCCTTCTTGAGAGAGTATCTTTCTTAATCATGCTTGATATTGTGTAAGGAGATCATGTTTCATCATGTAAGATTGTGGTCCAGGTTTTGTTCTGACTGGACTGGTACAAATCTGGTGCAGCTTTCCCAGTGTTGGTGTGTCTTTTGTGGAAGAAGTCGGTTTGACTAGCCAGGGAAAGGGTATCAATCACAGCCCAGAAATACCAGCTTAAGGAAAATAAGAGTGAAGACTGATGTAGGTTTTGTTGGAATGCCCAGGCTTCTATTATAAGATATGAAACTAAACATATGCTGAAAGCCAAGTAAGTACAAAGACTGCAACAGCACATTTTCAAGAAAATTGCCTTGTTGCAGAGGAACATGAAGTATGAAAGGGCCTTATGGCATCTACACATTTAATACAGGCTCTATCAGTAGTTATCATCAGTTACAATAGTCCCACTTGTTTTTAGATATTTGCAGTTATTTTTTGTAACTGTCTGAGGAAGTAGCATATAAAACAGGGCAGCATGTAGAAATCTAAAACTCTAGCCAAAAGACACCTCCTTTTTGTGTCTACGTGTTGCAGCTGTCTATCTCTTGGCAGCAGGCAGCCTGTGTAGAATGTGAGGTTTTAGCACTGAAGCGTGGAAGAGAGAATTAAGGGGTTCTGAACTTAAAACATTCTTCTTTTCTGGACAGTTTCAGTCCTCACCATTGCGAGAAAGTTTGGAGACTGTAGGGCTGTAGGGTCGTTTTTTTTTTTTTCTTTCAGTGACTCCTTATATTCACAGTATGATAAACTAAGACAGGTTGCTAAATCTTCACTTTCTTGAGTTGTTCTGCAGTTTGGTAATCAAATGAATTGGAGCCAGTTGCATGGATACCCAGCTGGGAGGAAAGGCAAAAAAGAATGCATGCATGTATTTTGTTATGGGCAGGAGGGGAGGAAAGGAGAGACTTCACTTTTTCACCACGAAACACTTTTGTATAAGCCGAATAAATGCTTTGTTATGGGGATGTCAGTATGGGACATTTTGTTTCTGCATAAATTATGGATAACATCATAACACCTAGGGCATAGTAACACCTTTAATTCTTCCCTTATTCCACCTGGAAAGGCAGAGGATTTTGTGAAATGAGCCAGTATTCAGTACTTTGAGTTTTTGCTTTTTGGAGGAAGCAGATGCATGCTTTTGTACCAAGCAAGCAAACAGAAAAGGGAAAAGTATAAGACACTGTGAGACTTTCCATTAAAATGTGGTGTTTTTTTAATTACTTTGTGCCTTCAGTTATGCAGGTGTTGTCAGAATAGAGAATGGAAACTGTGTACTTGATGCTCCGAGAAACAGGGTTTGGGTGCTGATCTCCATCTTCCTTGTAGACTAAATCCATGCCTTTTGCTCAGGGTTTTCTTTATTCCAGCCTGGCCTGAGATGCGGTTTTCCTTTCAGCCAAGACATTTGTATTGCTGTGGTTGTTACATCTGCCCTGGGCAAGCAGAGAACGCCAGCACAGGCAGTTCCCTATGCTGGTGGTACTGCTGCCTCGCTGGCGCAGGCTGCACTGCTGCTCCGACTTAGAAAAGTACGGTTTAAGTTGTTCAGCTTTTTTTTGCGTGGATGAAACCAGACTTCTCGCTTCATAGACAAGGTTCGGCCTTTTTGAATCATGTAAGTTCTGGTGTGCAAAGGCCGTGTGGCGATGCTTGAGCAGGTTTCAGCTTTCTTTTTGTTGTTGTTGTTGCTGGTGTTGTTCATAACTTTTCCACATAACTTTGAAGGCCTTGCTCTTCGGGAGGCTGGTATTGAAAGGAGTGGAAATCATCCCCGGGAGAGGAAAAGGACAGGCTAACCTTGGCACCTGGGGCCTGGCTATTATGTTGCACTTCCTCTGCGGGGCGGCGCGGGGCGCGGGGCCGCCGGAGTGATGTTCTCACAGCAAATGGAGGAAGTTCCTCCAGCAGCAGCAGCGCTTCTGGATCTCCTCTCGCCTGGGGGATGGGGCAGGGCGGTGAAAGAGGGTTATACAAAGCACCGAGGGGAAGGGGGTGGGAAAAAAAAAAAAGCAAAACAACAATCCGGATCCTTCAGCTACGTGCAAAAGCTCGACAAACTTTTCGGAAATGTGAATACTTCGGGTATTCACCGTTTTGGGGAGGGCTTGGGGAGCAAGAGAGTGTTTCTTTCCCTGGCGCTGCTGGCGGCAGGGAAGGTACCACGGGAAGGAGCCGGGAAGGATGGAGGGGGGCGGCCGCTCCTCTCTCGCTGGTTGCTGACTAAACAGTTCTGTCAGCTGGCAGTCGGCGCGGCCTGGGGATTTGCGATAGAGCTCCTGGAGGGTGGGGGCGGCTGCGCGGGGGGAAGGGAGGGAAGGGCTGGCCCTGCTGCAGCCACTGCTGCTCCGTCGCCCTCGTGGCAGGGAGGCCTGGGTCCCCTGGGCACGGCCACAGGGAGTTTTGGCGGTGATGCCCGAGCGGAGGGGATGCGCCTGCATCCGTGTTTATGTGGGCAGTGGTGGGGTGCCCTGAGTAGCAGCCCCAGCCTGCTGGAAGCCTGTCCTGCACAGGAGCGTGTTCCTGTCCGACTGGTACCCGCGCCTCCCTCGCCTGCTGCGTCAGAGCCCTCTGGAGCACATGCCTCTGCCAAAATTGCCAGAGCCGGTTGCTGGGGCGCGAGGAGTGTGCTCCCATCCGAACTTGGTGCTGGTTTGGGATGCTGGGGCAGAGGGCAGCCCTGCAGGCAAAGCTGTGTTTGCCCCTTGGCCGGGCTCTGGCTGGCGCTCACAGTGACAGTGCCAAGTGCAGAGCAGGAGAAAGGCTTGGGCAGTGCCCTGCCTGTGCTCTGCCACAGGTAGAGACTGCCCCATCTAAGCATGTTAGGAAGCAGACAGTGAATCCTGGCTGCTGTTCAAGTTTAATGTTTCCTTTCTCAGCCTTGAAGGCAGATGGAGCCCAGGATAGCCCTTGCACAGAGCAGGAGGTATTTACAATGATTCTTTTAGGTCAGTAATGTTCAAATCCTATTTTTCTGCTCCTCTTGTTTTGTTTTCCATAAATCGTGTGCTGTAAAGTTGGAACAGCCTTGGAACAGCTGTGGCTTTTCACCCATATGCTTCCCTCCCCTCCACTCCCTATTAGGAGTAAGTGAAGGATGGGTTGTATGTGAATCACCTCCATACATATTTCACTTCTCCTGTCCCAGCAGTGCAAGACAGAGAAGGACCCTGTCCTGACAGGCAAAAAGGGTGTGTGTCTCAATTGTTCGAGGTCAACTGAGTTAGCCGAACACAATTAAAAAAAAAAACCAAAACAACTCTCTTGATGCTCCTTAAGGTACAGCTTACTGTGTCCAAAGCCATGTTTGTGTCTGTGCAAGACCAGTTAATGTGTTAACCTGCATCTTAATGAACATTAAGGTAGGTTTTTAGTAATGTTAGTCTGACTCAACTGAGCTACCATGGTTGTAATCGTGAGTGAACCTGTCCGGCCCACATGGACAAGCTTGCTGGAGGCTTTAGTTTGCAGGACAGCACCAGTCAGTGGTTTTGACAGTCTAATAGTGATTTGCCTTTTTCTTTTTTTTTTTTTCCTAAATTTTGCCAAAGCTGAGCATGCTGTGAAAGATGAGTGAAGGCTATAGAAAAGTGTTTATATTGTGATGTGGAAATCTACAGATCTCGCCCAAGAGTTGCTTTGTTGTACCTTTGTACATCTCTCGTCACCTCAGTGCAGTTCTCAGCTGGGTGTGTTGTGCCTGGCACTCCTTCACAGCACACCTGGATGCCCTTTTATGCACGAGTCAAGCAGCAGCGTGGTTTTTTAGGGCATTGCAATCCTTTGCCAAGTGGCCATACGGATGAGCTGGGCAGCTGGATTGCTGTCAGGTTGCTCTCAGCATTGGAGGTGTCTGTGAGCTGGTGGGGGAAGGTCATAAAGCACTAAACTATCCAAGTGACGCTTCAGTCTCCATTCTGCTTTGAACACTCTGCTTGCGACAGGACACAGGAGCAAAGCACTTTGTGAGGGCGTGTTTAAATTGATAAAACTTGAATCCTTAAATATTTAGTTCCCCCTTGGTTATTGTAGGTAAAAAGGCTTCTTTGGTGCTGGTTTTTTTTTTTTAGCAGAGAAAAAAGTCTTCAGGAGACAGGAAGACATTGAGAAGTTACTGTTGAGCCAGATGTACAAAGAAGGCAGATTGTCTCTCTGAAAATGGAATTATTTTGAGAGGAGAGGGGTATATAACTGTTGGAGTGCTTAGGCATACGGTCTGAAATGCTGAATAACCGCAATTCTCACTAACTTCACAAGGAACGCTTCTGGAAATGGCTCTCGATGCATTGGGTACAAAGCACTACAAGTGCGGGTAAACAGTTCTTTAAAATATTTTGGCACACTCAGAAAACTTCAGAGAGCGCTCCTTGGAAGCTGAACACTTGACTTTTTGTGGATAAGATCAGTTTAAATAGGTGTGTTTTTCTTCCTTCTGTATGTATGAGTGAGGGGAACAGGAGGGCAAGTGAAAAATCAGAGGAAAAGACCTTGTTGCTGACTGGGGAGACTTGTTTGACCTTCTGCGCCCTGTGCACTTGTCTGTGGTTTGCAGCCAAAGGCTCTCACTTTGAGAGTGCCTTGCTCCTCATGCTGAACTATTTTTTGACGCACTGAATGAATGCAATATGTTAACACTCCTGTAAGTCCCAGAATTGCTTGGCTGCCCCTTGCCCTGCCTGCCTTGCGCTGGCTGAAAAGGTACCATTGTTTGTTCTGCAAACAGTGGGTGATGGTTGTTTCCAAGGTGACTGTGGCACTGTTGCTGCCCTCTAGTACAAAAAAAAAAAAAAAAAGTCATTAAACACCTGAGAGCATCCCACTGTCACCAGAGACAGTGGAAGGGAGGAAGGAGCTCTCTGGGCTGGATATTAGAATACAGATGGAGAAAATGCCAGTAAACTAAGAAGGGGCGATGCATACATTCAGTCTGTCGTTTTTCTAAGCAGTGTAGGGATACAGCTGTTGAAACTGCTGATGGTTTCTAAGTTTGTGTCTCTGCTGGGAAGAAAATATGATAAATTTAAAGTCTCTGAATCATACTGACCAACTGTTCATTGTACATCGAGTTTACAGTAGTAATATTCTGCTTTCTCACTTAATTGATAGGATGTATTGAAGACTGCTCAAGCCAAGGGTGTATGGACTTCTGCCGGGAAAGCTAAAAGGAAACACTCAACAGTTCTGCTAGACTTGTAGGTTTTCAGACTGTTTCGGAAAACAATTATTTGGGGATAAAGTACACATCCCTAGGAAAGAGAACCCCAGTAGTTCTTTCACTGCTTTTGTGTATTCTTGAAAGGCCTGTGGTACTCAGAACAGGGACTTATTTTGAAGTGTCTAGGAGGATGGATTAGAAGAATTTTTTCAGTCTTCTCCCTGTGCTGCCTGCCCATCTACTCATGCAGCCGTTTAGCAGAAGGGAGGATGAGTTTAAAAAGAAAAACAAGCCAACATTTCTTTTTAATTGGTCATGGATGCTGCTAGCAGAACTTTGCCTCCCCCTGCATCAGGTTTAGTACAGTTCATACACAGGTTTCAGTAAACATTAACCACTTTTATCAGGGCTTGCAGCATGCTGAATGGTTAGCAAAGAGCTTGTACGGAGAGAAACAGAGAAAATGAACAAGTCCAAGGTCAAAAGGATGGTAGGTTTTCCTTTATTAAAGTAAGGGGTGGAGAAGGTTGACACCACTGTGGAAAAAATAGGCCTGTGTGAAAAACAGGATTCTTGTCCTTAAGCTTTCATCTGGGTGAGAGTATGTGGGTGTACTGCAAGGAGGATGTGCATCTTGAATTTTTTTTTCTGCTCCAGTGAGATGACCAGAACAATCAGCCCTCCTCACACTCTTGCTGACTGACAGCTTGAGCTCCTCGTGACTCAGATCAATCCAGAGCAGAGCATAAGCTTTGCTATTGCTTGTTGCATATTTGTAGGGGCCTGTTCCTACCCAGCATCCACAAAAATCCACTGACTTCAGCAGTCCACAGCCAAATAGAGATCACCATTTCCTCCCTTCCGTGCCTGCAATGATACAAAGCCATTCTGGTTAGGAAGGGTGGTTAAGGAACTGTGGTTTAGCATTTTGCCTCACCTTTCTTTCTCTTGGGTGACTTGGATGTTTCTTTATTGCATTTGAGGGGTACAGTGCTGCTAATTTTTCTGCAGAATGAATTGCTGTAGTGATTAAAAAATAGTTGATCGGATTAGCAATGAAAATGAGGTAATTTGTGGGTAAATGAATGAAATGATTTTAAGTTGAGGTCTGGAAAAAAGGCATTTTGAAAAGAGCATGTAATCTGCCCTAATGAAATTTTTTGAAGCATCTGATGCCACAGTTCAAATTATAAGTTATTTTTAGTTGTGCAAATCAACATAACCTGTCCCTCCTAGCTCCATTCAAATAATACTTTGCAAAAGAAGCAGCAGCATTCACCTACATATTTCCTAGAAAACACCATCCTTGAAAGGTTGTACCTTACTGGAAAAACAGAGATTTAGTTAAATGATACATCAAACACAGAAGAAATCCAAACCGTGTGTGGCTGGTCTGACAGTAGTTTGAGAAACACCCTCCGCTGCATGCCCCTCAAATCAGAAACGTGTGCACTCAGTTAAAAATCTCATCTTTGCGGTGACACAGATGATTCAGTGCAGGAAACGAGAGGAATTTCATTCAGCAGTTAAGCATTTGTGGGGCGGGGGTGTGAGGAGGTCATAGTATTCAACACACCCGGTTAGAAACCTTCAGGCTCCTTTCCCTACTGCATTTTATATTGATTTAAGTCAGGGCTGATATTAGAGGCATCAGCACGAGGTAAATCTCATTCTCTTTGTTCCACCTGGATCAGATGGGAAGTAAAAGAAAGAAAGGAAGAGACTTTTTTTTTGTTTGTTTTAAATTTTCCTACAGACATTAGCCGCCCTACTCAACACCGTCCCTAATGATGGGAGGTGCAAGGACTCTCTCTCATCCTGCTGGAACTGAGCTGTGGGGTGGCTGGGCCACCACCAGGGCTGCAGTGGTGGCCCACATTCTTCCTTCTGCAGTGGCTGCATGGTCCCAGGGCAGGCAGAGGGAGAGCTTTAGAGGCAGGCTTACAATTACAGCTTCTTGAAACATGCCATAGTTCATCTAAATGTAAAATACGGACTGTGGTTTCAGTCTAAAATATTTGTGGGATTTTACCAAACCACTACAAACAAACAAAGTAAACAGCAGCAAAAAAGTGACACATTTCAGGCAGGATTTTTTTTTCTTTTTCTTTTGCAAGGTGATGCGGAGACTTGTATTCTGTGATTCAGTGTTCAAAGGAAGGATATTTCTCAAATGGAGTACTTCTTTGTTCATCCCTTATTCACAGACTTCCCAAAGAGCTTTAATATAAAGTTTTTCAGGAGGCTGAGATTAATATTCTTTTCAACTCTGTTGGTGTTCTCCCACGGTTTCCCAGGTGTTTTCACTGCCTTCTCCAAATTTAAAACAAACTAACAATTTCCTAATAAGTTGATCATGTGTTTTATCAGAAGCATTTGTAAAGCCTATGGAGGGAAACCAAATCATGTGTGCTACTTGAATTCTAGAGTGCATTCACTTAGTACTGCAGGCAGGTTTAGTGGGAGCATATATGAAACATCACATGTATGTGTAGACTTTTGTCTTGCCTGGAAGCTCTGTAGCTTGCCGTGCATGCTGCCAGTGTTTATTCCTTGACTCCTGCAGGCCTGCAGGTTTTGGCTGCTTGTGGCACTGAGACGTAGGAATGGCTCTCTCTCAAAGAAGAAGAACCTATCATCCTGTTTTTCCTTTTTTTGGTTGGTTGGTTGATTGGTTGGGTTTTTTTAAACCTCTGTGGAAAAATACTTTTACCGTCATGTCAGTCTGTGAACAGAACCACAGTCCTGTTCACCTCTGAAATTGTTTTGTAAAAGGCTCTCAGAAGACCGTTGGGTGCACTGGGGAATTAGGAAGAATTACATGCATCCCCTTTTTAGATACCCTTGCAAAGGCTTCAGTGCAAGAGCACTCTATTAATAATCTCTTAAAACACACACTCTTGATAATATAATGGAAGGACTCATTCTGTCATCCACAAAATTCCTGTCGTCTCACCTTCAACTGGGCTCGCGTAGGCTGTAGAAGACAGTCTCAGTTCTCCCAAATGGTCGAGATTAGTTTTTAGGAGAAAACTTTTATTGGGCAAGATGTGAGGCCTCTATGCTGCACAAGCACCAGGAGGAGGTAGGGTGCATGCCCCACCACAGCCTCAGGGCAGCCAGGAGTGGTTGGGGAGAGTTGTTTTTTATTTCCTATCAGTGTGTAGGTGGGCCTCAATTCTTTTGGTCTCTTACAGGAACTGCCACTGACTCTCCCACTGAACTTCAGTTACGGTGTATGATGTGGGGGTTTTCTGCTTTATTACTTAGCTCAGTAGAATGGAGCAGGTGACAGGTATTCATTAATAAGCCATGCTGCTTAATTGCTTGGCTCCAAAAGGAGCGCTTCTGCATCAACTTCCATGAGTGTCTTGTGCATCTTAGGGAGAGGTCAGATTTGCTTTCAGAGATGCAGATGCCAGGTATATTTGGGGGAGTGTGGTATTTTAGCTTCAGGAGCCAGAGCTCCCTAGGCCAAGGGCAGACTGTGTAGCATGCTCCCATCCAGCAAGATCTGGACATCCATATACCTTTTTGGGCTTCCCAGCACAGGGTGCTGACCAGATGAACTGTCCAGATGGGCTACACATAGGCCAGCAGCTGTGAGTTGAGCATCCCCAGTGTGAGGTGGCCTGGGGTCTGGAGAAGGGGCTTAGTGCACATCAGAATCACTGCTCTGGATAGCTTAAAAGCAAGGATTTTTTAAGTCTTGAAAGTTTCATGAAGGGTCTTACATTCAAAGCACTAATGACTTCCTTGTTGGGACCCAGACTCTTTAAGTTTTTACTAAAGGGGTTGTCTGTGGTGACATTTAGCTAGCACCAGATGTTGGCTTTTAGTTACCATCATGGAGGTGGCATAACTAATAAAGGCAAGGGAAAGAAACTTGTGAGACACTGCCTGTCACATGCGGCTTTGTGTACTGCAGCTTGCGTGATGGCTGTCGCTTCTTCATGGGCCAGCGTTCTACAAGAAAGCTTTTTCTTTTCTTCTTTTTCTTCTATACTCTTGACTGACCAACTGTTTTCCAACCACATGTCTTTTCAGGTGGCCTTGCTCTTTTGTTAGAGACTAGCTAATGGAGGGAGAGTGCAAAGGGAGCTCAGTCGCAGATTTGGGTTTTCTTCCCTTATATTTTGGTATTTCTTCTGAACATAACTTTCCTGTAGATCATACTTCTCCCCCTCAACCTCTTTTGGCCAGATCCTCCCTCAGAAAATGTCAGCAAGCGATTGTTTCCTTTGCAGAGCTGCGGTCCCCTAGACAGAGGCTTTTCCAGTCTTATGAATGCACCATTTGTTGCTGAGGGCACAACTGTTCGATATAACTGGCTGCATCCCACTCTGCTTGGGCCCAGCATGCTCTACAGCCAGGCTATGCATAAACCAGATTTTTGTATTAAATGGCACCATTTTGTCCACAGCAGCAGTCTGTCTGTCTTTTGTGTGTGCTCGTGTGAGACTTGCAGTTTTCAGATGCAAAATGTATAAAGGACAGCAGTTTTGCAGAAATACATGTTACTCAGTGAGCGTACCGTGCTATTTTAAGGTTTATTCTTCTTGGGGAGTTCCTGACGAGTGATATTTCTTCATTATTTTGTGTAGGCAGGCCAAGGCAAAAGCACATTTTAAAATATTTTCTAAAATGGATGCATGGTATAATAATGTAGTTGTTTTGTTGGGGACATAATTAAAATTAACAGAAAATACATGTAGCACTTTTAAAGAGGATGTGCTCATTTGTGTTTTATTGTTTGCAATCAACCTGCTGTTTATCTCCCCCAGCACCACCTTTTCTTGTTCAGTGTCACAGGGCTGGCGACTGTATAGATGTAACCACTTAAAGATGCGCTGTGCTTCATATTTTTAATTATGTCTAGGAAATGTCATCTGATGTCAAACCTGACACTCCTTCTCACCACCTGCCCTGCTTACTCTCCTTCTAAGGTTAGCACAACTTTCTGTTTTCAGCTGAAACGCTGTGCGGGAGGGGCTGCTGTGCTGAGTTAGGATGTGTCAGGGGAGGCCAGAGGCTGCACATCCATCAGGCACAGCTTCCATCCTAGCTGGATTGCAGTCATTAGTATTTCTGAGCTCAGGTTTCTGCAGCACACAGAAACCTGCAGTGCTTGGTTCACAGCTAAAAAAAACAGTGCAACAGCAGCCCTCTGGCAGACTGGGAGGTGGATGAGTTGGGGGTTAGTTGGGTACCATGCTGGCTGAGTGCTGTTGTTTCCCTCTCGGTCCTGGAAAGCAGCTTTTAGAAAGTGCCATCTCCATTCTTAGTTATGTGAGCGCAAGCAGGGAGGATCCATGAGGCTCTGGTCCCAACAGCTGAATCACAGCTTCGTGTTCTAGTCAACGCTGCCTACCTCATTTGTCTCAATGCCAAGTTTCTCCTCAGAAGCACAGTGGTCTCTTTCTCCCATCTCTCTTCTCTCATACCTGTTGAATCCCCTCCAACAAGTAAGAACACCTCCAAAGCAAGCCCACCAGTTTAGAAATTACTCACTTGTGCTTTAGTAAAAATACTTTCCATGCTCCATCATCATAGTGTTTAAGAAATGGGGAAAATTGGAAACACCTTTGATTTTCCCTCTTTAATGAAGGCAGCACTGAGTAGAGATGAGGATTCCCCATTTCACTCTGCTTAGGGTACCTGAACATGTCTGGGCATCAGTCAGGCTTGCCTGAAATGTCCATAATTCGTCCACCAAAAATAAATAATAAAGTGTACAGGTATGAGGCCTTTCTGTGGAGGTTTCCACACACACCCCCTGCCTCACCATGTTCCTTCATATATTTACTGCCCACATAATGTTGCCTGCGGGATGAGGGTGGGAGGGGGAAGCTTGTTCTCTTTCATGTGACTGCAGCACAGTTAATAATTGTACCAGACTCCAGGCGCTCGCATGACCAAAGGGATTGATCGGGCTCATAATCTAACAGAAGTTTTTTCAGGTACATCTTTGTGCCTCAGCATCCCTATAGATTCAGAGAAGGAGCCAGATGTGCTTACTCTGTGATTGCTCATTTGTTTCGAGCTGGTTAGCATATAGCACAGACAAAGGCTTCCCTGGCCTGAAAAGCCCCCAGAGAAAAGTAGGATAGTAAATAGATCTGTAAAATGGTGTTCAGACTGCATGTGTCTCACATGTTCTTGCTGGCTTGTTCCATCTCCTGGCCCCCCCACCTTGCTGTCTTAAAAAAGGGATGGCAAAATATTTTGATAAACGCATCAACTGCTAAACTGTTGATGTGATTTTTTTTAAAAAAAAGGGGAGTCTTTGCTCAAGCATATGTTTCCAACACTTTAATCTTTTATGGACTGCATACTTGCTGTGGGAGTGGAAGGGGATGTTGCAGGCTTGCTTTCAGTGTACTTGGGAATCTTTCCCACAGCATGCAAACTCCCCAGAAAACATGTGAAACAACGGCCTGGAAACCAGGAAGTTTCTGATGCCTAGCACTCATTGCTCTGAGGGATTTGCTGTGCTCTGGAGGTCATGGAATAATGTTTCTTCTTTGCTGGCTTCTCTAAGTTTATTTTACACATGATGGAGGGGTATGTGTGTGCTGCTAAGCTTTTAGGGGTCCTCATTTCTGGAGCATGGTTTTGCTCCTGGTTCTTTTGTTACTGCACTCCCATGATTAATATATATGCTGCTTAAAATGGCTACTGAACCACCAAGTTCTTGTCACTGGTTACCAACTGCTTAACCCCTGTCAAAAGCTGCCCAGTACAGCTTGGAGTTGATGCTTTTGTTGCTTAGTAGGTTTATTTCTGATCTTTGGGCTACTCATTAACCATGTGAGTACTGTACAGAGTGAAGGCATAAATCTGCTGTGGTGATGATGCTGTGTCCTGGTGCTGTGGTCACTGCTGCTGCTCCTACACTGTGTTCTGGTTAGATTTGTGTGGCATGCAGTCTTCTGGGTGTGTGTTTTGAGGTTTGGGGGGGGGGGGGGTTTCTTTGTTTTCCCACCCTTTTACCACTTTGTGTAGTTTTAAGTTTTTTTGATGAGTTGCTAATGTTGAAAAGCAGTGATGAAGGTGAAAAGTCTGGCACCTGAGGGCTGATGGTCCCGGTCTTCTTGACAAGGAAGATCCAGTTCCCTCCAGTAAAGAAACTCTGCATCCAGTTTCAGTCTGTGACGAACTCAGCGTTTTGTTTTCTGGCGTCTCCTTTCCATTTACCCATGTTTGTACTGGAGTGTGATGGAGCGTGAAAGGAATCAGAGGAGAGAAGGGGCTGCAACTTGGCTTTGGATGCCAAAAGAAAAACAACTAACAACTTCTACCAAAAGGAGAGTTAACCGGAACATGCCACAAAACAGGTTAGGCAGGACGCAGAAGCCAGATACAAACCTTCTTCTGTGCTTTAAGGCATCTTCAGTACACCCTCCTCCCTCTCCCGTTCAGGATTTTCCCCCCTCCTTCCCGTTATGAAACAGTCCTGTGCCAACTGGGTTTGGACGTGGGGCAGGCGGATGGTTGCAGCACTCGCTTGCCTGCTGCCAGCTGTTTCTTAAGAAAGAGAGGGTGCACTTGTCCGTGCCCGTCATCCCGTGGCAGAGAGAGGCAGCGCTCGGCGCGGCATGTTCCTCTGTGTGCCTTCGTCCCCTCCAGCAGCTCGCCCCGCAAACAGTCCCAACCAACAAGTAGCGGGGGAGGAAGAGCAGCAAGGAGACAGGGAATGCTGGTGGGTGGAGCTTGGAGGGCTGATCCTCCACATAGTTAATCATTACTTGCCACATAACCTGTTCCTGTTTTCTAGAGGTTTCACTGGCACCCACAGCCAGAAGCATATGAGGAATATGTGACAGACTGCTTTCTGAGCAGGATAGTTTGCCTTGCAGCCGGAAGCCCAGCATCTAATACAAGACATAATTTCTCCTGTACCATGTTTATGCCTAATCATTGGGTAAACATACCATATATAGTCTGGTTTGTGCTTGCTCTAACACCCTGCTGCAACACGAATTTGCTGGTACCACACAGATTCCTTAGCTCCTGGTAACTGACTGACAAATAGGATGTTGCCATATTTAACATAAATATTCCACACAACTGGGATTTTTTACACTCCTGCTTGTAGCATGTGTTTCTGACTGTGACAGTCTTAAGTCTGGCACTTAAAAATGGAGAGGATTACACAAAAAAGGTACCTTATCAAAGGATGGAGCAGGTCCCACGTGGGCATTTTTTTTGCAGAGTAAAGGTTCCACGCTTCCCCTAAACAGCAGATGTTTGTGTTTACAAATCGGTGTTTTGGGGATGTGTTTTTTTTCTTTCTTTCTTTTTTCTCCTCTCTTCATTTTAAATGCCTGCTTTGTCCTAGGTGATGGATCCCAAGCTAAAGCTATGGTTGACTGAGAGCTTCCTGTTTTCATTCTAGCATCTCTTGTACAATTTCTTCCTTCCCTCTTTCTGTTGGCCTTCTTTCTGTTTACTCTGTACTAGCAGGGTGCTAATCATGGCAGAGGGCATGAAGAGCAGCACTGTGGCTGGATTCACTGCTAATCAGCTCTTACATACACTTTGCCTTCAGTTTTTTTGCTTGTTTTTAACATTGTGAAATTACTTCAGTAACATTCTGATGATTTCTGTGCTAGGCAGAAGTGACTCAGGAAAATGAGATGAAACCTTCTTACCAACACCAGGGTGGAGTTTTTCCTTTTTGTGCCTTCTACATCTTGCCCTGTTCGTTGATGTGTGAGAAAACAGTGCAGTGGTGTAGACCCCAGATAACCTTACACAGAGCATTGTGGCTGTCTGCCTGGTGATGGCTGTTAGTGCTTGAGTTCAGCAGTGTAGAGACTGGCAGTGCCTCCTGTACCACTGAGGTGGTTGCTTAATCAGATGCAGGTCCATGCAGGTGGATTTTCCTATAGTGACTTGCTCCTTACTTAGGCAACGCTTCCAGAAGGGAGGACTTTGCAGGGGGGAATGTTTGGGTGTTACATAAATGGACAGGACATGCATTTCTGGGACTTGTCTCTCATTGGCCTGGTCAGAGTGAATTATGTCTGACTGCTTGGCAGTTAATTGGACCATCCTTCCCATTTCCTAAGCTGATAAGCCCCTCACTGTCTGCCTCAATCAGGCTTCTTTGTTTGAGAAGTTACTAATGCAGCAGAAGAACAGAATAACTACTTTCCTGTAACCAAGTGAGGGGCTCTGATCAATAAATCTATGAAGATTCACCTTATTTCTTCAGCAAAATCCTTTCACGAGGCTTACTTGTACCATAACACCAGTAGCAGTTGATAGGTACTGAAAAGTAGGCATAGCCACTGTATTTCTTACGTACTTTGTCCCTTTTTGAAAGAGTGGAATTTGTGTTCCTGTGTTCACCTTTATTCTGGCAGATCCCAGTATCCACGCTGAGTACCACAGGGGTCTGTAGATGTCTCTCTATCATGACTGGTCTCAGAAATGGCTTTCTTTTACCACAAAGCCTTCAGACTGGGACTGTCTGTCTTGATGTGTCTGGATGGTGCTTAGCTTAGAGTGGATGTTGCCAGAAGGTGAGTAATAAATGGTGATTAATCGTCTCTGAGCTATGGATGTTTGTATGAAAAAGCACTTGGCTAAAGGCTGTGCTTCAACAGGCTCATCAAAATTAACTACACAGCAGACAGTAGTATAGAATCCCAAAGGCCTGATTTTTCTGTCTCTTGTCTTGTTTTGTTTTGACTTTTGTGGATTTACTAAATCTGACAGGGAGAAACATGGGCCCTTTTGTGTCCAAATATCACTAAATATCAGTTGAGTGATACCAGTGTTACAAATGGCAAATGGCTGAGTGATACAGAATCAGGGCGCACTAAAAGTAAACACTCTTTTGTTAGACTGCTCAGTAATCTTTTTAATGCAGAGGTGTAGTTATGAACCTCACAGGTAGGCATCCTTGTGTTTGTACCATTGAGTCTGTGATACAAATGCATAGGAAAGATGTAAAGGTACCAATTCCTGTGTTAATTATATATTGAAGTTGAAAAGTAATTTTATATTACAGGAGACCATTTATCTTTTGTAGTCAAAACAGTAAATAAATATAAAACCTAAAGCCACAGTGATTTTTAAAATAGTTCCTGTTCTGAGTTTATGTACTAATGCATAATTACAATGCATTGCATCTGTGTAATTGTACAGTTATTTCTAAAACTTTCTGAAAAGTAGGATTCATAAGAAAAATCTTGCTTCTGCCTCCCTCCTTCAGCTGCATCTGGTAGCTTTCAGGGCCTGAAGTACTCAAGGCGTGTATTGCAGGGTTTGTTCCTTGTACAAAAATTAGGAGACCTTGGACTTTTTGTTCTTAAAAATCTTTCCAAAACGGGGTTTTGTTTTGATGTAGTCATAGAGGATGTACTCCCAGGTTGGTGGTATTGAGTCCCGGGATGTCTGCGGCATCGCAGGAGGATGATAAGAAGACATAGTCACTGGTGAGTTGGGGTGGCTCATAGGGGTGTTCTGCCATTACTGTTTGTTATGCCCAAGAAATGTAGGAACCCAGGTGAGCTGAACACAGGGCCTGGTCTGTAGGGTAGGATCTGCTGGAGGGGCTGGGGGAAGCAACCACCTGCAGTGGCCAGATCACATCCCTTCCTCTCAAGGACTTATTACCTGCAGTCATCAGACCCCAGGCAAGTAGCCAGACACTTCTTCTGTTGTGACTTCTTTTATTAGCATTTGTATTGCCTGACAGCATTCAAAGTGATGGGTGGAGTATTTGCATTTTGGATTTTAAAGTTTCTGAAAGGGTTGTCCTCTGTGAACGTTTCCTAGGCTGGTGCCAGACCAGCCAGCAGACCCTGATTCAAAGGCCTTGCCATCTACCATGAAATCAGCGAGCCTTAGGCTTTCTGAGTGGAGGTGATGAGGAACTGAGGGGGAGGAGATGTCCGCATCTTGCAAAAAAACATTGAAAAGGATAAAGTGGAAAGCAGGCAGTTTGTTGCTGTGAATTTCTCGGGAGGAAGGAGTCTGCACACACAGCGGTCACTGCGATGACACCCCATGTGCCACATGGTGTGGGGACACACTGGCGTAGTTTGGGGAGCAGCAGGGGTAGGCCACACTGCAGTCCTGCCAGCTGGGAATGCAGAGGAAGCAGGAGGCAGCCCGCCTTCCCTCAGACTGCCATCAGGGATGCAGAAGTTCAGGAAGTGTTCAGCCTCAAAATTAGGGTGGCTTGAAGGTGAATTAACTGCTGGGCCTGTAAATGATCTGTGTGTTCATGTGTGTATAGGACCTTAAGCACAGAAAGGTTTGGGGTGAGTCTGGAAAGGGTCCACATTTAAGGAATGTAGTTATTCTGGCTTCTGAGGTACCTTTTTTGTGTAGACAGCATGGAAAACTATTACAAAAACAAGTATTGCAAGACACTTAATGAGATGGGAAACTGGCCGTGTTAAGGCTGTGGCTCTTGGGCTTGTGTGATTGTGAGAGAACTTCAGCTTTTTTCTGCTTCCTTTCTCCAAGCATTTTCTGAATTGTGAACAATCACAAGTGGAGTTTACCCTGTGGGCTTAAAGTCAGCAACCCCAAAAATGCATTGAAAATCTCGCTTGACTTTGGGAATGAGGGTCTGTGACAGCAACTGGACTCAAGGGAAAAAAGGTACTTTTAATGTTTGTTGCCAATTCCACCAGTTTAGTCTCAGACCTCATCTGCTGAGATGTCACACTGTCTGCTTTTACCATTTTGGAGCGGGGGTGACTGGGACTGACCAGACCAGTTTTTAGGGAGCTTAGTCAGCTTCCTAATTTCCAGGTGTAGTGAGAGAGTCATCAGGGAGAGGAATGGAGAGAGAATGTCAGTAAATTGCTCTGCATGAAAGAAGCTGGGATGCCAGGAGGATTTCCAGTTGGAGGTCACCAGGCAGCTTTATTACTGGCCCTGTTTTCTCTTGCATGTGGCTCTAGTGAGCTTTAACCATTTGTGCTGAAACACTGCATGTCAGGTGTTTAGCTTCAGGCCACATTTGTTTTTGAAAGAAAAATAAGTAGTAAAAAAAAAAAAATTCTTCAGCCATTTCTGAGAACGAAGCTGAGGGAGAAGCGACTTCAGGTTTTGAATTACTTTCATGTCTCCTTTTTTAATAGGAAATAGAAAAAAACCTACGGCAAACTATGGATCCCTCGCAAGGGGGAGAAAATCTGACCTGTTCCTCAAGTTCTCAAAGCTATCATACAGGGGCACTGAGTTTTGAGAAGGGCAAAGCGGGTGGGAGATTGGAATGACAGCTGTTGATTGAATTAGGTACCTGTTATCACAGCTGACAATGGCAATGGTGATTTCTCCAGTGTGATCTGTATGTTGTAATTTGGAGGTAAAAAGTCATCACTGTGCATGATCCAGTGAAAGCCAAGCATCCTCATATCTGTTTTGCACCAGAGCAGAATAGGTCATTCTGCTCTCTGAAGACTGAACTTGGTAACCTAGTCTCACATCTTAAATAAGCAGTTTAGTGATCTTGTATATGTATCTCTGTATTTGTCCACTCTTTTGGGTGCAAAATGCACGTGAGTAATGCATGATTGTTTGTCTTGCACTGTGATGTACAGATATAGGCATAGAATTCCTAGTTGAGGGATTTGTTGGTGTAAAATGAAAACTGTGTTCTTGTGAATATGTTTTACTCTGTAGGCACTTCTGGTCCATGTGGAGTAAGGGTAGCTTGAAAGTTGTCTGACAAGATCTGCAGTCCTTGCCAAACACCACTGGTCTCCTAAATAAAAACAAGGGCCCAGAAGTTTGTAAATACATGTGCATGTGATGTAAACAAACTTCCTGATTCAGGGACCACTACTGAAGCTAATGGTCCTCTTCCATAGCATGAACCTATTAGTATCAGTTCATTAGCAAGGCTGAGTGCCTTGATTCGTAATGAGCCCTTACGTGTAATTTGCAGTAGCCTATTGACTGTATCTGACTATGCTGCTGTGAGTGCAAGAGGGAAACAGATTGAGGCTAGAGTAATATTTACCTTTGTTTCCAGTCAGAAGTATTTAGAGCAAAAAAGAAATGTGCCACACCTCCAGGATCTCCAGTCAGCTTTCCTGCAAACCTTGGCCACAGAGAATGAAATACCCCCGGTGCTCAGTACACAGGGCGAAGGCTGCTGCTATATTTAAAAATATGTATATGAAAATGAAACTGGAAGTTACTGCAAAGCTGCATTTCCAGGTATCATAGCAAGGAAATTTTTAGAAACCAGACCTGAAAGAATTTGCAACAGAGAGTTTCTCAGGATACTCCCTGTCATTTCTCATTTGCTTTGCTGAAGTGTTAAAAGAACCCCTGGTTTCTGTAGTTATGGCTAGCAATAAATTACTTTATGGTTATGTTTTTATTATATACCGTGTATATGTATAATATATATTTTTTGCTTGATTATGGAAGCGGGGGGACTGTAGACAAGACACTTGATTTAAGCTATTTATTCGTGTTAAGCCCCCCAGAGCAATATTGAACAGCTCTGTCATCTTCTGTTTTGAGGAACCCCTCAAAATAAAAGAAAAATCCATTTTTTGTTTGTTTTCCAAGAGGGAAAAAACTGAATTTAAAAATGGTTTAAACAGTTTAGTGATTCCTATTCTATTTCTTGCAAACTTCTCCCTTGCCCCTGAGCCTGATCACTCTTCCCCTCACTACTTGCCCGCAGAATTACCATGCAAATAATTTTAGAGGTGGGTTTACATGTTTGTTTTAAAAATGCTGCAGTCTCCATCTCTGGTAATCCACCAGGTGGAAGCAGATGTGTAGAATATCCGTGTGTGTATTCGTAAATCTGGGTTTGAGCAGATTTAGTGTTTCTAAGAGGGCAGTGTGTGTGCAAAGACAAGGGAACCCTTGGCAGTATAATACCATCAGTAAAGCAAACATTTGCAGTTAACCACTAGCGGGGTTCGTTGGTGGTTTTTGTTTGTGCAGTGGGCACTGCGTTAGTGACATTGCATTAGCCCATTCTTCTGATACATGGTTAGACATCAGCTGCCTTGCTGTTCTGAATTACAGTAGGGAGAAGGGTATCAGGGAGGTCATGAGGAGAATAAGATAGAAAGTTGTTTCTTAGAGATGAGTGCTCTTCTTGTACTAACAGAGGTTTTGGTCTCTTAGCCTCAAGCCTTTTCCGGCCTACAGACCTCTTCATCACTTACTGATGTCTTCCTTGTATCCATCTTCACAT
This sequence comes from Erpornis zantholeuca, assembly GCA_013400515.1. Lineage (NCBI taxonomy): Eukaryota > Metazoa > Chordata > Aves > Passeriformes > Timaliidae > Erpornis > Erpornis zantholeuca. The sequence goes on along the minus strand of VZTN01005653.1, from coordinate 411,895 downwards.
TAACCACCTGGCATCCCAGTACCTCTATGCTCTTGTAAAAAATGGCACCTTAGAAGTTTGGGCAAAATATCCCTGTGGTGTTTGGCCCTCACTGTGATTTTGCTTTGAATGCATTTTGGTTGGGAAATATGCTAAAAGTGCTAAGATTTTTATTTTCTTTGGTTGAGGGCTAGGTGGCAGAGCAGGGTGAGTCCATATGGTATCAAACAGGAAGCTTGATGTAGCTCAAAGTGACCTCCTGAAAGCATCCCTTCAGTCTGCTTTAGAATCTTCTAAAGGCAGTCATTTGGAAAGGGGCTGTGCTATCCAGATAGAGAGTGCCGGCCGTGTTTTGTGTGACAGAAATGCTGGGGTTGTGTACTGCTGCAGGTTTTTGTTGTTCTTCTACAGTTTTGGTTGTTAGTTTCTCCTTTGACCTGTTGCACTAAACTTCATGTCACTGCCTGACAAAACTGGCCTTTTAATAATTTAAAGTTTACTTACAGAGCAAAGCCTGGGACAGTACAATGCATTGAATATATATTGGATGAAATTATTTCCTTACTGACTTGTACTCTGATATTTGCTTAATTTTGAGCATGTCATAGAAACATTTAGATTGCCTAAAAGTGAAGATACTTGCATTTTAAGTCCAGAGTAGCAAAACTGAGTCCTGTACTTTTATTCTGTGCATGTTAGGACAAAAATAAAATGGAAGAAGAGCTGAAAGAAGCCTTTTGCATCACTTGAGGCCCAGTGGGAGCTGAGGGTCGGGATCACTCTGAGAATTAATCAGTTCACTAGAGAATATGATAATTCAAGGAAATTATTGCATTGCAGTAATGTTTTCAGGCTTTTTATTAGTAGCAGAAACTTTAAAAATAAAAAGAGAGTGAGAGAAAGCCTGGGAGCAGAAGTGGCCTGAAGGGGAAATGATCAAGACCAGCTCAGAAATGCAGACACTGGTGATTCAGGAGTGCTGCTTCACTGTGCCTTTGTGCGAAACTCCTGTCTTGTCTTATGAAGGGGGGTTAGAGCAATCACAGTTCTGTGCAGTCTCACTTCTTCATGCAGTTTTGAATAACGTGAAACAGTTCTGGGCCTTCCACTTCTTTTGAGGACTGAGGATTTTAAACAGGGAATGCCAGGCCTGCAGAAAATTGACTGTAATCACAAATCTGAAAGCAGCATGTGACCTTTCTTGTCATTTCTAACAAGCCAGAACTTCGCAGAAATCTGCCCAGGCAAACTTTTGGTCCTGCTGTGCCCCAGTGCAATAATTATAATGCAGAAACAGCTGATGGGTCATGTCTCTAGGCCTGTGCAGCGTTATGACTTGCTACCTACATTCCATGTTTAGCTTTGAGTGATCAGATGGTGCAAGCAATGTGAGCTAGCAGTGCCTGAGGACATGCAGCCAGGCAACACGTCCTGTCCCTCTGCAGCTTTGGTTTCTTTTCTCTGCTTCTGTCCCGTCCCATCCCCTTAAGGTGATGCCTTTTACAATAAATATCTCTCTCTCTAGGAGGTCAGCTGCCCTTGTGTGGAAGCATGTGTCCCATTCCCACTGTGCTGTATGTTAAATCCAAGGGCCCAAGGTTTGTAAATATTGTCTCTAAAGTACTTGGGGACTCTAGGTGAGCTGCTTGCCCTACTTGCTGGTCGCTCTGGAGCTGTGGTTGGTACATGCGGCACATGGTGGCAGGCTGTTGCAGCATTGTTACTGATGTGACTTAATGAAGCATGAGTGGTGTTGGAGGGGGTAAATTTTGTCTTTGTGCATGGGGAGAGGGTCACTGACAAAAGTTTACAAACAAACAAATAAGTTGAAAATTAGGCTTAATTCAGCCATGTGTGGGGAAGGGAGGTGGATATATTCAAGTTGTGTTTGTTTTGTTCTTAGCACTGTGCAAAAGTTACACCCAGTCCTTGATGTAGGAAAAGTTGGATAGGTAAGCAGGAAAGTACTAACTCATTGCCTAAGAGTGCTCTTGCTCTCTTACTCCCCTCATTCAGGGGTGCCATGGGAGAGGTGCGGTAGAGACATTTTAATTGTGGTAGTTTATTTTATTGTGAACCTATTTTCACTGGGTTTAATCGGAAACGGAACTTCAGGTAGATTTTTAAGTGTTTTTATGGCAGAGATGTTGCAAGTGGGCTCTGAGTTGGAAAGAAGGGAGTGAGGGAGGAGTGGGAGGAGGGAATCTGGAGATGGAGCCGGTTGTGGGTTCATTCCACTACATCTTTTCATCTTTCCCCGGTACTGCAGCACCGCAGGAGTAGAGTTACCGACAACATTCTTGCTCAGGTCTCTCATCCCTCACTCAAATAGAGGGTGTAATTTGACTATGTCTCAGCTCCCATGTGTGAAGGCTGTTCATGAAACTGTATGTATGTGCATTTTGAAGTGCAAACAAAAACCAAACCCAAGCAAACACAAATCTCAAATCAGATCTCTTCTATGATCCTAGATCACCATGTGCTTTTTCAAACTCTAGGGCTGACATGGGGCTGGAGGGAAAACACGTGGCCAGAGCTGCAGGGTAAAGTGAGGACTGGCAGTCTGTCCTTCTGAATGACAGCCATGGCTTACATCAGGTTAAATCAGCCCATACGCTGCAGGCTGGGGCAGAGCAGAATGGATTAAAAACAGGTTTTCACATCTAGCCTTGAGTTCCCTGCAATCCTACATCAGCTTGTGGGGGTGCATGTATTTCTGCATCCCAGCTGCCATGGAAAATGAGAGACATCTTACAGGGCAGTTCTTGCAGTCAGTATTTACTGAAGTTTTCCTGATTTGAATGGCTGTATCCACAACTGTCACAGATAAACTCTGAATCTGGATTTTTGCTTTCTGGTTCTCCATCTGTATCGGCTGCTTCCGGCTGCACACAGGTTAACAGTGAGGCCTGCTGGGCTGCTTAATGGGTGGCCTGGCACTGCCTTTGGGCTGATGCAGATAATTTCTATTGGCCAAGGTTGTCTCCTCCTGATCCTGTAGCCAGAACTCAGCCTCTCAGTGGCACAGTAATTGTGAAAAGAAGGTCTTCTGAAAGAATTCTTAAAGGCTGGAATATCCTTCCTTTCTGGTGTTTTGAAAACCATGTTTTGTTTTCATCAATGCTCTGAACAGGAAAGGAAAGTGCCTTAATGTTAAGTTTGCAAATTCAGAGTCGGTTGTGTTTAAAGATTCTTTTCTTCTGAAATGCAGGGTGGAGACTTTATAAACTTAGTATGGCAGGAGGCTGCTGCGCTACAATCCACTTTTGCTACTGTACTTTCTTGGTTGCTTGCTCATTGCACACTGGTAGCTTGCTGTATGTGATACATGGCATCTGATTTCTTCCTACCTGTAGCCTTTTGTACCAAAATGTCTTTTACCTTGGTTGCAGTTGTTCAGTTTATGGGACTAAATGTGTTTGCATGCTTTTGGGATGAACAGGGACTTCTGTTACCTGTGTAATGGAATGAGGCAGAGGGATTAGTGAGGAAAATGGGGAGAGAGGGAGGAGTCGAATGGGGTTTCTTTTCTTTTCTGGAGTCATCAGGCTCCTCCCGTAGCAGAGAGGGAGCATAGTACATGCAACCTAAAGACCTTTAAAGTACATGCTGAAATGGATGCTGGGAAGATACAGTACAGTGCTTGGGCACAACTCCAAGGCTCCCAAGGCAAGTAATATTTAAACAAGCTGAACAGCCCCTTTCGGCAAGCAGCAGGAAATCCAGCACTGAGCTTTGTGTTGTTGCATGGTCAGCAGAAGATAAAAGCTCAGGCTATGCAGCTGGGGTTCCCTCCTATCACTGGATGGCAAACTGTTAAGAAAAGATAAAAGGACAGAAAAGGACAGGGGGTCGTCTTATTGAAAAGCATTCCTTCATATTTTAAACCATCGAAGTACTTTGAAATACATTGAGCCTGATGTAAGTCAGGAACAGTGCCATCGGCAGCTGTTGTGGTGTTTTGGAGCTTTTACATCAGCTGGCAGGCAAAAGATGAATTCGTCCCTCTGCTTCATCAGAGATAAGGATTTAACATGGGTAGGACTGTGATAAGCATAGGTGCCTCACCACGAGCCCCACAGCAGGCAGAAGCTTCCCAGAACATTTCTTTTTTTTTAGGAGCATGTAAGTGTTGGTCTGCTGCTCACTGGGGGTCTCATTCTGAAATGTAAGCAGCATTCAGCCATATAGAGCTTTTCCAGATCTCACTTCCTGCAGCTCATCCTTGGTTAGAAACTATTTTAATAATGAGGAAGAGAATGTAAATGAATGAGATTGCTAGTTCAAGTCTTCTAATCAGTATTTACTGTATTCCTCCCCTCTGTCCCTCCTCCTTTTTTCCTGCATCACAGCACTAGTGTCTTGGGAAAGAAAATGCTTCAGAGCATTTGTTACCAATTTAGCAGCAAGTACGTGCTCAAATTTGGGATTTCTGAGATCTGTGTGTGCCATATGTAGGCAAAATGTAGTACTTGCAAGTTCCAGTAGAAGGGAATAAACACAAATTTGCTGTTCTGCAGATAGTATTTCTTTAATCTAATGATACTTACATTTGTGCAGCCTTTTTGTTTTGGTAAGACGGTTAACCGTCCTCCCTAGGGTGCCTAATTGCTTATCATGAACTAATCAGTCCCCTGGGTGTATGAAGGGATGAAACACTGCCAAGATAGAGCCTGTGACTTCCCCCAGAGGTGTGATAACCCCCCAATTACCCCACCCTTCAGGGAGCTTGCTTACTGCTGCTTTAAAGACCTCGTTACTTCGGAAATTATCCATGTTTGGAGATTTTAGGAAATTTATAGGGGTGTAGTAACTGAGAATCTTTTGAACATGTCAGCTCTCATATTTTATATGTCAAATTTGCATTGAATGTTGTTTCAGTTTTGGTGTGAAAATGCTGAACATGTTTCTGTTTATGAAAGTGCCTACCTTCATAGCTCTCGTGGCATGCCAGACCGTAACAGAAAAGGAAAGGAGCAGTTTCTGTCTTCAGCTGTTAGTAGATAGGGATGGCAAAATCTTAGAGGTTCAGAAACCCCATTTGAAGTTCACATGAAGAAATGGGTGAAACAAATCTGGTGGTTATTCTCTTCTAATTTTTGTTAGAATGATTGTTGCACATTACTGTGTGTGAAATTAGTGGGTAGATTAAGAAAAGTTTTTCACCTTACAGTAAAAAAAAAATCATTTAACTAGTGGTTTATGCTTGTATTTACCTTTCAGTTTCTTGTTTTAACTCATTCATAAGACATGCTTGTCTGCTCTACAGGTTGAGATGGCTACTGATTCCCTGAATTCTTCCCTTGTATCATTTTATATTGAATGGTGGAGTTCCATAAGGCATGTAAAACTTACTACAAAACAATAATGTGTGAATTGGAAGTGGAAAACAGCTCCTGCTATTTAGCATCTGAGTGAAAATACTAGTTTACATGTTGAGGTTTCTTTGTCCTTTACTTTTGTTCTGAATGAATAATTTTTGTGTGAAATTTGGAGGATTGAATCTATCAGTCGGGTAGAAATAACAGTTTGTTCCTCGAAAGAGTTGTAACCTAATCAATGAATAATACCAGAATTTTTTTCTTTTGTGGTTCTTTTAAAATACTTCAGTTTTTTTTCACTTCTGGTTGTAGAGTATATTCTGAGTGACCTTAGCAAGATCGCTGAAAATATAAATACTGTTGTAGTGTATGTACTGGTTTAAAACTTTAAAGCAAGGTGATTTCATGCTTAGAATTAAAAGAAGGTGGTTGTGTGGGTGTGCATGTTTATATGCCTGAGAAAATGTAAATCTGGAAGCATCACTCCTCAAAAGAAGTGTGACTTTTGGTATCATAGGTCTGATTATGATATTTCGATGTTGCTTTGCTATGTGTGCATATATGAAAGTGATCAGTCAAGTTTCCACTGGCAAATTCTGCTGTCCTGTAGAAATTGGGGTGGGCGCACAGGCCACTTGATTGCTTTTTGTTGTTGTTGTTAATTTTTCTCTATTTGCAACTACTACTTTACCCAGAATTGGATTGAAGCTATACACAGTTCATACTAGTTTGTTTCAGGCTAATGTTTTTGTTAAGTTTATATCAATGGAATCAGCAGAAGGAAATGAATTTCCCTTTTCATATGTGAATTGTTTCAAGAATTGTCTGTATCATCTGTTTGATGGAAATGTGTGAAGCACTAGCAGTAAAATTGTTTTTTTGGAAGGAGAGGGTGGTTTTGGACTAGCAGCAGAAGTTTCTGGCTGGAGGAATAGCAACTTGAGACTTCACTTACTGAAGAAACCTGTTCACAATTTTGTCTGTTTTTTTTTTTTTCCCCAGCGTTCCTGAAATAAACTTCCTGCAATTCTTTGCAGTGTGCAGGTGTCCAGACTCCCCTTTACTCATGGTCGCCTGTGAAACCCGTCAGGCAACTGAAGGCTGTACCTAAAATTCTGCTGGCAGTGCAGCACACTGCAGTGGCCTTGGTATAGTTACGGTGGACACCTTGTGCAGCCACAGCTGTAGCATCCCCTCGTAGTCCGAACAACTGAGTATTGTGGTCCAGGAGTCTACACGTGTGGAGGACTGCCTGGAATAGAAAAAGGAAAGCTGCAGAGATTGTAAGCTGCTGCTTGATTCGTGTGGCTGTTGTGCCGAGGAGCATCAAAACTTTGCTGGATGGATCCGACAGCTCGTTGCAAAGTAGAGGGTCAGTCTCACTGGTTATTTGCAGTTATTAACCTTAGTGGATTTAAATTTTTTTTTTGTTTCCTTTGTTTTTACATTTTTCTCTGTATGCCTGAGAGGATTGTGGCCTTGCAACCAGAATGCTCATGTTCAGGAAACTTAAGGCTGTTCCTACTGAAGGGCTTTGAAGATCAGCAGGCATTTCCTCCAGGGTTTACAGCATTGCTGGAGGAAACAGTCCCTGCAGAAGTCTTCAGGCCTATCTGCCCGACTTCGGTCATTTCTTACCTCACCAGCACGTGGATTATGCTGTTTGCAGACTGTCTAAGCTGCACGATGACCTCCGTGGATTCCTCATGAGCTTTTACAAGGCCAGGCCAGTGTACTTTGTAAAATCCTTTAGAAATGCCTGCTAGGCTTTTAAAGTCCCAGAGCATAGACTATACTACAAGGAACTTGGAAGGTCAGCAGCTGGATATGGTTGTGGATGAAGGGGGATGTGTGTGTGTGTGTGCATGTGTGTGTGTGCGTGTATGCAGTTCTTGTTTTGAAAATACATATGTTTTCAGGTCAGATAGAGATATATTGTTCCTGAGAAGGCTTTTTGTACACTCTGACAAAGCTGAGGGACTTCTTAATTCCCTAAGAAATTGATGAACAAGATCACTATGCCCTTTCTTTGCATGCATGTTGCAGTCTATGAAAATGAGCAGATGCTGTTTCATTTTGTCAGTGTGCTGGAAGCACCTCCCACAGGTTACTTGTGCTGCATGTACTTCAAAATAGGAAGAAAATTCATACTGAGGAGTACCACTGGCAAGTAGCTCTGCTGTTTAAAATTTTCCAAGTGGCTTTCCCATGCTGATCTCTTACTTGGAGAGGCTTGCCAGCACCATCTATGCTGCAGTGAATTTACCTAACTAAACCAAGAAAGAAACTTTGCATTTCAGAATTTAGAGCTCTGCAAACAAGCCCAAAGGCTATTGTCCAGCTGGTATAAGCCAGTGGGTGTGCTCACAAAACTGTGGCGCCTTGTTCATCAGTGGAGGGAGAGCTATTTTTCTGAAGGCTGGGTTTCTCTTTCACCTGGAGGAAGCAATAAACCTCAGTTTGAGTGATCTTTGGTACTCTGGCATCTGTGGCAAATACATATCTAAAATAACCTCCGGTAAAGTGAAAACAGATAGTTTGTATCTTTTAACTCTGGCTCACAATACCAGGGGAATATCAACTGATGGTTGTCTATGCTTAATATCACATGAAGATCATGTAGATGGTTTGTTCCTGGTCCTTAGCAGACTGTGGGAGTTGCATGACTTGAGATCTGCTTGTGCCTCTTACGGTACAGAGCAGATGTTGCCTTTGGCTTGTGGGTCTGCAGAGAGTCTGCCTGGTGTGGAGATAGAAGCTAGGAAGGAGTGCTATCAGTTATCTTGCTCATGAAAAAGCTGTGTAGGCCCTTGGGAGAGTGCAGTTGGAAGCTGACATTACAAGTGCCTCCTAGTGTGGATGGGAGGGTGAGGGCTTGTAGAGCATGCTTCTGAGTCCCTTTGCTCCAGCATATCTCTTCCTCCTCCCTGTGGCATGTGGTTTCCCCTCTGAAAATTTCAAACTTAAACTCCCAAATTTAAAAATCTATTTCAGGGGCAAGGGGGTAAGGATATGATTTGTGTTTCTGAATTTTTTAAATTATCTTGGTTATAGATTTTTGTTGTTGTTGTTTGGAGGATGTGATAGGGGGAATAGTTCCTGTCCTGACCAGAAACAGAAGACAGGAAGATAATGATGTTAACAAGGTGGGGGAGAAAAGGAGGTGTTTGTTTAGAAAAAGCCTAGTCACTAAAGCCTGTGGGGCAGAGGAACCCTGCTGATAACACAGATGAAACAGTCTGACTCTTTCCTAACTTTAGAGGAGTGGAGCTTTGTAATAAATGGCTGCCATGTGGCAGCTGTCTCCCAGCTTCGTGAGCCTGGCAGTAGTTAATCCTGTCAGCAAGTCATGCTCCCTGGAAAAGAGCAGTGAGAAAGAGCTTCAAACTCTTGAATCATTCTATCTGAAAAATATTTGCATGTTGAATCTCTTTCTGCTTAAAACAAGTTTGGTAATTTGATGGAGGTTTCCATCTTTAAATAACATTAAAGTGCAGCTGTGTTGGCTTTTAAATAAAATATTAGAAATGTGCTGAGGTACTGCAATTCGTTTCTCTCTTTAAAAAAGCCATTTTAGTTTTGGAAGGTATATGTTCCAGAGTACAAAATGTACTGTGTAGAGAAGGGACACTGTTGCTGTCCATGTGTGTTAAGAAATTCCAGGTTGAGCATTTTGAGATCATGGTTATCCTTAAAAGCTTGAGGCTTTAAAATTAATCTTTTCCCCTCAGTTTGCTTTTTGTAATTTGCTGAGCATGTAATGTCTCTGTCCTTTTTTTTAAAATCCAAAAACCTAGAATTTTGACTTTAAAAACCTGAAATTTTGTGCAGTAATGTAGCACCATCAGACTTTACATGCTTGTGAGAAAATCTTGATGGTTGACACTACCACCAGGAAATGGGGTTAAATCCCTGTAATTTCTACTTTTTCTTTTCTCATTTTGCTGTGTTATCTTGTGAAGCATAAAATGTTTTGGCATACTACCTGGTACAGTGCTCCAAGCAGAGAGTGCGCTGGCATCTCCTGCAAAGACAGTGTGGTTGGGCTGCAGAGAATGCATTGGGAGCTCTGCAATAAGCAAACTGATGCTCTCCCCCTTGGGCTTGCCTGTGTTTGCTAGCATATGGATGCAGTTAGAGTGGTGAAACACCATGTGGGACATAGCTACTCCAAAACGAAAGAGTTTTTTTCCTGGTCTAGCTTATCCTATTTTCAGAATGATTTTTGTAAGATTGCCTATGCATTCAGTTCCCCTTTGAAACTTTCTTCAAATCCTCATCTTGGAGGAAGAGAATTGCAGCCAGAGCACTGCAAAAGAAGCAGGGCACTAGCACAGGAGATTTTCTGTATCTTCCTCCATGTGATTCATCTTGCCTTTCTTCCTGCACACACACGCAGCTCTGGCTACCATGTGAAGAGCAAGTGTGAGGGGGTGAAATGTTTGCTTGTTTCTCCCTCCAGAGGTTTGCTTTAAACCTTCACCTCGAGTACTGGCTCTGAAGCTGCCCTTGGCTGAGCTGCTGGCTGTCAGGGTGAGGGACAGAGATGGGGTTGGGGANCCTCCCCTCCTCCCTTCCCAACAGCTGCAGGCACCAATTGCCAGGGAGCAGCCTGGCCGCATGGTTTCGTGGCTCTCTTCCTCTTGTTACTAATGTGCCTCCTTGTTTCCGTGATGCTGTGCAGAGGAACAACCAGATGGATTGTCTCCTTTCGGGGTGGGTGCCCAGGCATCTGCACAGCCAGTTGGTATGGCACAGGAGCCCCTGTTTTTTCAGTGACACCAGGGGCTATTGATGGCAGGCTGGGGCTGTGCTGTTGCTGCTGCACAGATGCTTGCTCTTGGCCCACCTTAAAAGGACAAGATATCCCGTGGTTTAGACTGGCCATATATTGTCGGGGATGTCAGCATCTCCGTCACAGCTACCCAGCTGAGCCCAGCGTCCCGCTTCACCCGCCCTGCGTGCCTGCAGCCTCTCCTCAGTCAGAGCCGAGGGGTGCTGTAACTCAGAGTATTTGAAGCAGAGGTCTCTTTTCTTTGCTACTCAGGAATGCTTTCCATCTGGCTCTCCTTAGTGCAGGGTGTCTAGCTCACCCCTTTGGCTCTTGGACAAGTATGTCATTCCCTCAGCACAGTACTTGCTTAGGCACACAGGTGATGGGACATTAACCTATAGCTCCCCCCATGTCCTCTCCAGGGATTTAAGTCAAGTGGGTTTGTCAGGGCAAAGTGGAAATGAAAAAAACCCCATCCAAGCAATGAATGCACAAAGCTATATTTTGACTTTTTCCTCATTTTGCAATTCTTCGTCCTCTCTTGCTTGTGTGAGAGGACAGCAGCCGCAGGAGATGAGGTTTTGTCTCCCAGGGCTGTGCTTCCCCAGGATTGCTGGGGTTATCAACCTCAGACAGGTGCATCTCTCCTTCCTCAACCTGTTGGCCATGGAGACATGCACAGTGGGGTGGTCTTTGCTTCAGATTCCCCCTGCCCCTCTGCTCTCTTGCCTTGTCCTGGGCTCCTTTGGGGTATGTGGGCAGTAGTTTTGGCAGGCAATGTGATGCCACTTGCCTGACCGGTCCTGCCTTTGCAAGATACTTCCATCCTGCCTTCAGGGCCCACTCCCTCCAGTCTCTGGCTCTGCTCTGGACTCCCACCCTCTCCTACACCATGTTCCAAGGCTGTCCCCTTGCCTCATGGGATGTGAGCCAGCCCTGGCCCCAGGGAGAGATGCAGCAACTGGACTAGGGAAGACTGATTAGTGTGGGGAGAGACCATGGGCTATGTCCCAAGGAGTTCTGCCCTTCTCCAGCCAGTGCCAGCCCAGGGGAGATGTGAAGGGGCTTTCTCGGGTTGCCACTTCATCTAAGGCAAATAAACTGGAGTTAAAGCCAAGAAACACATCGACTTCCTGGAACTCTGCGAGCCGTCCGCACAGCTGTCCCCACTCCCTGAACACATGCAAAGCAGAGCTTATAAGGACAGACAGTATTGCTTTTGTGTCCCTCCTCAGCCAGTGGGGAGGGCGCAGGGGAGGGGATGGGCTGGGTAAAGCCCAAGGCCTGTCTTGTTCCGTGTTCCCCCTGCGTTGCTGTGATTCCCATTGACGGGGGGAAGCCAGGCTCCCTTCCCACTGGCCTGCTAACAGCTGTGCTGCCAGGCAAGGATGAGGATGGAGGGGTGTTTGCAGTTGTCAACGTGGGAAGGAAAGGAAGGATGTCTGCTTAGAGCCTCTTGTTTTACTCTCCTTTTGCCCTGACTTGATTTTGTTGCCTAAATGTGGTGTTCATGGTCCCAGGCTTGTTAAGCTGTCTTCAAATCTCAGTATCTTTTTTTGCTTGAGCAAGCTCTTGAAGCTGACTGCAGTTTGGTGACAAAGGCTTCCTGGAGGGCCAGGTACTCACCAACAAGCTCATACGAGCAGCAGAGGTGAGGAGCAGCTCACAAATATGTCTTTGGTCAGGGGGAAGAAGTGCTAAGGTATTAGGAAAGTCTCAAAATTCAGCAGCAGCTGATCCTAAATGCAGCCATAGGTTATTGTAGTTCTTGCAATGCTGTGTGTTCTGTGTGGCACTACCATCCCTGAAAAAGTGAGTGCTGGTCAGGAACTCAGTGCAAGCTCAGATCAAGCTCTACAGGGTGATTACCAAGTGTGCTGGGCTTTCCTTTTGGGAGCAGGGGGCCATTAGGTTTCGCTTTTGCTCTTGGTGCTGGAGCAGCTTTTGCCTGAATTCTCTTTTGTAGCCTAGCAAGACAACAGGCTCATGCATGAGGGCTGTTCTCACAGCACACGGTGCTTGTGAGAGGTGCAAACATGGCTTCCCTCTTAAAGTTAGCAAATGGAATGCAGGCCCAAGAGGATGGGCATGAATTAATTTTGTATTAAGTCTACCTGGTAGCTGTGTGCATTGCTATAAAGCAGTTGAACCGTAAATGGGAATTTCGTCCAGGAAACCCCTGCTTTGTCCGTATGGTGTCTCTTTGTTATATTAGTACAACTTCCTTGTTTTCAGTGTCTTGCACGAATGTAACACCAGAGTATCGTGGTGATTCAGAGTTTTCATTCGCTAAAGGCATTAGCTAAGTTTAAATTCTGGTATGCTTTATGGAGAAAAGCTTCTGGTCATCTGAGCTAAAGTCCTGAGGAGCATTACTGGTCCTTAAGTTACCAGAGACAGATTTTCAAAAGCTACATAAAAACTAAATGCACACATGTATCCCATCATCATGCTTGCAAGGAAATAAAACAGGAGGAGTAAATATGTTTGAATATTTAAAATTTAGCCTAACTGTTAGATGTTACAGCAACAGCATGCAAAATAGTCTGGAAATACAGGGATCATCTTGTTTTTGTTTAGCGCTTCTTCCCTTGTCCCACTCCCACCAGAAGATCATTCCTAGCTCAGTTTTAAGGCATGACCATAAGCATTTGCTTTGCTTGTTAATTCCATGTCTGGCTGTATCTGTCTGTGTACAAGTTAGATATGTGGATGTTGTAGACTCACAGGGTTATTTCAAGAGGCAAAGTATTATACTTGCACTATCACAGTAAAATTATTGTATCACTAATAGCTCAGAGAGTTTCTAAAAAGAGAAGAGTCTGTCTTCTTTGGTGCTCAGAGAGTACCCTTGAAGAGATTTACTTCTTTTGGTTGTTGTTTTTGTGCTTGCTTTTGTTTTTGTCATAGAGGAAAATGTTACTTTACAGGGTGCAAGTTCAAAAGCTTTGGGGTAGCATTCTTAGTTTTTACTGTTAAGTGAAAGAGCAGCCACCAGATACTCCCATGCTACTGTCTTTCTGTCTGTGCTTGTCTTCCTTTCCCCGTGGGCTGCTCTGGTACTGGTGCTCCAGCAGTGGGGATGGTGAGGTGATGCTCCCAGTGTAATTTTCTGCTGCTGGGGTGCGGAGTCAGCACCAGCACTTCAGTAGCAAGGGCAGAGTTGGTATTAAATAAGGTCATTTGGGAAAACTGCTCGTTTGGTTTTCCTTTGCCTTGAGGCAGTGCTTTGAATTGTGTTAACCATTTTTTCTTCCCACACAATGCTTTTTCACCCTTTTCCCTTCCTGCCATCTTTGATGGAAAATTATGTTCAAAAGGTAGTGCAGGTGATAGTGCGCATCTCTTTTGGGGTGGGAGCGGCCATTTGTGTTTGGGAGTGTTGCCTTGTGCTCTGGGAGTAAGATCTACTCCTTTGTGTAGAAGCTGAGTAAGAGACCTGTGCATCAGAAGCAGTTCAGAGTGCAGTGTAGCGATTCTTAGGTATTACAATCTCAAGGGTAAACAGTAAACTTTGTTTATTCAAATGCGATATCTCTCTTTGAAGTTCTGTTCTTGTCTAAATTTGTGTACTAGCAGGTCTGGCCTTCATTTAAATGATCCTTGGGGTTTTTTCGAGCCATTTAGAAAAAACAGTGGGAAAGCCTTGACTAAGCTAATAGTGTTGCTAAGATGGAAATGATGAAGAAGGCTCAGGATTCCTGTTTGGACCTCATGGGAAAAAGTGGTTTGAAATGCGTGTGTGTGGAGATGCACATTTCTAAACCTGTCATTTCTTTCCCCTGTTTCTTCTCCCCCACTGTGTTGTGGACTAAATACTACAGTATGTTTAATGAAACCAATAAAAGTATTTGGCCAAGAGTGTTAATCTTTTCCTGGCCCAATTAGTGCATGGCTTCTACTTTTAATGTTAATGTGGATTTTTTTCGGGAGGCAGAACAATGAGCAGCTTTGTACTGTGTACCAGGTTTTCCCCCTTGTTGTCTGTATTGTGCTTTTCTTCCTATCTATTCCAAAGGGAGAGCTCATGTGCAAAGACAGTGAAGCAATCTGGAACAGAGACTTGTACCAGCTCCCAGGGGCCAGGATGTGCTGCTCTGTGCTTGTGTAGCTGCCTCTCAGTCACAAGTCAAGTGACTGTGACTCTGAAGACTCATCATTTTTTCTCATTTCTTCTTCCTTCTCCTGTGGCCTGTGTTCTCCTTTTTGTTTCATCCATGATGCTCTCCACAGAAGGAGAAACAGCTGTAGCTATTTAGAGTGGTCTTAAAACAAACAAACAAAAAACCCCAAATAAACATACATAAGCAAAGCGAGGGGAGTAACTGTTGATGGGCTCAGCTTTAACATACAGTGGAATCACACTTCATCCCAAAGGAGGAAATAGGTCTAGCAAGTGTCTTCCTGTACAGACTGAATGGGAAGCGGCAAGGTTTTTTTTTCGTTGTTTTTTTTTTTTTCTTTTTTTCGGTT
>VZTN01005653.1:306798-397335 GCA_013400515.1 Erpornis zantholeuca | reverse complement strand
TTTTTTTCTTTTTTTCGTTTTTTTTTTTTTTGGTAAGCTCTGCTTTTGCAGTGACTCTCCTATTAGCTGCTTATGTGGGGCATCAGGGGTGGACCTCTGTCAGAAGCAGGAGCTAAAGGCCCCTCAGGGCACTCTGTGGGATGGAAGTTGCCCCAGTTTCATGTTTTCAGCAACCTCACTGAGTGGAAGGAACACATTCCTGCAGAAGAGACAGGTCTCTTGGTGTGGCCGTGCAGAGAGGGCTGCATTGTCTTGTTTGGTCCTGTACCCCCTACCGTTTGTCAGCGCTCTTGCTTAGTCACTTGCTCTCTGCTTTTCCCCCTTTTCACACAGGATGAATGTGACACTGGGGGGTTTCTTTAACGTAGAAGATGACTTGAATGCTTGTGACCACTTCCCTGTTTCCTAGAGGCTTTGGTCCGATGCTGAATGCAACCTGAGGCTGCACTGTTTCTCAGCTTATTTCCTGTTTATCCTTTTTCCTGGAGGTCTTTGTTTTCTTTTGGGGAGAAGGAGGAAGGAGGCTCCATCAGCACAGCCTCCAAGCAGGGGCATTTGGTGTGACCTGGGAAGGTTTACAGTCCTGAAGGCAGTATGGCATAGGGCATTTGTGCTGGTTGCTGCCTGTCTGATTCCCTGAGTTTCATAGCTGCTTTGGAAAAAAAATCCCAACACTTCCCCATCCTCAGTGATGCAATTTTTAAAAGGAAAAAAAACCCCAAAAACAACCAACCCAAAGAAAAAAAAAATCCAACAACACAAGGCTGCAAGAGAAATCTCTCAGTATGTTCCTGCCTAAAGGCACTCTGCCACGGGTTTTCCCACAGGAAGGAGTGATTTGGCCCAGCGTTCTTATTGTTTCTATATCCTATTGCAAATAGAAAGTTATGCTTCTGAAGTTGATGTGTGCTGCTCATGCAGTTGTCTTTGTTTCAGTGGTGCATTTTTGTTTCATGCAAGAGAGTGGAAACTACATAGGTAAATAAAAGCATGCAGCAACAGTTGAGTTGCAATTTCTAGACAACTTTAAAAATTGGAAATTTTTAATGTGCAGAAAATGTTTTTAAGAACAAGATCTCTGACTATGTATATTTGTTTGCCTTTGGAGGAGGGTATTTAGATTCAGAAAAGAAAAATAACCTTTGGCTCATAGAAATTATGAAAGGCTGTAATAGAATAATACATCGTTTTCTTCATGAAAGAAAAACAGAGAGCACATTGGCAGGTTTTTCTGAAACAGTAGGTAGGGTTTTTTTAATGTGCATGTATGCCTGCCTGCTCTGCACGCTCTCTCCAAGCATTTCCCATTTTCAGTGTTGCTAAAAGCAACACTAGGAATTCTGACTATAGTTCTCTGGGAAGCTACTAAGCTGTCTTAAAGTTACCTTGGCAAACACAGGAGTCTTCACAGTTACACAATAGATTTTTTTCCAGGATGTATCACTGGTGACATTAATGTGCTAGGTGTTGACTGAAAAAGGAATGAATATGTGTATTTTGGAAGGAATTGTGTATTTTGTTTGTTTAGGGGTTTTTTAAGGACTAAAGCATTTTTTTTTTAACAGAAATACCTCCACGTAGTTTAGACTGGTCCTTATTTTTGGTAGTGCTAAGCAGATAGAGCAAGCAGTTTTAGATTTAGGCCAGTCTTGAAAATAATTCTGTTGCTTATTCTATTCAGAAGTAAGTCAGCTACCACATAAGTGATTAAAATAAGATGGGGGCAGGGGGGAAAGAAATAATTATGTTGCTCTTGAATGAGATCGACCTTTCAAAAAAAAAAAAAAAAAAATTAAAATTAAAACAATTAAAAAAAAAAAAAAAAAAAAAAAAACATTAAAGTTACAGCAGTTAAAAACAAAATAAAGACAAACAAATAAATGTCTCCCATAATTAGTGGGGAAAACACAAAAGGATAAGTGCTTGGCCTCACCTTGGAGTAAGAAATCCCAGTGTCACAGGGATCACTAGTGTTTTCTTAACAGAAAAGTACAGAATTAGTTAGGGAAAAGTTACTTTGAGTTGTTCAGGTTAGTCTGTTTTTCTGGTTTTGAAGGTGCAGATGGAAAGCAGTGTTTGTTACGAGGTTGATGTTTTCCTGAGCCTTACACTCCCTGGGCTGTCAGGTCCCAGGTTTAGTCTCTAGACTGCAGTGGCTCACTGGGTCAGATCATCTGTGTGCTGCTCCTTAGGTCAGCAGCTAAATGTAGGAAGGTTGAATCCACTGCTTTGTCTGGCATAGTGTGAAATGAGGAACTGCTTGACACAAGGTGGGCCTGTTCTTTTTGCCTGCCTTTTCTTGGGTGCTTTAAATTGTTGGTAGTTGGGGTAATGCAGACATTTATTGGTTTCAAATGCTGTTCAAACAGCATTTGAAGATGTGCTGCATGACTGATTTGCATGTCATCCTTGGGAATGTCTTTTTTTTTGAAAGGAAGAAACTCTCTTAACTGTGGTTTGGAGGCAATTGTCTTTGTTCTCTTGATAAAAGGAAAACCTGTATTGAGCTTACTGGATGTGATTTGTAAATCTGAGATGATGAAACGTCCAAAGTGTGTTTGTTTTCATATTGAAATAAATATTTTGCTTGTAAGGTTATAAAGGTGTATTTCTCTGTTAAAAACATATCAGTAGTTTTCCATATTACAACTAACCTTTTCCAGAGGCTATAGCCATGAATGCTGTGGGCAGAGAACTCCTGTTTCCTCATGTGTTGATCATTCCCCATCACTTCTAAAAATGATGTTTAACTGCCCAGTCATTCTCTGGAGAGAACAGGCATCCTTCCCTAAACCCCAATGATAGCACGATAAGTTTGTGGTTTCAGAAAGGGGTGTGGAGGAATTCTCTTGGTACATACAATGGTTACTTATGTCTTCAACTCATGTGGGAACCTTGGGCAGTGGATGTGAGGAATGTGCCAAATGGTCCCAGAAACCTCTGTAGTAATTTCAGCACTGCTAGAAGGAAGAAGTTGGCTGCCATGAATTAATGTATTGGAGCAAATGTTAATCTTCCGAGAAGAGAAGAGTGCACATATGAAATGCAGTGCATGTATGAAATTGAATCACCTGAATTTTCTAGGTGCAGAATATTCTTCCAGCTTCTTAACCAAATATCACTACTTTCAGTGAGATGCTAGCTTGCTCTCTCTTCCTCAGTTTTTTGCTGGCTTAATACTGTGGACCAAGCTGCTAAGGGTTTATTTGCCCAGGTTTTGCCACAGGCAGAAGCAGCAGCATTTCCAAGCCCAGTGCCCGGGTACTCATGAGAATGGGCGCCTGGCTGCACTGGCACTATTTGTGTGCTTCTGTTATCAGACCTATCTGGTAGTAGTCAGGGGAGCCCTCAAAATAAAGGGCTGTAGTCTTACTTTCCTAAAATGGCTTCCAGAAAAGCTTACTCCCTTTCTCTTTTTTCCTTCTCCCTCACGTAGTGCTAGAGGGTGCTGCTGAAGAAGAGGCTGAAGAGCCAGACGCAACTCTACATACGACACTAAGTGAGGAGACCAGCAACCAAGAAGAGAGCCACAGTCAATCAGGGGAGAAAGATGAAGGTAACTGGTTCAACTAGCTCTGTGACTCTGTAAATTAGGGCATTGATTAGGAATGTAGAAACATTTCTCACCCATCCATACACCTTATTGTGTGAAGAGTATAAGAGACATTGAACAGAAGCACTGGTGCATACATTTCTTTTCCCATTCCTAACTTCTATCTGTCTGAAAAGTATAAAATAAGTTCAGCAGAAGCATGGGCACATAAATTCTCAACTACTACTGCAGGCTTCCAAACTAAGATTTTCTTGGCTCACTGTAACTTGGCACCACGTAACTTAGCCTCAAAAAACCACCTGTTTATAATCCTCAAACTTATGTTCCAAAGACAGTATTATGCAGAGATCAAATGTTCACAGATAAACGTGTTCCTCCTTGTTCACCCTCACATACTCTTCTGTTAGAGTGACTTTCTCACAACACACATTAAGATTCTGTGCTTTCCACCAGAGGTGACAGAGCAGTAGACTTGCAGGGTGTTCCTGTTGGCTAGGGAGACTTCTTGTGGGGGAAAGGAGTGTTTAATTTAAAAGCATCTTCCTTTTCAAACTCGTAAAGAGGAAAATGGAAGGCGTTACCTGTGTTTGACATGTCTGTGTGTTGAGAAACCAGAGGTGAGATTTTAGGTGTATTTTGAGTTTTGTGTCTGAGATAGGAGCATCCCTGCTACTTACAGCACCTGATGGAGAAGTTTGAATCTTGACAGCTTTAGATGTGACATTAATCATGTATGTAACACATATGCTCCATGGATTAGTATGGCCTGGTAGATGAAAATCACATATGTACCATCTGTGGCAGTAAAGAGGCAATAGGGGGGATACAGGGTTTTGTTTTAGTTGGATTGTTGCTACTTTAGCTTATTCCATATGCAGAGCTGGCTTAAACCATGCTTAAAAGAGAACCTAGTACCCTACTCTGTGTTACTAATGCCTTAATTGTGCAGTCCTGTTTAAAACACGTGCCTGCTTGAACGATTGTGCTTGCCAGAGCGTGCATTCATCAGTACTTCTCTACTAGTTCATGGTGATCACAAGGTACCACAAATAATACTATTTCACAGCAAGAGAGTGTAAAGTAAATCACTCTATAAGCTCCATATTGAATTAAAGTTGAAAATGAAGAAAATGTGCATGTCCTATGAGAAAAAAGTACTCTTTGTCCTATGCATTCCAATGTGAGAAGCTTGTCCTGTTATAAGAACTCCAGTTATTATGGCCTGTTGCCTGTGCTCCATGATGATCCAGCAGAGTGTGATGTGAGGTACAGGTAGCTGAAAATACTGTGGGTTGTTTGGGTTTTTTTAAGATAGCCTAGGAACTCCTATGTGTGTTTTTGTTTTTAATTCCAGAGAAGCAGCTGGAAAGCTTAAACAGCTATAAGGCATCACCAAGTTCACCAAACAGTTTGGACGGAGCAGACTTGTCCTCCATTGACGCCATGATGTCAGCAGTGATGAATGTGGGGAAGATTGCTGAAAATGGCGGGAATTCTCAAAATGTCAAATCCCCCTCAAAGTCTCCTGCACCAAATCGGATTGGCAGGAGGAACCAGGTACATAAATCCAAATGCAGGGAGGGCAAAGGGGGGACAAACAGCTGCATGGAAACTTGCATTTCTTGGATTGTTTTGCCTTTTTTCCTCTCAGTGGTTTTTTCTTGCCTCTGCCATTGTTCCTCTGTGTATGTTTTCTGGTATCTCTCCAGACCATAACTTAGAAAATTGGGAATCAAAGGGGTCCACTTGCTTGGATTCACATGTAAAACATTTGAGCACTAGTTCCAGTGTCATGCAGTGGTTAGCTGGTTTAGCAGATGCTCCTAGCAGCAACAAAGTCATCTAAGAATTGCGATTTTTTCCTGCTGCATCCTTTCTCCAGGTTCTTGAATTCACATAATCTCATGAGGTGTGCAGCTGCCCTGCCAAAGATTCAAGTGATTTATGGTTAAAGGTGGTTCTGGAACAAAACAGTCATCAGGATGCTCAGTTAATATATGTATTGTGAGGTGCCCTTAATTTTCTTGTTGATAAAAGCCTGAAGAGCTATTGCAGAATGCCTTGTATGAGTTTTGCAGAGTAAATATATGTAGCTTTTTTCAGGTTTTTTCCATTCACCAGTTGATGGCACCAGCTGAGAGCAATATTGATCTAAACAAGTGAAAGGAGAGAGTTGTATCAGTTAAGCTGTGGTTATTTATATCCGTGTTTTCCTCCTGCTGGGCCAAACTCCACCAAAGACGGTGCTGCTGAGTATTGAGAAAACCTCCCAATCCCTGTGGTCATTTGACTTTAGAACTTGAGGTGAAACAGGGAGACTTTATAAATGAATTGAGATGTAACAAGGACCAGGAAGGCTGAGAGGCATGACTCATGTGATGTTCATATAGTAGTTTATTAATAGCTTGCTGAGTAGCTGCCCAGTTGACAGACTTCTCTCTAGATTTTTTTAGGTGAAAGGAGTTAAAAGCCATTAGCTGTAAATGGACATCCTTAAATCAGGAATGGGCAGTATACAGACAGCTGTGTTTGTGGGATCCTATTGTCTAGCACCTGGCTCTAAGGTTTCTTTACAGTGTTCTCACTTAGGGGCTGCCCTGGTTCCTTGATTTCATCATGTGAAGTGAGGCACTGGAGTCCAGACCAGTCTCAGGGCAGTGCTGTTACACAGCTGTCCACCGGTACACCATGTGGTTTGGCTTCAGGGAAGTTTATTAGTGTTGGTGACCTTTATTCCACCTGGTATTTCTGTGGGCATCGAATCAAAGGAAGCTCGAGAGTAAATGTGACAGGATTAAGAAGGATTCTTACAGCATAAAAATAAACAAATACATTGAAAACATAGTAAATAGCCTATTTGCCTTTAGGCTGAAAGATTGTTAAGGCCAGAGGGGCAAATGGCTACATTACTGAGAAAACAGAAATGAGATGTGAAATACTAAGTGGGTATCAATCTTGTTAGCAGGCTCTAATACAGCGAATTTCCACTTTCAGCATAGCAGAATGAAAGCACTGAATTGTTTTAGTGTGTAGCAGTGCAGGGATCTCAGACTCTGGTCAGAATATGCCCCTTATTATAATTTCAAGGATAATAACAGCTGATTTTCTGGGTCTGACTGCTGTTTCCCATGAGTTGGCAGTGAAACATTTTGCCCTGAACCTTTGTCCCAAAGTCTATGGTTCTCTTGATAATGCTGACTTTATCTTGGCTGCTGTCTACCCATAGTCTAATAAGCATGTTCTCACATCAACCTGCGTGTATTTTAACTTCTCATTTGCTTTGCTTATGACGAAAATAAAAAGTGTTACAGAGGTAGTTTTTGGGCTGGAGAAAAACAGACTTAATGCAACAACTCCAAAAGCATTTGCCATCAGTTGAATGCAGAGCAGTTGTGCCAGATTGACTTACTAAAGGGAGAGTAGCTGACAAATGAGCTGCTAATTTTATCTTTCAGTTCAAGAACTGTGTTTTCACCAGCTTGGCTCTGGTGGGGTAGCTGAGTGCTGTGTTTTAAATTGGTGAATGGGGGTACTCTTACAGTAGGGATGCTAATGTTTTTTGGTCTGGATTGGGTCAGTCAACTGATTTGCTTGAGCTATGTTACGGTATGCTGCATGTAGCCTGTCTGACCACTGGAGAAAGTTTGGGTTTCAGTTAATAATAAACCCCAGATTCAATACTAATCAGCTCTGGCTAAGCTATAGTGTGTTTCTGATCTTTGCTTCAAGGTGAACCAGTAATTACTCTATCTTCTGTTAATTTGCTGATTTCAAGAAAAGACAGTCTGGAAAGAAGGCTTTGAAATAATCAAGTGTATCATGTAGAACTGCAGCACTCATTTAAAGAGGAGGGGGGCAAAAAACCAGTAGTGGGTTGATAATTTTGCAGAAATAGCCTGGGGATTAAACATCATCTAAACTGTCAGCACATATGCAGGGATTTTCCTCACAGCACAGTGTGTTTGTTCTCTGTCTTGAGCCAACTTTAACAGGGTGCAGTATAATTGGAGCTGAACATTACTGCACGGTCAGGTTGCATGTAGTAAAATTAAAGTTGTTTAAGTAGGATGGAATGAATGTTTGTGAATTACATGTTTGTATATAAAAATGGGGAGGGGCACTGAGATAATGCATTTTAATTTTCTCTGAGTGTTCAGGCTTCATAATGGGAGCCTTTCTTGCTTTCTTTCTAATGTTTTGCAAGTGCTGGTACATTAGACCTTGGCCTGTGTGGCCTACAGTGATTACCTTTGGGATGTAGAGGCCTGAAATGTAGTTGGAAAAACATGTACAAGCAAAAGAGTGGGGAGAAGTGGGAGAACCTTATCCTTTCATTTAAGAAACAAAGTCTCAAGACTTGTTTACTTCAGGCAAAATGGGAAAATAGCTCTTCATCCATGTCCACAGGTCACAGAAGTTAATACAAAATTATTATGGCCCTGTGCTTGAAAACAAAATGTAATATAGGGACTCTCTAGAATGGTTCCCCAAATCATGCAGGAGGGGATATTGCTTTACTGAGACAAAAAAAGAACTTTCTGTAACACTTGCCATCCTAACTTGCCAGAGAATTTGTCACAGAGGCTTGGGTTAGTAATTTTCAATGTTCTTTGTGAATGCTTATGTCTGAGAACCTGGAAATGGTTGCTTCTGAGTTGATGATTTTTGGGATGTCACTGAGGGAAGAGAATTTTGTGGAGGGAGGAAATGCACAGACAGACTTGCACCCATCAACTTCTAGCTAAAGAGCTGCTGAGAATGGGTTCTGCTTTTCTTTTTTGTTTTCAAGCTTTTGCTAATGATATTTAAGATAGCCAGCAAAGAACTTCAGTAAAAAATGTCATTTTGGCATAAATATTATGCTTTCCCATTGCTCATGCAGAGATGGTTTTTGTACTGTCTTGTCACTAGAAGTGTGCATCATTCTCATGGAAAACTGAGGTTTAATTTTCAGTGCCAAATCATCTTCCTTTTAATATACAGGCATTGGTGCAGAAGCCATGCCTGGGCTTCCTGGTGTGGTTGTGAAAATGTCCTTTACATCATCCAGTAGCCATCCTTGTGGACAAATTCAGGCAAACAGCTTTGGTTCCTGCAAGAGTGCCATTTCATCCTTGGCTGGAAGAGTGGTGGCTTTGCTCAGTGTCTCAAGGGCATACTTAAATCAGGTTGAGCTCTCTGGTTGGCTTCGTTGTTTGTACTCCTGGCTTAACCATGGTTACTCCTGATTCTCACCTGGGCGGAGAGTGACAGGGTTCATAATGGTTTCTTTTGGAGTCACGTACACTCCTGCATTGTCACCTCTTTCTTGCTATGATCTCATCAGATCTTGCGAGCTTCAGAGGGGTGGGGCCTGGCCTGTGTGCCTGGATGAGATGCTTCCAGCAGAAACACAGGATGCTAAAGGAAATGGTGCTGATGATTCAGTAAATGCCACTCTTCCTTCTGAGTCAGCCATGGAGCAGAACATACAGCCCCTACAAAAGGGCACCAAGATAGTGCTTTGCCATCAAGATGGGATGGAAAATAGGAAATTTCAACAACTTGTGCTATTAAAAGTCTTTGGGAAGAATAATGATGTTTGCCCGTATATTCTGACAGTGTTCCAGGAATTACTTTCTGCTCAGCTGAATTCCTCCTGGCAGTTTGAGGTCTTTGCAATTGCCTTGACTTCCTGTCCTAAACTGCTACTGCTGAGTATCTGTGTGCTGTTAAAACAGCTGCTGTACTTCTGTCGTAGTTGAAATGGTCCCTGTTTATAAATTCAGAAGTTTCTGAACCTTCCTTGAGAGATCTATCAGATGATAAACGTATAAATGCAAGTTAAGCTGTTAGCAGTGGCCTTTTGTACTTTGGATGGACTGTATTTTTCACCCTCATCACTAACAGCTTTCTAGTCCTTTTATATTGATAGTCCTTCTGATTGTTTTGTTATCTTTTGTCCACAGGAAACAAAAGAAGATAAGTCTTCCTATACCTGTCCTCTGTGTGAAAAGATTTGCACTACACAGCACCAGCTAACTATGCACATTCGTCAGGTATGCAGAGTACCAGCTCTTGAGTTCTTACTTTTATTAAGAGTGTCTGGTTTGCCAGGGTGCGTTTTGCAGTGGTGAAAAACAATTCCATGTGCAAGCCAATGAAATGCTTCCATTATAACTTTATTCGGTTGTTTTGCTTTTATTTTAGCCTTCCCTTGCATTTTCTTCAAAAATCACACCCCACAAACCTAATCCCGAGGAGGGTAATTTTCCTCCCTTCCTTGCCCAGCATTTCACCCCCCACCTAGTGGTTCAAACAAGGATGTATGTCCTGTTATGCATAGCTTAAGGTATCCTAAGGATCCGGAAAACCACTTCCATCATGAGGCATAAGTCTTGTTTTATTATCCTGTTTGAGTACAGATCTTTTTACTGGTCATGCAAATTAAGAAGCAGGAAGACACCATTTTTAAATCAACTCAGTGTAGAAGAGCCTCTCAGTCTTTCACAGGATATAGCAGTTCTGGGAGGCAGAATTAATTTTTTTTTTTTTAATGGATAATGCACTTTTTTGTCAGCTACAGGCCTGTTCTTGCTCCTCCTGAAATATATGCATACTTAATAAGGAGGTTTGCCCTTTTCTCTAGCAGAAGGTTCTGCTTGGGATGCTAAGGTGTGGTTGATGACTGGCTCACTAGATACTTATTACTTCAGTTTTTCCTCCTGTACTGTAACTGTTACTTGATTCTTTTTTTCCTACTTAACTGGGTTGTTTTTTTTTTTTTTTTTTTAATGTGAAGAAATCTTCAAGTCTCTGAATGCAAGTAGACAGAGTAGTACATATAGCACAGTCGCCAATGGCCATATCTTGACCTTGTAACGTGTGCTTACGGCCATAGAAGTCTGCATGTGCACTCCAAAGCAGTTTAGTTCTGTTTTCTTACCTTGCAGTCAGTTTAAAATTAATATCTTCAAAGAGTATTTGTTTTTAAGTGTCTGTCTTCTGCTGTGAAGTTCATAATTCCATCCTCTTTCCTTACCATTCACACAACCCCAAACCATTGCACAGCTTAAAATATCCCAAGGTACCATTTGTCTCATGGTTGTTGCTGAGTATCCTCTTTTGCTGCAGAGCCAGCAGTAATGCTGCATTGCAGGCTGTATGAAACAGCTACTTGTGCTGGTGCATTGAGGGGTTAAAGATGAGGCGGGAGGAGGGGGGCTGGAGTTGAGGGTGGAGGGCTGGGGACGAGAGGTACATACAGGGCACACCTTCATATAAGGTACTGTGCCAAGTGGCTCTTTAGAGCTGCTTAATTTAAGATGTTTATAGTTCTTGCTGATATTTTACTGGCACTTCAGAAGGGGCGTTCAATGAAAAAAAATCATTGCTTTCTCCAGCATAACACTGACACTGGAGGGACAGACCATTCCTGCAGCATCTGTGGAAAGTCTCTGAGCTCAGCGAGCTCCCTTGATCGCCACATGCTGGTGCACTCAGGTGAAAGGCCTTATAAATGTTCAGTATGTGGACAGTCCTTCACCACCAATGGAAACATGCACAGGTGAGTGCTGATTGTGTCCCAGGAGTTTGGAAAGGATTACAGCATTGGGGGCTGTTTTGTTTCCTTGGAGGGACTAGCAAGCTGACTGAAGACACTTGGGCAAGAAATGTGGAACATCTGTCACCTACAAATATGACATAACACACTAGAGCTACTAGGATGCTTAAGTAATGGGAAGAAATCAGAATTGAGGTCTTCTAGCTTTCTTTAAGTATTGTCAAGAGTTGTTACAGCTTTTTTTTTTACTAATAGTAGTAGTATGACAGATGGATATTTCTCAAGGAACAAAAATATATAGCCAAGCTATACAGGAGCTTCTAATTTCGTCGTTTCAGAGTCATGGATTCAAGTGGTTGTATTTAGAACATCTGTGGTTTTGTTGGCGTTATGTACTTAGGTATCCAAATGCCATCACAAAGACGCCTCTTTGGTATATTTATCTTGTTTTTTAATACATACATCAGTATTTATTATAGACAACTTACTGCACTATAAATCTGGCAAATTCTCTGTAGTCCAAATTTCCAAATGTATTTCACCTAGTTTCCTTTGTAGGGATGTAGCAATATGTACAGTTGTCAGCTGAGGAAACAACATGTTAAAGCACATGGATTTTCCTTCCCCTCTCACTCATTTTGGTCCCAGTAGGAAAGATAACATAGGCCTGCACAATGGGAGCAATACCTGCTTGCAAAATTACCTTTTCTGTATAATTTTGTTTATGTTAAACACTTAGGTGAAAAGAGAGGAAATGCAGTTTTGTAATTCCATATTTATTTAACTTATAATTGATTGGCACTGGGGAGAATTGGCAAGATAGATAGAAAAGGAGAAGGGAAAAACACAAAGAGATACTGGCCTTGGGCTCTGAGTAAGCCACACATCTGATTCATCTGACCAGAGGTGGTGTGAGCCACGTATGCCAGGTTGGGTCATTGCTCTGTGTGACGTGCAGAAGGCAGGGCCACTGCTGAGTTGCAACTGATGCCACTGTCAGTATCCAAGGGTGACTTCCAGTGGTGGAACTCTGGGGTGGTCAGTCACTCGTGTTTGGGTGGCTTGCTGAAGGACTGGTTGTGTGGTTTATTTGGATTTTTGCTCACTGGGCATCTCCTATGCTCTCCTAGAAGCAGGAAAGGGAGGCTTCCCCTGAAACTTGACTCCAGGTCTATGAGAGACTGATGCTGATGCAGGTTTTCCTGTACAGCCGTTCTTGGCATGCTTTTGTAGCAAATTTATAGCCAGAATTGCCAGGCTCAGTGACTTGCCCAAAAGAAGTACAGATCAGAACCTTCTGATGAGAAGATAGTTTGGTTTTAATTTTTTTCTCCCAAGATGATGGCTGAAGTTACCAGGATGGAGTGCTGTGTTTATTGATGGCCCTAGGAAGGACCTAAGTTCATTCAAGGCAAATCTTGATATTAAACGTTTTTCCAGTCTGATAGGTGCCTGTCTGTTAGTTAAGCTCCTTCTTGTAGGGCTGCCCTGTAGCAGCAGAAAGCTGCTCCCAAGCTTGGTATCTCTGCTACAAGTGACCATAACAAGCAAAATCGTGAGCACACAGAAATATGCTGGTTCTGCGAAGGAGAGTTGTGGTTGGCAGACTGTGCCTTCTGATTTTTTTCAGTGAATAACCTTTTCTGGTTGCTGTAACTGAATATAATACTGGATCTTGTTGCTGAAGGAAAGATGAATGTGCAAGTAGGCAGATGAGGATAAATGCAAAGTGAAATAAAATTTTTTATCAGGTGCTGTGACACACTCACAAGGAAGATGTTAATTTTGCCCACCAATATCTCCTTCTGAAACAGGTATTTCTAGTCTAAGATGGTGTGAAGTTAAATTTCTTTTTCAGGCATCTCAAACTTAGCTCTGTAGCATCATGTCCAATGGACTGTCAGTGCTGTGGCTGAATGCCTCTAGCATCTCATTCAAAACTGCTCCTGCCTCAGGATTCTGGAGCAAGGACCTGTTTGCCAGGTCCTGCCTCATGTGTAACTCCTGCAGGCCATGTCTGTGCTGGTGCCATGCCTGTTCTTCTGTACCAGCTAGATGATAGTCTAAGTCCATCTTTCTCTGCTTTTGTGTGCAGTACTTTTATTGGTCTCTATTTTTGTGCTACAGTATCTTAAGTAGTGACAGATGTATGTCCAAACCAGAAAAAAAAAACAAACCTCATGTGCCTCTGGTAGCCAGCATGGTGGTATCCCTGGACTATTGCACAGCATGGGGCCAGAGAGCAGTTACAGCAGAAAGTTGTGATGTGCTGGTAAAGAATCAGTGTAACTTGTGAAGGTCCTGCAGGAGCCTCCCAGGAATTACTGCACTTACACCACGGATGCTTAGTTCACAGGAGAGGAGTGAGGGAGAAGTTGGTCTGCAGGTATCTGAATGGGGGGAAAAATGGATAGGCTTATGCCATGTACATCCTCTCTTCTCTTTCTCCCCCTCTGCCATGTTCTGGCTCTTATTTAGCTGCCTATACTATTTTTAAATCCAGACTTTCAAAAGACCTTTTAGGGGAAAAAGTTCAATGGAATAGTTTTGTCCAGGGAAATACTGTGCCATGGGAGTGCTGTTCCATCACAGAATGAAATTTCTGATCTGTTTTTAAGCCTCAAAGCAGCCACATCATTAGACATTCAGCCAAGTAGAGGAGGGAAAGAGACAAGTTTTGGTTGCTTTTTTGGGTTAGAAAATTTTTACCAATGTTGTTACACTCTCAAGTGCCCATTGTCTCCATCAAAAGTATTTTTTTCCACCTTCACTTTACCAAGGGAGAAAAAAACTCCAGAGCTCTTACTTGATGCTCTTTTGCATTACAGTAAAACTTCTATGCAATAGCCAAATCTTTGTGGAGAGAACACTGTTTTCTGCACATCTCTGAGTTAGTGTAGCTGTGCTGGGGTGTTACATGTACTCTTCACTGGTGAAATCGATGCTGGCCTTCCTGACTCCCACAATACATGCAACACTTCATTTGTAAATGAGTCATAGCCTCTCACATGAAGTCCAATTTCTTTTTGTTGTGCTCCTTGGCTCCTTGTCAACAAGTCAAGTTGAATGGGCATAGCAGACTGGGGTGGAGGGGTAAGGTTCTCTTGTGCAACACTAGTAAGAAAAATAGGTTAAAACCTGCTTCCTTTTCTGACCAGTGTGACTCTTGGCCAGGATTTTCAACAGGGAACCTTGGGTATCTCAGAAAACCTTCTTACAGGCTGCCAGGCTGTTCAGGAGTGAGCTGAGCCTTCTGTGGCTCACAGTCACACTTGGAGAGAGCAAAGGTCTCTGGAGAGTGCTCAATGTCCAGAGCAAAATGCTGATTTTCTCATTGTTCCTGATGTGCTGTCAGACTGTCTGCTGCCGTATCAGTGCTGCTCCAACCATATGTGGAGAGTTGGTGCAATGTTGTACAACAACTGGAAGATGTGTCAGTGCCTAGTATCAGCATCAGGAATTGCTCTGGAGAAGAAGACCTGGAGATGATGCTGAGTTTTTTAGAGATTTCTTTTTGACCAGTACTGAAAAGAGCAATTCTTCTAGCATCAGGAGCTGATCAGGGATTTGGGGGTATTGTTTTCTTGGGGCTTTTTAAGAATTTGGAGGAAGGAGTTAGAACACAGTAGTTTTGAGTTCAACATTCCTGAAACTGGCACTGTAAGGATCAGTACATAAGAAAATTTGCAGTTTAGGATACGCTTTATCTCTTAGAGTGACAGACCCTGTGGCTTTCTCTCAGTCACAGTGAATTAAAGTTGAATACTCATATCGCCATCAGGAGCATAAACTATATAGATGGGAAGGGGGCACATATAAAGAGTTTCTGTAGCTCTGTAGGAGCTGGGGGTTTCCAGTGTACTGTCTCCAGTCAAAAGATTGCAACTACTCAAGACTTTACAAAGGTTTTCCATCTGTACTGTCACAGTAACTCTCTAGGGAGTTTGTCCTTGAATAATCCCAGCTCTGAGGTGCCCTTTTGGGTCTAGACTCTGACACCAAATAGGAGGTTTCAAGTCTCTTACTCCATCTCTACCACTGCCTCTCCCCAAAATGCAGACAGAGAAGTTAGGCTGCTGCTGTGGATTATAGTTGTGGTTTGTGAGTCTTAGCAAACGACCTTGAGGTAGAGAAAAAAATGTTATTTGACTTACTGTGTTGCATTCAAGTAGAATGTGCATCAGGCTTCGGTGGGAAGGACGATGCTTCCACTTGCTCAAAAAGTTTTTCCTTTGGGGGTAGGATACTTTGCCAGCAGTTCCTTCTCCATTTCTGTGACTAAGGATAGTCTGTGCCTATCGCTTTAAAGTCACATTTTCCTCCCTGCCAAAGACATGCTCTCCATGCAACTAGAAAATGTTAATGGGATATAAATGCCAAAAGGGAGGTGAGAAATGACCTTCCTGCCAGTTTCCAGTGGGAAGCTATTAAAGGCTCTGTGGCAAGTCTGAAAAGAGTGAAGGGATAATACATGTATTTCAGCCACAGCTTCCCCAGTTTGGTAAAAGAAGGATGGTTTTCTCCAGACTGTCCATATAAGTCCAGTAATGCAAGTGAAGTGTTAACTGAAGTGTTTCATATGAAACCAAAATGTATCAAGTATCTACCTTCTTTCTCTTCTTCCATTCCTTGCCCCATGTGTAACAAAACTGTTCAGAATGGGTTTTTATGTACATCCTGCTTAGGTACTTGTGGGCTGCTTATGTACCATCTCAGGAGCAGGTCTCAAAGTTTGGGGATTTTTTTTTTTTTGGCACATGTGAAACACCACATGCAACAACCACATGCAGAAGTCTTTGAAACTCAGATTGGAAGATCTGGATCACAGAAGCTATGCTTTGAAGCATTCTTACAAAGGGTCCTATCAAAGAAGGTATTTCTTCTTTTAATTAAGAAGGCACTTTCATTCTTAATCATACTTTCAGTACTAGATAGTTTTCCCAAACTGCTGATTTTAATACACCGTGGAGAGATAAGCATCTGTCTTTTTAATCCAGGTATGGTACTATTCTGATGTTAAGTCTTTCTGCAACAACACTTCATGTGTGCACCTGTGTGTTGCTGAGTGAGTTTTTTGAGAAAGACCGAAAATGCACATGCTGGAGGGTAACCTGTGACGTTTTAGCTGGCCATCTTTGCTGGCACATGAAAAGCATACATGTCTGGAAGATTGTAACGCACTGCTCAGAAAATGAGTGTTGGATCCTGATAAAGGCATAGGGGTGGAGATGCGTACACTTTAATGGTTTCCCTGCTCCCTGTAATAGGAGTCTGTGTTTCACGGGCAGGCATGCACACAGGCCACCTGTGACTCTGCAAATATCCAATAAGCAGAGTGTCCTCAAGATCTGGCTGAATCCATCTTCTCCCTGCATTCCACCTGTGAATCGCTCCCATGTTATTTATGGCATTGGCCTGCTTCCAGTACATTGTGTGTGCTTTGTGGGGTGCAGCACAGTAACAATGCCCAGTGTCTAAGTACAAATAGGATCTCTGTAGTCCAGCCCGTGCAGGCTGGCATTTGCTTAAGATGGGAGTTTTGGAGGCACAGCATAGCCAAATGCGATGAAGACCTTTTTCTTTTTTCCTCAGAAGAGGAGAGGAACTGCCTTATTACAACATGGTTTGTTTTTTGTTGCATGGTTTGCAAGTGGAAGTTTGGGGTAGCTTTGAAAAACTGAACTTACAAGATCTTGAAGCTAAAAACCAATAGCAAAGGAGCTCGCCACACAGAAAATGACTGACACTTCATGTGTGAAAAGGCTGTCTCTCGTTGTCTTGCACAACAGAAATGTCTCTTTGGTCATCTCCTAAGGAGCTTTTATTTCACTGTAGTAATTGATAAGCAGTGCTCTTAAATATTAAGAACCAGGCTGTACTACAGGCTTTTAAATCCATTCCTTATATATGTGGGAGGATGATTTAACCACTGTCAGCATGCTAGTGAGAGATAAGCTTCAGCAAATGCAAGTGCCTTAATTCTTCAGCAGGGTTAATGAACACAAAGGACTAATTTCTGCTTTTGGTAATAGATGACTATAGTTGTGGGATGCAGGTGAGATGTGATAGCTGTTTCTGTTTTCTTTGCAGTTAAAAAATGTTTGTTATATTTTTTGCTAGTGCATTTTGTAAACAAGGATGGGGAAACAGGTGGAGGGAAGCTTTTTTTGTCTCTATTCTCTCAGCAGATCATACACAGAACATGTGGTTGGTTTTCTGCTGGGTCACCTATGTTTTGAAGAAGGTCAAATTAGAAAGAAAGAGAAAAAGAAAGAAAGCCTTTTCAACAACAATATGGCAGTAAGAGAAGAGTCTGTTTCACTGTATCTTTGATTCGAATTAGAAGAATACAGTATTTTTAATTGTCCCATGAAGAAACTTTTATCTGTCTCACTGTTGCTGAGTAGATTTACTTCTGGAAAGACTATGTATAAACTTTTATTAAATTCACATGACTCACAAATAGGATGCTCAAAAAAAAACCTCCACCAGTATCTTCTGCAGTAAAAGACTCTGAATGACCTCTTGTGCCACAGAACCTCTGTGAGCCGTCAGAGCTGAAAGCAGATGCCAGGATTTCAGATGTGTTACATGCTGCTTGTAGGCTTGGACAATATCCCCCTTCAGTTATCATTAAAGAACAGCAAAGGAAGTTAACACAAAAACATGAATGCTGAGATCTGATTAGAATCAAGCGAAGCAAGGAAGTGCAGAGTTAAGATTTATATGCAGACCTTAATTAGCTCCATTGTTCTTGAGAACCTAAGCATACACAATGAGGAACATTATACTTGCATCTCCAGAGCTCCTCAGTACCTAAACATAAGAAAGACTTCAGTGTGCTTTTCAGTCCTAGATTTTGTGTGTGTTGCCTTCAAGCAATAGCAAAGTCTAATCTTGTGTACTGTGGAAGGTTGTGGATTCTTATGTTTGGGTTTTCTGCAGGCAAAAGAGGGGGACACTCTTAATGAGTTTAGGTTTCTGGTGTGATTTGTATCGAGGAGAAGGTCTGAGGAGGTGTGATATGGAGGGGTAATACCACTCTCCTCACGGGCAGTAACATAAATCTCCTGTATAACAGCGTATTGAGCATAGCTTAGTGCTGCTTTGTTACCCATGTCACAGTTCAAATAAGCACAAGCCACTTGACAGATTAGACTCGAGTCGCAGAGCACATGGCAGCAGTGCAAGACCTTGGTCTTTCCACATAAGTACCCTTTTAGGAATATCACCTCCTCTGAAGGTCTAGTATTCTCAGGGATGTTTCCTCCCCTTCTCACCTTGAAGAGCTACAAAATAAATATAAGCCTTAACTTAGCAAGCACTAGAAAATCCAGGAGATCTTTGCAAGGAGTTAAGGTGCTTTTTGTCCTGTGCCATAAAACTGACATGTGATTCTTGTGGACATGTTAGCTCTCAAGGTTAACAAATAACACGTTGTTTAGTTCGCGTTTTCGTTGGCAGTTTGTCTTACAGCTTGTACTTCAGTTGGGTGATTCTGTGTTGAAAACGCTGGTGGTGAGAAAGTTTGCTGGGAGAATTTGTATGTTAAAGTAATCTTTATTCAGCCTGTTGTGCATGCACATCAGACATACTTGCATCGCTTCTCCTATGAATGTGTATTCCCTCTGTTCCTCGTATCCTCTGAAAAGATTCCTGGGCCAAGTACCCATGAGAATGAGGAAAAAGTCTATCACAAGCTGCATTTGTGGTTGCTGTCATTCCACCTTTAATGTATGTCTTCCAGCTTTACCTTTTTTCCCCTCAGTATCTAACCTGCTCAACCTGTTCTCGTTCAGCATGCCGGAACCAGCAAACTGCAGAACATATCCCCTCTAAGGGTCAGCAGGTTTTTTCCTCTTTATTTCCTCCCCTCTTTTAAAAATAGGCAATTCCTTAACAGTAGTAGTAGCATTTGGGGAAGTTTCTATAGCTGTTTACAAAATATATATAAAAAATAAGTGTGGGGAGTCTTGTCATTTGGACTTAGCCAGGTCCTTTCGCTTGGGTTGTTGAACCGTGATGCTCATACGAATGATGTACACGGCTTAGGTAAAGACACAGTCTTTAAAGTAGCAGTGCCATTATACAACTGTTAAATAGTACACAATATGCAAATACTGCTTTCTGTTTCTAATATAGATATACTGAGTTCTTCAGGCTGGTCTCTTAGCTGAAGTTTGCTAAGCACTCCCAGTTATTTTTTCATAAATCCTTAGAGTCAGCTTTCCAGCGCTGACTCATGTGGAAAGATACCTTGAAACAGAGAAAGTGTACAGCTTCTGTGTGGCTCATTTGTTATGCCATTTGTTATACCGCTGAAGCCCAGACACTTCAGTGGCAGCTTTTTTGACAGTTTCAGATAGAGGGTAGAGAGAGTAAGGCAACAATTGTTCATGGACTGAATGAATTCCACTTGTGGGCTGAAGTTCCCAAACTCCTGGGAAGTAGTACAGGTCATGCGGGGACTTCTGTTTCCAGCTTGACTAAACAGACCTGTAACAAGATGCAGAACCTTTTCCTGTTGCTTCTCTGCTCAGCAAGGGAATACTGTGAGGAAGGAGGACCACATGTTCAGGAACAGGAGAGGAAATGGGCTGAACACGTGAAACCTCTTTTGCTTAGGATGCCGTCTTCAGCGCTGGGAAGAGTTTGCAGTTTGTGTGTGCACAGTGATAACCTTTTACTTCCTTGCCCCTTGAGATACTTGGTGGCTGCTGATACCGGGGTAATGTGGAGACCCTGCTTTTAAGGAAGATGTGCTTCCCTTATCTTGTGCAGCTTCCTTATGTGCGTCTGTGTTGTGTGTGTGTTGGGGAGAGATACTCAGCTCCATCTGCACAGCATCTCCAGCAGTGCTGTGGCCGTCTGTTTTTTCCTTCTTGAGCCATGTGACGCAGCAAGTTGTTCTTTGCTGTGCCATCAGGATTGCTCAACAGTGGAGTGTGAGAGGGAACCAACAGCAAGAGGGCTTTGCCTGGTTCTGGGAAGTAGCTGAGGCTTATGTTTGCTTGGTTAAGAAAAGGGTGTGGTTCTGGAGGGGAGACAGGACATACCTCGGACTTCTTTGACTGTGTTTGCTCTTTAGGATAAATCTTTTCCCTGTTGCAATATACTTTCTCTAATTTTCTCTTTCATTTCCTCTCTTTTTCCCCCATTACTAAAATTTAAAATGGCTTTAATTGTCCTTACCATCTAATAACAC
This sequence comes from Erpornis zantholeuca, assembly GCA_013400515.1. Classification (NCBI taxonomy): domain Eukaryota; kingdom Metazoa; phylum Chordata; class Aves; order Passeriformes; family Timaliidae; genus Erpornis; species Erpornis zantholeuca. The sequence continues at coordinate 377,034 of VZTN01005653.1, read as the reverse complement.
TTGTTTTTGTTAAACATAAAATTTCCTGAAAAATCAGCAGTGAAGTAACTGAATAAGGTTATATAGTGTGGTAACTAAAGTACATGCCTGAAAACCCTAAACCTCCAAAAAGATTGAAGGAAACACTTCAGAATGTCCCAGGCCAGATTTTTGGTACCCTTAAAAAAATACTACTTCTGCATAATTTTATTGTTGTTAATATATTTTTCTCCAGGCCTAAGGAAATACAGTGGCCTCAGAAGGATCTTGTTTAATAAAGGAGGGAGGATCTTGTCCCATGTAAAAGTTTCTTACAACTTGGAAGTTTCCTTGCAGTATTTGGCATTGTTAATTCAGGTCTGCTCAAACGGTGTGTGACAGCTTGGTGAAGTAGTACTGGGAAGCTCACACTGCATTTCCTCCTCTTTTGCCCTCCCTCATGCTGCGAGGGTTGATGCAAACAGCTTTCTTCTGCTGTCCTTTGGGAAACTTTGCTTTGGAGGCATGGTTTGAATCACTTCCCTGTCACAGCATCATCAGGCAAATATTTGTCTCCTTTTTTTTTTTTTCCTTTGAGGTGTTCTGACAACGTTGCTGTTAGGGAATAGGAGTAACTTTGAGCCAAGCTGGGAATGCAGTTGTATCAATTTCAGCCTGTTTGAACTTGCTGAGTCTGTGTAGCAAGTAGTTGCTTAAATGTGAATACAGCATAATTATTCAGAAGTGGTACCCCCCCTCTCTGGATTTGTAGATCATTATCTCTCCTCTCACTCGTACTTACAACTTGCCTTTATTTACAGCAAAGCACAATTTTTCTCTAGGATAAAAGTATAGAATGCTCTGTGTGCATGTGTGTGTATCGTGTGTCCTTAGGTATCGTGTATTGGCAGCTGCATGGCATTGGCTGACTTTGCAGACTGTCCCAGTAGCACTGAAAAGAGATTTGAAATCTGTCATTTTAATTTAATCACTGGTGGCTTTTTCAACCTTAGCACACCCAGCCAGTCTTGGTGGATCTGAATAATGGCACTTCTGTCATCCTAATGAAGCCGTCTGCCAGGAGAACCTCAGTGCACCGAGGAGCCAGGCAGTGCGGCAGCCGCTCGGAGCTGGGGAGGATGCTGAGGGCATCTGTGTGGCACCTTGGGCACCTGGGGGGTGCCGAGAGGGCGGCTATGCCCACGTGCCACTACATGCTGCAGTGTGGGGAGGCTCTCCAGGGCCACGTTAGCCTTGGTAGACAGTGCGAACAAGCACTGGAGACTCCATGAGGACAACGAGGTGTGCCGCCATGCCAGCAGGATGGCAGTGCCTGGCTGCCATGGGGAGTGCTAGCAGGGGGATCTCCTGCTGGGCCTGCTTGCAGACATGCAGCTGAAGCGAGTCAGGGCGTCCCAATCTGATCCTTCCTGGGACCACCCTAGCCTTTCCCTGCATGCCCTGCAATGACTTTCCTCCCAGCATAGCCATCGAGACTTCTGCTGCTCAGCTTCGTTTGGTTTGTCCTGTGCTAGGGTTCAACACTGCTTAGCACTGGAGTATATGGGGGTCCTTGGAGGTTTTTTCTGACATTGCTCTGCAGCTGTAGGAGGGAGTCTCCCATGTGACTGGGATTTTGGTACTTGATTGTCTCTTGACTTGCAGTGAAGTGTGTGTGTGTGTCTGAGGGCTTTTTGGGCCATTTTTGGAGGTTTTTGAGGATACAAATATTAAACGAGCCAAAAAGAGAAGATGAACAGAAACTTGTCCTAGTACAGATTGTGTCTGATTTGCAAAACTACCTGCATCTTTTTGGTTCCTGTGATTACAACTGGCAAGGGCTGAGTGGATTGCTCTCTTAAGTGGGTGATGTTGGTAATTAACACTGGAAATACACTGTCAATACAGATTCTGTACATGTTTTAACAAACAAACAACTGATTAAACTCTTTAACCCAAGGGCATAATGTTACTGCACTTTTGACTTAAGTTTCACTCATACTCACAAGACTCTTAAGGACGGGGTTAGCAGCAGGGTTTTAAGCAATTGTTCCTAAAAATACTGGTCCTTCACTTTCTCTTTGTTTAGGATTTACTTCCTGTATATATCAAATGGCAGGAGCTTTGAAGAGAAGTCCCCTGTGTTTTCCTGCAATTTGAGATACCTTGGGCTAAAGTATCATTTTTTAAGAAGAGTGAAACAAAAACAGTGACAAAGATAATGTGACATAGAAATGTCCGAAAAGAGTTGTTACCAGTGTAATTTTAAAGGCTGTCTTCTCTTTCTTTATGAGACATTTTTCATTTCATGATGCCTGAAGAACATCATGGTCCAAATTTCAACCTATCTCAGATGTATCCTGCGCTCCTTTTCATTCTGATAGAATAGCACTAAGTTGAAGCTTTAACAAAAGCAGACTCTTTTTTTCTAAACAGAGATGTTTGGTCATGTTCTGAAGGATAGACTTTTTTTTAATTATTGAAAAAGGGTTTTATGATTCTTTGGGGTTTGTTTACTGTTATTTGGGAGGAACAATGTAAGTGAAAGATCTTGAGACACAAAACAGTGAAAGACATAAAGCAATTGAATCAGCTATATTGTACTGACCAGCTCAGTCCTTTCCAGACTAGCTTGGGAACTTGAGTAATTCTTTTTGATGTAAGGGGAAAAACAAAGTGTATTGTAAATAAGATGAAGGATGGAAAGCACTGATTTTTATTCCTTGTCTTTTATTTGAATTATTGGATGTGTGGCTTCCTTGTCTTGAGATAAGCATCAGATGTATGAGGATTTTCCACTTGGTTTTGATACCAAACTGCCTAGAAGTCACAAGGGAGATGAGGAATAATCATGTGTGATACAGTAGAGTATACGGTACATCTAGTGGTAAAGTGGAGAAACTTTTAATAATATGTGGGATATGAAGCCAGAACCTGAACTCGATACTGTCAGATGATCTCTCTGGACTGATAATGCCCAGATTCATTGGCCTCCCCACCACATTTCCACAGACGTGAGGGAGGAGGAGGGTGTTTATACATACACTGGATTCTGTGCTCAAGAATTAATCTTGATTTAGATGCTGGGACTTTCCCAGCCAGGCCTCAGTGAAATTGCTTGCTGCTCCCCCTCTGGACATGCTGCACCTTCTAATCAGACCTACCTGGCACAAACCTCTCTTGACTGAAAGCCAGCAGTGCTTGTGCTGCCATAGTTATAAGGGAGAGGTTTAACCCTGAACCCTGCTCAGGGGCTGCACATGAACCCTTTTGTTCTATACCTTCCTTTTGCCTGGGCCTCCAAGCCAGACAGGCCTTTTTTCTTTGGGACCTGAAGCACATCAGGAGTCATGGAAACTCAAGGTGCAGCTACAGTGTGCTTTTTTCTCCCCAGAATTGAGAGGTGAGGGATTCCCATGCATGCTGAGGGATGATTTCTATACAAGAGCCAAAGTGGTGCTGATCAGGTTATCTGCATGCAAAACAGAAGCTCCTGGTTTTGTTCATAATTCAGTGGGACCCAGAGCCGGGAGCAGCTGCATCTTGCAGTTGCCTCCTTTGGGATGCTTTGGCTGCTCATTCTAGCCTTGAGCCAGCCAGTCAAAACCTGCCCACATTCTGGTTTTGGCATTGAAGCTGTAGGCTGCCCTGTTTCGAGACCTCCAGAAAGCTTATATGATCAACATGCAAATCCCTTTGGCATTAAGAAAATACATCAGCCCTTTTTAGAGATGTGGTAAAGACTTGGATGTGACCAGCAGGAGCTGCATGCCACTTCAGCAGGACACATGCTCCCCCGCCCTCCCCATGAGTCACCTCCCATAGTCACTGTTCCAACAGCATCCTCAAGAGAAAAAGGAAAAAGGCATTTAAGTTCTGCATTTGCCTGTTACTACAGAAGTCTGTTCTTCAATATAAAGTAGCAAAATATTCACTTGCTGCTGTTCTGGTGGAATGTTCACCCTTCTGAAATCATGCTTTGCATTACAGTGTGGAGCTGGAAACTTTTTCTACCCATTTGTCTTAAAAAAGAAAACAAAAAAAAAAAAGGAAAGGAGCCAGGGGAATTCTTGTGCAGTATCATCTTAGTCATCCTGTTCATGTGACCCTGAGAGGGGAGAGGAAAGTTGTGGCAGAACAGGGGAAGCGGAAGGTGATTCTCAGGGGGAGGATGGAATGAAAGGCAGTCAAGCACTTGAAAAAATGTGATTTCGTTGTGAGGGCTGACTGGCACACAGTCCTAGCACAGTTGGATCCTCTTGGCTCACCTGTGAAATTCTTTGTGTGAGGGGGAGGAAAGAGATTATGAGGAGAGCTTTTTCTCATACAGCTGTGCTGCAAAAAGCATAGTGTATAGCAAGGTATTTCCTTTTTTTTTTTTGCATAGCAGTTCTTAAACATTAAGACTTTAGTTCAGAGGTGGATCAGACCATATTTGGAAAAGACTTTATTTCCTCTTTTGTTTTGGGTTTATTTTTTGCAAATTTTCCTGGTTCTTTCTCTGGTCTAATTTCAAGTAGAGTTCTGCCACTTTATCTCTTTCTCTGAGAGGTGTTAATCAAGGCTAGCTAGCACTTAGTGCAAAGGAGTTCTCCCTAGTGTTAGGCTCAAGTTTTTATCTCCTTCCTGTAATCCTGTGTATCATGGTTGGATTTTAGTGTTCCACCCTCAGCACTGTTCTAGTGCATGTCGGGCAGACTAATAACCACTATATGAGGTACAGATTTTAGGGCTGCTCTGTACCTTCTTGAGGTTGTCTGCTATACTTGGGTTGCTCTGTAGAATGGCTAAGCCGCAATTAATTGATTAAATTTAGAAAAAAAAAGTCAAGTTTCATCTGCTGTGATTTTAGCTGTCTTCTGAGCTGCAGTAGTGGTCACTTTAGAGCTGCTGGCATGTTACTGTAACTTGCATCTGCAGTCGAATATGAGCATTTCTGTGCATGTCCTTATTTTGCCCTTCTTTTTTTTTTAACTACATTCTCACTTAAAGTGTTGAGTGTTTATCTTTACTTTTTGGAACTGATGAACGTCATATCATTTTTCTTTATCACTGTAAGATGCTGAAAGCCAGCCTGACTTATGAGCCTGTCTTTCGCATTCTAAGTATGCCAGTGTTGTCAGGCCAAAATATGTTGTTATAGTCACAATGGGAAAATAACTTCTAAACACAGCTTTGTTCCTGTTCTTCTTGTATCTTGGCAGGCTAAACAGTGAGGTTGAACATTTTGAGTGTTACATGTAAGATCTAATCAAGGCAAGCTCTTCTAAAGGAGTAAGGCAATGCAACTACTTCCCCCCCTTAATTATGGTTAGGAACTTTTTAAGTAGAAGAAGCCTCAGTGAAGGGAGTGTTTAAAAGAAAGGTTGTGGATGTGGATATGACTTGGCATCTGCTGAAGTTCAGCCCATGTTGGGTGATAAATGTTGTCTCGAGGCAGAATGACATCCATGTTGCAAAGTAAAAGAGAGAGATGAAGATCGTGTCTATCCTTTGTACTTCTTGGCTCTATCTTCCCGCTTATCTTGGGCTGTAGCTCTAGTAATCTTTTTACTCTCCACCCTTAACTCGATGCAGTGAAACTTGCTTAACCTGCCAAAGGAACAACCTGCTGGCTGTAATGTGGGCAGGTTGCAACTCTCCTTGAGAACTCTGGAACCTGCTGCTTTGGTTTCAGAATTTTCCTTTTTTTTTCCCCTTAATGATCACATGCATAGAGCTATCACAGTGGCTGTGATGTTTGACCTACACAGTAAAAGTCAAAGGTGCAGTCAGGGTGTCTTCCTGTTTATAGCCCAATAGCTTAGGCTGCTTCCTTTCAAATATGCAAAACTAAAACATGAAGGAATCACCACAGTCCTTGCTGTGGTAGGGATTCTGCTCTGGTTTTTAGGGCATGGCAAAAGCACACATGTTGCAGGAAGGAGAACTGCAAGCAGTTGGGACAGCCAATGACTGACACCAGACATAGCAAAGCCCCAATCACTGTGGTGCTACACCCACGTTAGCAAGCCCTGCTTTATTGGCATAGTTCACATCGCAAACACAGCTGAACCGCTTTTGGGACTTGCAGGAGCCAGTGTGTTTGCATCCATTAGGTCATGCCAGGCAGTAACCTGGAGGTCCCAAGGGTTTTTTCTGTTGGTATGCTGTGGATGTGCCATCACACCCCTCTCAGGTAGGAGCCAGCTCCATCAAAACAAGCAGAGTTCAACCAGTGGACAAACATCAGGAGGAAAGAACTTAGCCCTAAGGAAGCTGTTTTGCATAGGTAGCTGCTAAACAGGAGTTGTGCATACTTGTTAATGGTTGAAAAGAGACTTGAAAAGAAAATTGGAAGAAAAAATCCCACGCCCAATGCATAGCAGTTTTTTTGTTGTTTGTTTTCTGGAAGAATGTGATTTAGCTTGACTGATTTTGTTCTCTGGCTATCTAGAAAGTAACTGGCCAGGCAGAGTTAGCTGTGCATCAGCTGAGCTGCCAGAGGGTTAAGCAGTCAGGCGGTGTGTGGGTGCCTGGGGTGCAGAGACAGGCACAGCAAAACCCTCTGTCTTTACTTTCAAGAGATCATCGAAACTGGAAAGCAGTCTTTACCAAAAAGAAATAATAAAAACATAGACCAATAATCCACCTTCCGGGTTTTGCTTTGCCTGTGCAGTTGAATATTTTGACTTTTGTTCCGAGATGCTTTCCAGATTTTATCTTCTATCATTATGGACAGAAATCCCTTGAGCAAATAACTGGTTTCTTCTCCCTTGTTCTTGTGTGAATGCAGACAACTGCAGCTTATGCTGTTGTATTATCACCCATGAAGGAAGCTTGAGTTAGCATGAGAAGTTATATCAATGCCACAGGTTAAAAAAAACAAGATTAAAGAAAATGAGACAGTAGAGTATCTATAGATGCCTTCCTGCAGGTTTTGTGGGACCAGGTAGCACTGGATTCATGTGGATAAATCAGTTGCTTTGGTGCCTGTGGTGCCAGAGCTACCAGAGGACCAAGGCAGGGGAGTGCACAGCACTCTGTGTGCTGTGTCAGCACTCCACTTTTTCTCTGGGTTCTGTTTGGCTGGAGAGAGCCAAACACTCAGAGCTTCAGCATTCCTTCTTCTCTTGCCAGCTGTGTGATCAGCAGGGAAAGAGGTTAGACAATTTGAGCAACATTTCCATGATTCTGTGTCCAACCTGCTGGGCACATCTGCACATAGATGTGACTGACAGGTGTCCCCAGTGTCCATCCTCCATTTGGAGGAGTAACATCTCACTAACCAGTGAGAGTTACCGCGGATCTGGGAAGAATGGAGGGTTTTTTCCTCATGTGGACCTGATCCTCCAAGCAGCCCCATCCTTGACAGATGCTGAAAGCAGGCAGTAGCTGAACAGCCATTTTAATCTTGCACGGATTCTGGTACCTGTGGTGCTTTTGGCTTGAGGCTGTTCCTGCGCAACACCTCAACCTGTAGTTTGAGACAGTGATTTAGATGCCACCTTTTTTCTTTTTTTAAATCTTCTGAGATTTGAAAGGGCACATTAAAAAAAAGCATTGTGTGATAAGACAATCTTCCTAGCAGCTCCAGTGAGGTATGCTGTGGGTCAGTGTGGTCCAGTGTGTTATCTCAAAGCATCATGCCCTTGGCATCCAAAACTAAAACAGATTTTATGTCATAACACCCAAGGAATTACAAGGACGTGCAAGACTCCTCTGGGTTACAACATTCACTCATGTTAGAACATGGTAGCATGCAGTCATGTTAAATGGCACTGTCCTGAGCTTAGTTTTGGTTGTGACTTCTGAAAGATGTGCCCAAGTGCCGTTAACATTGTCTCCATCATGTTTCTTTGAAGTCAGTTGTATGGACAAATGGCAACTCCCTCCTGCACTCATATTTCTAGCTATTAGAAGCAAAAAATTTCCATTGTATCTAGGAGCATACATTTCATTTTTTTTTTCCAATAGCGCTATAAATTTGAAGTCAGGTTAAAGGCCCTACCTTTAAAAACAAAGAAAATTTAAATTTGAGCTTTGAGTTCTCAGAAGAAGCATGGCAGCAATACCTTCCATCTAACTGAAGGGAACTAGATGACAGTGTCTTCCTTAGGTTGCAAATAGAGAGAGCCAAGAGGCAGGTAGGTCAGGTACACAGATATTCATGAGATTGCTTTCTGACTAATTCTGTCCCTCTCCCTTTTCCTGTGTCTTTGTGACAGGAGTTGTCTTCCTTGGAAAGCAGGTTTGTGAACATGCCTTGGCAGTACTGAGTTTTGCAAGCCATACCTAGTACAGTGTAACAGTGTGACCAGATAATCCTGACTTCAAAGCTGCACTTGAAATTTGATACTGGGGTATACCATTGTGTTAAGGATGAGAAGGAAACAAATATGAAATGTTGATCTGATGTTGGCATATACAGTTCTGTGTGAGGTAGAGTCTCAAACTCTAGACAGAGAGCCAGTTGAAGATGGAGTGCTTTTTTTTTTTGCAATGAGTGAAGTGGATGCTATGCTGCAGGTTTTCACTTATTAGACTGCCACAAGACAGGGGAGGCTGGGTGTGTGGATTGCTGAAGAGCTTTAGGCAGAACCAGGACCTTGTGGCTGATGGGGAATGGGCATGGTGCTCATGGAAATAGATGGTAGCAGGGCAATTGTTGTGTTGTGGGTTGGGACACGGGGGAAAGCTTCTGGGCTCCCTGCTGCAGCCCCTCACAGACCAGGCACTGCAAAGGGCCTGTGCTGGATTGTACCCCAGCTATTTTTCAGAAGTTCAGGCCGGTTTATGGGATCTATGATGGTATCCTTTAAAGATAAACCTTAGAAGTGGTGTTGGCATTAAAATTTTCATGGACTTCCCTCCCCGAATTTGTCTCCTGACATCGTCTTCTTCTCCCTCCTCCTCAGGCACATGAAGATTCATGAGAAGGATCCAAACAGCACAGCGAGCACCACTCCCCCCTCGCCACTGAAGCGCAGGCGATTGTCTTCGAAACGGAAGTTCAGTCACGATGCTGAGCTGGACAGAGAGGAGAGGACACCTGCAAAAAAGGTTCTTTGTGGGGCATGAAGCAAAAGATCTTCCTGGTTACCTCCTAAATTGGCAGCTGTTGAGTTTGTGCAGTCAGCACAGACTTGTTACAGCTCTGTATATGAGCCGTGCTTGTCCTGTGTAGCCAACACAGATGTCTTGAGATTGAAAATGAATTTCTAATTTCAGAGATTGAAATAATTCAATTTTTAAAATTCTTTCTTTTTTAATTTTTTTATTTGCTTATGATGTATAAATAATTATTGTTGGATGCTAAGAGGATGAAGTGTTCATTTGCTGCTGGAGCTTTTCCCCTAGCTTTTTTTTTTCCTCCCATTTATTTTGCAGTATTCTTGGAGGACGGTTATTTAAACTTTTTAAAAAACAACATTCACTTCAAAAGCAGCAGCAGCTAAAGTCTGCTTTTATCTTGATCTGAAGGGAAAAAAAATCCACAGTACATTTTCCCTTCACAATAGCATAATCCTGCATTATTGAAGTTGCAAGAGCTAGACATTTCCATTAGGGTTTTGTTTATGAAATGTTTTAACACATCTCAGTCATTTGCACAAAATGTGTGTTGTCTGTCAAACTTAAATCGACTCTTTTCCACTTACTATCTCTAAATGGCAAGCTCGTAGCAGTTCTCTTTAGCACACTATCCCTTGCTCTGTGCATGCTTTTCTCCCTGTAATCAGAAGAGAAGTATAGAAAACATGCAGAAGTTCATTGCTTCTCCCTGAACCACTTGACTTAGCAGTTGGCAGTATCTCAGTGGCATAAATAATTTAGACTGACAGCTCCCCTGGCTTTCTGAAGGGGCAGGAATGCTAGTTCAGTGGTATATAAACACGTGGGTTTATAAGTTGTTCAAATCACAGTTCCTCATTAGAACTGATATATCTGTGACTCAGCTGCACACTTTATCTCCTACTGAGCCTCCTTTTCTGTCATGCATGTTCTCACAGATGTGCAGAGGCTCTGTCGCTTACCCACTCTCCTGAGGAATGAGTCATTTGTGTTGGCTTGCAGCAAGGTTACAGATGAAATGTGCAAGAGAAAGACTTCAAATAGATTGCAAATTCAGTTTGTTGCTTACAAGTTGCTCTAGTGAGGTTTTGTTCCCTTTTTCTGAAGGTTGTCGAGGATGGCCACTCCGGTGAAGGGGATAAGAAGGCTGACGATGAAGTTTATCATTGTCCAGTGTGTTTCAAAGACTTTTTTTGCAAGTATGGGCTGGAGTCCCACATGGAGACACATCCAGATAATTCATTGAGGTAAGAGATAGTACCCAGAGTGTCTTTGGTGACCAGATGGCCTGAAGAAGCTTGCTGAGGAGGGGCTCCTGCCCCTTGCACTGTTAACTGCCGTCTGCACTGTTAACTGCCCCACTTTGTGTTTCTGAGCAGGTTTTTTAATGTTTTTCCCCATCTTGTGTCACCAGGGTGCTGTAGGGCTTAATTCTGTTCCTTTTTGCAAATACAGGAAATCTTGCCAGTTAATAGCTGGAAATGTTTTTAGAAAAAATTAAAGCCCCTCTTCCTCCCCTTGAAACCCATCACTGTTACATAAAACTACATAAATGCCAACATTGCAAAATTTTAATAAGTTAAACTGAAGATGCTTAAAACATGATAATAAAACTTGATTAAAGTATTCAGGTATCATCCTCTGAGATTATTCTGTTTGTGGAGAAGAAGGCAGCTGGATAGAAAGGATTTTTCAGTCATTGGAGTGGGTGAAGGTAGATGAGTTTCTGGATTCAGACTTTCAGTAAAATGTTTTATGCTTTTCTGCCTTTTGAGGTTAGGGAATGATGTGGATTTTGGCTTAAATGAGCTTTTCTTAACAAGGAAAATTATTTATTAATTGTTTGGGAAGGTGCTTGAATGTTGTGTTTTGTTTCAAGTAATTGCCTCTGGGACTCCTGAAACTTTTTTATTTCCTGGTTTTTACCATAGAAAAATATAGAGCCAGATACATGAATTTATAAAAGAAATATTTTAAAACTAGTTGAAACATGTAGAAAAGCTTCTACTTTAGGAAAGGAGATTGTCTGTTTGCAGAATCTTGTCAATGTTTTAAACTGATTTTGGGACATTGCACTCTAATGATCCTTTTGGAAGGGAGAAGAATTCAGAATCTTGAAGTGTCAACACTCACTCCTGGATACAAGTCCTTAATAGAATGGCATGGAGCAGAGGCATCCCATTCTGTTAAATGGGATTAATTATATTAATTTTTCCCTTTTTAAAATTTTTATTTAGAAAACCTTGGTAAATACATGTAAAATATTTCTTAAAGGTATTGTTAATGTTTCAGTTACTGGGGAAAGGAGTTGAAAGCTTGGTCCATTCAGTAGTAGTTAATTAAACGTTGCTTTTTCTGAAGTAAATGAGGTAAATTTTCATTGTAGATCAAAGCTGAAACAGTTGTTCTCCAGTAGAGCTCTGCAACCCTCACAAAATGGAGTCTGGGACAATTTTGCCTTACACTTCATGCTTTAGAGAAAGTGGCTGACATATTAGGTTTATCCTGGCATTACCTTCATTTTGAAGCATCTCTGAATATATGACCTCTTTGCAAAGTTGTATTCCATGGATGTGAATGGAGAGGTGGATTTTCTTGCTTGAATGATGGATATAAGATAATGGAATAGATATCCTTCTAGCTTGGCAGCTTTGCCAAGTCTTCTGTGGCAAGGCAGCAAGATGCAGTGGCTGTGCAAACATGCTGTTCCTCTTTCTGCAGCTTTTCCTCTGGTGTTAGACTTGCTTTTGGGTAATATTCTACTGAAAGGGATTTTGCTACCCTTGATTCTATTGAGCAGCAAAGACTAGAATGTGTCTCTAAATCAAAGTCACAATTGTCAAGCTTATTGGTAGGATTTAAGAGTGATCCTGGGATGCCTGCCTTTATAGAATTGTCTAGATGATAGTAAGGAGTTTTTGTCAGGTATTTGCTTCAGCAACTTAAGACATGTCAGTGAAGATAGGACAAGGAAGATGTGGTCCTCCCTGGACAGCTGATATATTAACGTGCAACTTACCCTGCCCATCTGGTTTAAAACATGCCTTTTGTCCTAGTCTAGACACACTCAAATGGCACTGTCTGCCTGGCTCAACTTAACAGAAGATCGTCTAGTAAGCAGAGCAGTTTGGACTGCTGTTAAGATGACTCTTTCATCCCAAACGAAATGGGTTAAAATCCTTGGCCAGCAGGGACTCTTAATCCCCTGGTTCCTAGGGTTCTGCAAGACTGTTTGTAGGATTCAACAAGATAGAGAGAATGTAGCATGCCATTCTCAGTTCTGAGTTCAGGTGCTTGAAGTCCTTTTGGTGAGGCTTAAGGGTGGTTTTTTTGAGTGAAAGAGATGAAGAAAAGAGAATATTTTACTAGAGTACTAGAGCAGGAGACCTGTGTATACAGGTGTACTTGTGGCAGGGGAACAAACTGCAGAATGTTAGAAGGCTTTCATCAAATCCCGTTGTTGCCATATTGTAGAAAACAAGGGGAAATAACTCTTGTTAAAGTTCAAACAAACAAAAAAGCACATTAACTGTGTTCTGAGCAAAGGGCAGAGAGTGTAACACCCCCAGTCTCCTTGTATTGCCCATATTGTAAAAGCAGAGTCACTTGATCAGGACCTGTGGGGAAGGTATTGAATGTGTATCCCAGAGTCAGATACTGTGGGTCTGGTGGTTCGTTTAGAGCTACTGCAGTAGGCAGTAGCCCAGCACAGACTGTTTTGTCATGATCAAAAATAAGTGATGCTCAATCTGCCTAGCCAGGCCTTTTGGTGTAAGGGCACAGGTCAAACATCCAATTCCTTTTTTCCTCCCCCAGTTGTTCCTGTAAAAAGGATTGAAGACCGGCTCTGAAGCAGTGCACCAGTGTGCACTGCTTTGATGGTGGCACCAGCCTCCCTTCAGGGATGCATCCTTGGCCGTGGCAAGGTGCCAGGGTGGGCAGGAGCTTCTGCCCGGCTTTCCTGTGGTCCTTTAATGCTGCCATTTCAATGCTGTTGTGTAAATACAGCCTCTTGCCCCCAGAGCTGTCTGAGTCTGTCTGTCCCGGCCACCCTCTGCTAAGTAGCAGAAAAGGTAAGGCTGTCTGGCAGCCCTGGGATTAGTATGTGAGCAGCTAATTTACAGGGTGGGCCATCGCCCTTCCAGATACTGTCAAATGAACAGCTTTAAATCACAGGGTTAGCTGTTCAAAGTCAGATGAAAAGACACTCCCCATTGTCTTGCCCAGAACTGCTTTTTCATGTAAAACCTGAGCAGGGAGCACCTCATTGTTTACTAGCAGCAGAATAAACAATACTTAATCCACTGATTGTGTGAGAGGGGCTCCCGCTTGGGAGAGAATCTCTTGATTATGTAAAATCCGAAATCGTGCATCCTTGTCTCCTAATTACGGTAAGAACTGCCCTGCTCTTGCGAGCAATAATAGGCCCTTTGTCCCACTGACAATGGGCTGTGGCACTGCATCTCCTTCATGGCATTACACCCCCTGGTCAGTCTCTGTCCCTTTGAAGCCCTGGGTCCTGCACCCTAATTAACGACATGAGCTGGCCCCAGCAAGGTTGTCTGCAATGCCTATTAGCAGTGGGAGGTGGCCCAGGGGTGCTTTCTGACTCCCTTGGCCTTTCTACCTGGATTATTTAAAGAAGTCTGCTTCCCTGCAGCTGGGGCCTCAGGACACTGTCTATTTTGGTGAGTTTGTATCTGAGTGTTGATATAATTAGCGGAGAGCTGAAACGGTGCACAGCCAATAGGGAAAATGAGAAACCTCACGGAGCAGGGTGGTTTCTCTGGAAACTTTTGTGGCGCAGGGTTGCTGTCAATCGTGAAACTGTGCTTGTAAAGGTCACCTGACTTCTCTGAGCAACTCAATAGCGTAAGCAGAGGAGATGTGAGGATTTCCCAGGGAGAAACCTCTCCAGATGCTATGTTGGGTTTTTCCTCTTTCCTTTGGCAAAAATAATGGAACAGGCTTAAAGTAAAACGTGTGGCTTTTAAAAAGAAATGCATGCACTATAAAATTGCTCTCTCTCACTGTAGCCAGAGAATACCCTTTATATTTCCTCTCCTTCTCCTCCAGGAGGTTTAGAGTAGTACGCTGTACCAAGAGCTAAAGCATTTTTAATTTTTCCTTCCTCACAGTAGCAAGGAGACATGCTGCCTCTCATGCCTGGCTATCTTCCTGAGGAGAGGAGGATGGAGCTGGTGATGGTGTTGCAGTTCCCTCCTTTATTAGACTCATTCCAGCATCAGTTCTCAGCCAGGGTAGTTGTGCAGTTTCAATGCAGTAAAAGGCTGCCTCTTAATAAACATTATGAAGCTTTCTGATGACATTTGTTAGAGTGTGGCATTGCCTCCGGTTACAAGGTTTGGTTTTGCTGTATTTTTGTAAGAGACAAGAAATAAATAGACATTGCAGTGTGAAAGTCACTGTCTGCCTATGTCACTGAGCTGACCTGGTGACCAGAACCAGTAGATGCCTATTGCCATGAATGGATTCAGGGGAGATTAAGTTTTTTGACCTTCTACAGAGCCTGTCCAAACAGTGATATAATATATTAAGCTTTGTAACTGGCAAATTCTGGTCGTACTTTCACAAGGATAGCAAAAGCAGTTCTCTTCCCCCAGGGTTATGTGCTTCTGCAAAACCTCCAAACAAAGGAAACCAAAAGCTGTTCACAGCCTACCTTGTTCTTCAAAACAGCCTGCCCAAGTTTTACTGAAATTCTGTAGAGGTTGAGTGCTGCCATGGAAAGCTATTGTTTTCAACAGCTCACAAATCAGTAACAGGCACAGCAACAGAAGAGCTCAGGTCCTGGAAGGAAAAGTGTCAGGACATGCTGGCCATTGGTATCTGTGGTCGTCTGCCTCTAGTTTTGCCAGGGTAACCACTGTGAGGTCATGTTTTGAAAATGCTCATGGATAGAAAATGCTGTCATTATTTCTTGGTGTTACCTGGCTTCACTGACATGGAGTGGACAACTTAAATGCCGTAGGAATTGTCTTCTGGGCTCTGTGGGTAAATTGAAGATGTCTGCTACATGCAGCTTGCAATTCAGGCAAGCTGCTCACCAGGCTTCCGCCTTTGCCAGCACATCCAGATTCTTCAGTGTATGGTGGGATGCTGCCAGGCACCTGGACCTATGTCCCTATCTTAAATGATTTTAGCCAATGCACATGAGCAGCCCCATTTAAGTCAAGACAAAAGGAAGTGGGATTTGGGTGAAAAAGATACCAGGTACTTAGAACATGGCATGTTTATTGCCCAGTTACTGTTCTTCATGGCAGCTATGCGCTCTGGCTTTCGGGAGATAAAATAGTCAAGAAAAGAAATGGAGATTTCAAGTGTACGGAGTTGATTTCAGTCATTAGCACCAGGTTAGAAAGAAAGAAAAGACTACTACAAGGTTAAGTTGTTTTCGGAGCAGCAGTGTGACTGTGTAAAAGTACATTGTAGGGAATGTAAAAAGGAATAAAAGGAGGCAGCCAGAAAAAGTCCCTTAAGTGTCATTCCTGTTTTTGTGAATGCCTATCTAAGCAACTTTAGGAATTCACTTTCTGTCTGTTCTCTCCTTATATAGTAGGGAATAATCCGTCTGGCTTCCTTTTTCTGAAGCACATTGCTGTCTACATGTGGCCAGCCTTTTGTGGGAAGAGGGTGTTAGTGATGCTACAAACTTGCAAGAGGGAAGGTGTTTGAAAACTAGATGTTGTTTGCAATTAATACTAATGTGAGACAAAACTACGGGTTCGTGGTGGGGAGAGGAAGCTTCTTCCTGGTAGTTAATAGTTTTCCTATTTGAAGCACGAATGATGAGTCATCTTCATTCAGCATTGTGAAGTTATATACTACTTTTTCTCTCTGTCACAACTATTGATGTGCACATAGCCTCATTCCTTGTTATCACTTCAAAATAAGAAACATTGTGCTCTTTTATTGACGATGGATAATTCTGAGGTTGTTGTATCCTACAGAATTGTTGAGATGGATGGCGAGTACTCCGGCATAGACATGTTCATGGACCTCCTCGACCTCTGCTTTTGGCATTCTGTATTTTGGCCTCAATACTTCCCTTTTTAGTCACTTAGATTGTACCAGCAAGGATAGTTTAGGTAGAAATTGCTCTGGAGTTACTGAGTACTAGCACGGTTAATGCTACAAAACTTGTCATAGCCAAAGATGGAGGTGACAAAGGGCAGTTGTGTGACATTGCCAATTCAGCCAACTCTCCTGCTCTGCTCTGCTCTCAAGCTGCTTGCTCAATGTCTTGCTGATAGAAGCTAGGAACCAAATCCTAATCTCTTGCTGGCAGCATTTTCAGTGCAGGAGCAATTCTGTGAGACAGCTGATGACGATGAAATCAGCTGTGGTAAATGCTATGACCAGAAATACCCTGTCGTACGATGCAGTTCTTGGTAAGGCAGAGAAGAGGGTATGCAGGCAAGCTGGCAAATGCATCCTTTTACTGATGAGTA
The DNA here is from genome assembly GCA_013400515.1 of Erpornis zantholeuca. Taxonomy (NCBI): domain Eukaryota; kingdom Metazoa; phylum Chordata; class Aves; order Passeriformes; family Timaliidae; genus Erpornis; species Erpornis zantholeuca. Next base: position 360,553 of record VZTN01005653.1, on the reverse strand, counting down.
AATGGAGAAGTAGAATCAGTGGGTTGTCTTTCAAAAGCAGAACAGAACTGCACGTTACGTGCTTTCTGAAGTTTCTGTTCAGAAAAGAGAGCTGGGAAACATCTGAAGAGCAGCCCGAGTCCAACACTGGCCTAGAAGTGGTCAGCTCACATCAGGGAGCTCATTGTGTGAGGAAACTGGGAATCCAGAGCAGCTGGATAAAAATACTGGCTGGTGAATGGACACAGGGAACGATGCTCTCATGTGAAACTGTGTGGTGTGTCACATGGTGTTGAACATCTTAGCTTGGCTGCCAGAGTAGAAAGTGGGTAAATGCAAAGCTGCCTGTGAAGGAAAGCTGCTTGTAAAAAAAGGGTATGCAGAAGGGAAAAGGGGCTGAGCCAAAATAGGTTATTAGCACACCTGCCTGATCTTAAGGAGCAGGATTTGTTTATACGCAGGCCCTCTCAAAGTGCTGGGTGCTGCTCAGTGTGTTGGCAGTCATGTCTGCATGCTGAGCATATCTTAACCTGCCAATGTAGATAGGGCAAGGGACTGCAGTCCAGATTCAGCTGCACCTATTTAAGCTGAGCAAATGAGCCCTATTGTGATCAGTATAAACTTACAGGATAGAGAAACCCCTGGAGATGTATTTTTCCTTCTGTTACTCATGAAAAGTGGTGGTATTCCTTTTAACATGGTAGACACATAGACTTCTTTTTTAACTCTTGCTATTTTAAAATTACAGAAGTATTTCGCTTCTTAGAAGATAGGAAGAGTTTTTCATTTCTCACCTTGGAGGAATACCCGAAGGTTCACTTGAGTTTGTGTGCACAAATAACAACTTTTATTCTGGATCTTGTGCAANTGCCCTAACTATTAAACCCGTCATTGTTATTTAAGTTGATCTTCAGCTCTTTGTCTCTGATTCAGTCCAGCCAATTTGTTGACAGTTCTGGTTTTTAAAACTTTGACCTTTATTAAGTAAAAAAGTCCTTATGAGAAAATGACTACTTTGCATGAGTGTCTGCAGGCCATCTCCCATTTTCCCATTATTTTGTCTTAGTTGCATGTTAATTCTGTTGAAGAAAATGGTAGAGTAAGCTACTGTTCCACCAGGGCAGAGGTGTTTAAATCTGGCACTATTGAAGTGTTGCTGGTGAATGCAATTCATTACAGTGTTAGGAAGACGTTTTTACTCATTTTTCTTTGCTCACACACAAAGGAAGTTAAAACATGACACAGCATGGTTTGTGCCTTTTTATTAAACCTTACAGCAGTTAATTTCACTGGAGTTACTCTGACGGTGGGAGTCACTGGGGTGGACACTGGCTCTGTAGCATGCTGACAAATCTCTGAAGCACAACATCACCCTGGTTTATATCGGGTTTGTCCTGGCTCCTACAGGATACTTTTCTTGCCTGGACCACAGCGCAGCTGTAGGAATGCACATAACGCTGTGCATCCCTCTATTAATAGAAGGGTTGGTGCAGGGGGTGCACCCAAGGGTGGCTTCTGTGAGGGAGAGGATTAAAGAGAGTGACAGGACACATTGGTAACAAAATCATACCGTCAGTGGGGCAGTGGAAGGGGGGAAATGTGAGAAGAAAAGTCCCTCCTTTGCTGAGGCTGTATGGGAAGGGGAGAGGAGCCTCTCCAGCTGGCAGGGAGTTGGCTCCTGGTGCTGCCTGCAGTTCCAGCACAGCCCCATAGCAATGGGCGAGGTCGAGATGGGAGAGCAGCAGGTCCTTTGGGGTCAGACACGCTGTGATGCTGCGGGAGAGGGAGGCAGGAATGGGCATTTGCAAGGCAGCAGGAGGGTCTACAGGGATTCCTGGGAGGGAGGGAGGGAAGCAGGAGCGGGGTTCGCAGCACTGCTGCTTTTTGTCACTCATCTGGAGCAAATGGGAGAGATTAGTGCGGCTGTTGGATCTTATTTCCCAGGGCCATGGGTGTGGAGGCCAGGAAGAGTTGTTTTTGGTTTTTTTTATCCAAAAGGAGATGAGTATCTGGACCTGGGTGGGGTTGTACAGGAGCAGAAACCAGTTGGCTCTTTCTCATCTCTTTCACTTTGCCTTCCCCCAGAAGAAGTGAAAGAGAAGCAAAGGAATCTTTTCCTGAAGGGGAATATGTCTGTAACGTGATGGCTTTTCTTTCATAGGTGGTGAAAGCCCTTGTGTTTAAAATCATCCTTTCTCCATCTCCCCCTCCTTGTCAGGCTCCCCTGCAACTGGACATTGCCAGTTTGGAGGCTGGGAGCCTTCTCCCACTGAAGGTGTGGACGTGAGTCATCAGCAGGGAATCACCCAAATCTTCTACGCAGTTGTATTATTTTTAGGTCAGCATAGGAATTTCTTTGCTTATGAGAGCCATTAATTTTGCAAATAATGTGAGAGAGAAAGGAGAAGAATAACAACGGAGGTAGAAAACACATGGGATTTCAGCGGGAGGAATTAGACAACTTCATAACTTATTTGTGTATTGATGACTTCTGTCTTAGGATATGTTTCATTCTTTTTTTGTTTTCCTTGCTTCTGTTTGTGGAAGTTGCTAAAGAACACAGACAGGAAAGGAACAAAGTTGTACCAAGCTTTTTTATTTTAGGTAAAGCCTAGAAATTAGCACTGTTTTTTTTTTTTAACATCCACAATATAGGCAACTTTGTATTAGTGAGCTGCATGGGTAGAAACAGATTTTAGTCTGTGAGGTTTCAGAAGTGCAAGTAGAATAATGGTATATGTCCCTTTCCCACCAACAGTCTCAGGTAATGCAGAACATAGTGTTTGTTTAATTTCTTGGTAACATAATGATAAATACAAATATTTGGCATTTGCATCTTGACTACTGAAATATAAAATCTAGAAGGATTGAATGTTTCTCTGCATTACTCTTAATCAAGATCTGATTAATTTTGATGAAGACTGATTAATTTTGCTTAAAATTTGGCTCTGCATTTCCTTTCTAAAATGTCTTTCCATTTATTAAAGAAGAAAAGCTATTTCCTCTGCTGACAAACTGGAGTTGTCTCAGAGGAGAGTGTAATGCAAGGCAACAGGCACTGCTTATGTAAACTTTTCTTGCAGAGGTGCCACTCATCAAAAGTGTAGCAAATCCTGCCTTGCCCCCTTGACGAAGCTTTGCAAAGCACTGTTTCTTAAAGCCTGTTAAAATGCTTTTATATCCTAATTAGTACTACAGATTTCAAGAATACGAACTTATTTTATGTTTTTACACAGAGACCTTGTCTTCCAAAAAAAAAAAGAAAAAAAGAAAAAGCTGCACTGTTGTAGTAATAATTAATCAGACCTGCCTGGTGTGATGCATGGCCTGAGAACCAAGGGCAACCTGGTTGTTCCATTGTTATATTTTGGTTCTGGTTTTGTGTTTTAGGAGTTCTGGTTCCTTACTTGCTTGCTTTTTACACCTTTGCCAGCAAGCCAGAGCCCTAGTATTATATTTGCATTGTTACGGATATGAGCAACTCCAAAATATAAAGGCAGTTGAGAATTAAAGTCATTTTAAAGGGGCCTTAGCTGCTAGAAACAGTTTGTTTCCTTTTTACTTAAAACTGAATGTGTTGGGACTGAACAGCTTCTTTTTCCCTGCTCTGTAATCATATTTATAGAAGAGTGGAAGACTCTAGCCAAGACTAGCAATCACATGATAACACAGCAGTTTTTATTAGATACATCTGGAAACTTACCTTGCAAATAGAGTGCTTTTATCTCGGCACAGGTGTTGAGCCATTGCTTGGCCTGTTCTGGTAACAGCCTCAGGACCTGTTCCCATCAGTGTTCTCTGCAGCCATGCCATCCATGTTTGACTTGGAACTGCACATGAGCAGACATGTGAAATTTTAGGAGAGGGAGGCTTTTCTGGTGTTTTGTTTTGTGTTTTTAAAGTTCATCATGAGCAAACTATTACCATATGTTTCAGATACTTCATTTGATATGCTGGACTTTAGAGACTTTCCACCATTACTAATTTTTTTTTTTAAGCAGTTTAAACAAGATGAAAAAATCTTCCTATCACCTAGGATTTCTTTCTCTTGTCCTCCTTAGACTGTGGTCTAGATGTAAAAATACTATAGGCAGTGACACTACCCAAAGATGGAAAAGAGTACAGATGACAAAACAGAGAAATTCATAGTTAGACTTCCTTAAAAAAACCTAATGCCCAGTTAATGCACGGTTAGGCATGGCAGCTTACTCCATTTTAAATTAACACAAGCCTTAGTCGGTGCAGCGTGATGCTTGCCTTAACTAGTTAGGTTTTGACACGGTTTTGAAACTTTTCTTGGAGGTGCCAGGGGTCCATACGTGGACCAGAGAAAGGTAGGATATCCACAGCTCCTTCCCGTGCTCCAGCTCCTGTGTGGTTCTGTAAGCTGTGCCACCAGGGCAAGGTGCTGAGCCAGGGTGCAGTGCATTTATATGCCCTGAAGAGCCTGCAACTTGAGATGACAGACATGATTTATCTGGATGTTTCTTTTTTCAGCCAGGTGCTTCTTTCTGACCTAATGGAAAAAGAGCTTAATCTTTCTCCCAATTTCTCTTTTTTCTTGCTGCTTCTTCACTCACAGCAAGGAAAGTAAAAGACAACTAAGGAAGAAAGAGAAAAATAAATATGCTTAATAAAAGAGAGAAAGCTTATATTCCTTTTATAAGATATGTTATTTTTATTTGGAGCAGAGGTGGCAGTTCCCTCTGCATGGAAAACACCATTTTTAAATTGCAAATTTTTACTGTCCTGAGGCTAGCAGTTGATACAGGTGTACTGTGAAGGACTTTCACATGGGTGTTTGCTCTGAAAGATTAACTCTCAAGTGCAGCTTTTGATGGGAACCCTAAATAAAGTAGTGCTGAAAATCAGCATGTTGCAAGAGGGAGGTGAGAGGGAGTGCAGGATGAACAAGGCACACCTCCCTGCTGTGGGGATGTCTGGCTGCGTGACAAGAAGCACTGCCTCCAGCTTAGCTCAGATCTTGGGGGTACAGTGGCAAGAGCCAGTGCTCCCAGTACCTGTGATGCCATCACTGGTAGTTGTGCCTGCCCTGTCACACACAAGGGGATACAGCTGTTGCACTGGATTTCTGGCCTCAGGGGAGGCCAGGCACATTGGGACCCCAGAGATACTTCAGGATGCCCCAAGGTGACAGTAGGTGTTTTTTTGCAGAACAGCCTGCAATGCTTCCAGTAGTACAGGAGAATTGTTTCCAAGGCCTTCTTGTTTGTATATTGACATACCAGGAGGAACATGTCAGGGGCACTGCTTGTTTTCATGCAAGGCATCTTCATCACCTCTAGAAACAATTTATTTCAGTAGCCTGCAAGGTCATCAGGTGATTACTTGTAACTTTTTAATGCTCTTCGTCCTCCACTGTTTTTGGTGGTTGTGGTTTTGTTTTCACTGAAGATGAAAGCTTTGCATCACAGAATAGGTGCTGCCAAGTGAGCTGGAGGAGATCCGTAGGTCCTGATGCTGGAGAAGTGCTATGTGTTGGCCATCCCCCCTCTCCCCGAGATTGTTGTCACATTTGGCATGCCTCTTTAAGTAAACATTAGCTTTGTAAATGGCACTGGTTCGGTATTTAATGGAATGCAGGAACTATGTCAGCAATAATTATAAAGGTAGGATGCAAGTGAATTGACAGGAGAGTTAAACCAGATTAAACCTTCAGCGCATATTTATGTCCAAGCTTTCTGGGTACTGTGATAACAATGGCCGTGTTATATACACTTCACACTTGCTTCTTTCACCACTCAGGGACTATGAGTACAGTTGCTTTGTGGGTGATTTGGTTATCTCTTCGTTTTCAGAGAATAAAAAAATGGCTGTGGGAGTTTATGTGGTGATAAAATGAACAACAATGAGAGTTTGTTAGGGACAGGACAGGGAGGGGGTGGTTTCAGGATTTTGTCAGAAGTCATTTCTAATTGCAGGATGTTTTTTTAATGAGTAGGCACATGTCCTTTTCCTTGATGTAGACAGCGAAGACAGTATGGGGAGAACTAAGGCCAGGGGCAGATGTGAAAAATTCTCACTGACAAAATCTGACTGCCTCATATCCACTGGTGTTTTGCTTCTGGGAAACCCACGCTGTGGCTGGGAGCTAGACCTGTAACCGCAAGGAACTTGAGGTTAAGTGAAACTGTGTATTACTTATTGAATGCAGAGTGGACGTGACCTGTCATGCTGCAGAGCTCATGTTCCAAATATTTAAAAGGCAATAGGCTTTGTTGACATGTTGGCCAAATGTTGCTGCATAGCCCTTAACTGCCTGCAGCATAGCTTTGATTGTTTAATGCAATGTTTTATGTACGAAACCTTGTATAGCTGAATTTGGGATTTGAGAACTTAAGAAAAACAAGAAATCACAGCAATAAAGCATGGGTAGGAAAAGACGTTGCTTCTGCATTTTTCTTCCAGGTAAACTTTCTGTGAAGGGGGTATAACTGTCAGAAGTGTTGAACCTGTCTCAGGTCTTCCTCCTCTGAACCTTCCTCCTCTTTAAGGAGCATTAGTTTTCCTTTTAAACAGTCTATTTCTCAAAATAGCTTTGAAAAATATCAGTGAAAGTTTATGGAAAGGCAATGTGAGGAAGATTCACACAGGTATTTCAGTGGTGTGCAGTAGTATGTTTTAAGCAGTGGTTATAAAAGGTGCTATTTTCACATTTGTTTGCTACTTAGGTAAGATTTAGCCTCTTCTTGTTACTGATTTTTTTAAAAAATGTTCTTTATTTAATAGTACTTGTCAGTAAAAGTGAAATGGTATAATGCCATTGAAATATATTTGGTTGGACAGTGAAAAGGTTTTCACAAGTCTGTGGTCTCAGCTGCCTTTCTACATGTGCCCATGTGAGATTGTCAGTTCTCATATTCTTTAAACTTCCAGTGGACTTACTAGCCAGAAACTGGTAGAAAGTGACTGTGGCTGAAATGGCCTTTTGTGGTGATAGGTTTTGTCACACTGTGGCTTTGTTTTGCATTTAGCAGGTTCTTGGTGTCATGGGGTGAAAGAGGATGTCCCCGTGCAAGAAGAATGCTAGTTCTTAAGCTTGGAGCAGTCAGTAAGTGATTTCTGTTTTCTTCCTTTCCTGCCCAGGTGTGACATCTGTTGTATTACCTTTCGTACTCATCGGGGCTTACTGCGCCATAATGCAGTTATCCACAAGCAGCTTCCCAGAGATCCCATGGGAAAGCCTTTCATTCAGAACAACCCTTCGATTCCAGCAGGCTTCCACGACTTGGGATTCACGGACTTCTCCTGTAGGAAGTTCCCCCGCATTTCTCAGGTACTCTCTCTTCTTCATAGCTTAAGGTACCAGCTGCTAAAGTGCTTATCTGATGAAGTCATTGAAAGATTGGTCCTGCATGTAGATTATTTTTGTGGAAAGCACAAAAGTTTGTGTAGGCTTCAAACACTTTATGCCTTTTATTTTTCTTTTTTTATCTAAAGAATATTGGCACTGGGGTTTTTTTCACCATTGCAGTGGATAACTGTCAGTGTAAAGACATATAAAAAGATTCTAAAGGAAAACTTTGGTCATAATAGATCCTTGCCCCTGTGAGCCTGTCCAAAAAATCTTACATCTGAAATCAATAGGGAGTACACATGGTAAGGAAGACATTATTTATTTTAGTTTACTCTAACAAGGATGTAGTTGGGATGTGAAAGTTTTTATTACAAAAATCTTGGAGCAGTTGTCTTACTAACTAAACAGTGACATCTTCAGTGATTTCCTCACAAAACACTCCACAGGGTTCTTCATGTAAGGTTTGAGGGTTTTGCACCTTTGAGGGGCAGTGGCTGGGGAAAGTCAGGGAGGTAGACTGTAAATATTTTTCTGAGAGCTATAAAGCTTTCTCTTGGGTGGTATGATTTTTCCCTCTGTCAAACCTTGCCTGCCTTAGTCTGGGTCTGGATGAAGCTGCATATCTATTAAAAAAAAAAAATCAACAGTACAATCTACCAGGACCGTGCTTAGTTCTGCACTTTACTTACTCTTCTGGGATTAAAGCGTTGATTTCCAGCTCTTTTGACTGCAAGATGGTAGAATTGAAATTTGCTGCTGGTCCAGGGGAGCATGTAGGTCATTCTGTCAGTCTGTTACAGTTTTGGTATAAAACTTTAAAAATCAAAAACACTTTTTAAACAAAGATTTTCTTTTGTAATTAATGACAGACATTTAAAGTTATTAAGGGATTTGAATGTTGGTATTTTCTTTTGTAATAATTTTGTGTGCACTGTGAGAGACTTACGAAGTATTTAGAGTCTATAAAGATCTTGCCGTCCCTCTACCAGTATTTTTCTTGGGAGAATAACTGTAATCAGACTTCCCTAACCAAAAACCACTCTGCTTTAGGCTCTGAGTTTCATTTATCTGCTTTTGGAGGATTTTATTTCAGTTGGTTTATATTGTTTTGGCTTCTTGGATGCCTTCTTTTTTGTTTATTTGTTTTGGTTGCTCTCTTCCTGGTTTCTTTGTAGTAGGGCTAAAGGAGATAGTCTACTACTCAGCTTCCTTGCTGTGTAGTTTAGAGGGGCTCCGTCCTGTTAATGATACAAGAGAAGTTTCTGATAGGAAAGTTTAGGATGGAGAAGAATTTGAGAGTCCGAACAGCCTTCTGAAGGAGTTTACCTTTATAGAAGGGAACTTTTGGAGAATCAGCTCTTAATTCAGATACATCTGTTAGGACACCAAAAGCTGTGGAGTGGGAATATCTCCATGCCAGGTAGGTGGTGGCTGCTCTAAATCCCTTAACGTAGTGGAAGAGAGAGTGAACTGTTTTTGTTTTGCAGCAGCATGTGATGCCTTTCCAGTTTGAGTTTCCTACTCTTAATTTTTTTTGCATGTCTTGCAGGTCTGGTGTGAAACAAATTTGCGAAGGTGCATCAGTGACTTCCATCGATTTATTTGCGAGATGTGTAACAAGGCATTCCCCATGCTTTCAGCACTCAAACTGCACACAGAAACTCACGTGGTGGATCAGGGAAAAGACAAGCACAAGCCACAGTCCATGACCCCACCCAGTGAGAACCCAGACCAGAAAGTCTTCATGGCATCCTTGGGCCTACAGTACACCAAAGACATCAAGCCTGTCAAGCAGGAGGACAATACACAAGACGAGGTCCAAGAAATGCGGCTCAGAGCACTGAAGAGTAACCTACCTCAGGAACCTGGCAGCACCAGTCTGCTCAGCCTTTCTCCCCTGGAAGCTGCCTCCATGGGAGGGTCATTTTCAGTCCTTCCCCCTACAAAAGAAAACATAAAGCTTCTCTCGCTGCAGCCTTTCCAGAAGGGTTTTATTATCCAGCCTGACAGCAGTATTGTGGTGAAACCCATCTCCAATGAGTCTGCCATTGAGCTGGCAGACATTCAGCAGATCTTGAAGATGGCTTCTTCTGCTCCTCCTCAAATCAGTCTTCCTCCACTTTCTAAGGCACCTTCTGTCCCTGTGCAGTCAATTTTCAAGCATATGCCACCACTGAAGCCAAAGCCTTTGGTAACGCCCCGAACAGTTGTCGCAACCTCTACACCTCCTCCTCTTATCAGTGCCCAGCAAGCCTCCCCTGGCTGCATCAGCCCAAGTCTCCCACCTCCCCCTCTGAGGCTGATCAAGAACTCGGTGGAGTCTGCCTCCAACTCTCATCTCCCCCAGCCAGGAGCCAAATCAAGTCCTTCCTCACAGTTGCTCCTCCAACCCAAAGTAGAGCCTTTAACTCAGCATGAGATGAAGACCCAGCTGGAGCAGGACAGCATCATTGAAGCTCTCCTGCCTCTGAGTATGGAAGCCAAGATCAAGCAAGAAGTCACAGAAGGAGACCTCAAAGCCATCATCGCAGGGGCAGCAAACAAGAAGACTCCGACCATGAGGAAAGTTTTGTACCCCTGCCGTTTCTGTGACCAGGTGTTTGCCTTCTCTGGTGTCCTGAGAGCTCACATCCGTTCTCACTTAGGTATCTCCCCGTATCAGTGCAACATCTGTGACTACATCGCAGCTGACAAGGCAGCACTGATCCGGCACCTGCGGACGCACAGCGGGGAGAGGCCTTACATCTGTAAAATCTGCCACTACCCGTTCACAGTGAAAGCCAATTGTGAGAGGCACCTGCGAAAGAAGCACCTCAAAACAACCAGGAAGGATATCGAGAAGAACATTGAGTATGTCACCAGCAATGCCGCAGAGATGGTGGATGCCTTCTGCTCCCCAGACACGGTGTGCAAGCTGTGTGGAGAGGACCTGAAGCACTACCGGGCCCTCCGCATTCACATGAGGACGCACAGCAGCTGCCAGAAGAAGAAGCCATTTGAGTGCAAGGAGTGTGGTACGGCCTTTTCGGCCAAGAGGAATTGCATTCACCACATCCTCAAGCAGCACTTGCACGTGCAGGAAAAGGAGATTGAGAATTACATCTTAATGGTGGACTGCAGTGCCCAGGAAAGCCAGACAGACCCTTCCTTATTGGAGGACAGCACTTATATGGACCACAAGCCCATGACGCCTTTCCTGGAGCCACAAAACGGCTTCTTGCTGGGAACACCGTCTCACGTTTCCATCAAATGTGAACCTGTGGGCAACTTCCCCATGGATTTTGATGAGCCATTGGATTTCTCTCAGAAGAGCAAAAGTCTGAGTGCTGTGCAAGTGAAGCAGGAGAACCTGTTTGGCTCATCTCTGTCCCTCTACGACTGTTCCATGGAGCCTATCGACCTGTCCATCCCCAAAATCCTGAAGAAGGATAAAGATGATGCCCCCTGTGAAGCCAGGAATCAAGAGTTGGCTGCCTCTGGGAACAGTGATAAAGCCTATAACTGTCTGCAGTGTCCTTTGGTTTTTGGTGCCAATGGGAACTCAGAGACAAATCGGGGTGTCAGACATCCCCAGCCACTGAAAGGTTCGTTGCATTTGACCGTCCCGATCATTTCCCCAGCTCTGCCTGGCAATTCTGCCTTGCTGAGACCCCTGAGGCCTAAACCACCACCACCACCTCTCTTGCCAAAGCCTTCAGTAACTAAAGAGCTGCCACCATTGGCTTCCATTGCACAGATCATTTCATCTGTGTCTTCTGCTCCCACTTTACTGAAAACAGAGGCTGCAGACGCCAGTCCCAAGGCAGTGAGCAGCTCCACTGGGTGTGACAAATCAGGGAATGCCAAAGCTAAAGTGACAATCGTGACCACCGTTCAGAGAGACTCCAGCCTGCCCTCTGACCTCTCTCAGGCCTGTGATCCAGAGCAGTCTCCCGTTGCTGATGCTGGGTTGACTAAGAAAAGAGGTAGAAAGAAAGGAACGAAAAATAAGCCTAAACTTAGCAGTAGTGTGGATCTGGAGTCGAGTGGTGAATTTGCCAGCATAGAGAAGATGCTGGCTACCACAGACACTAACAAATTTAGCCCATTTCTGCAGTCCACTGACAATTTCAAGGAAGAAAGTGGCAGAAATGGAACAAGTGAGGATGAGAAGGAAACTGCCAAGGATAAGCTGCTGAGAGGGAAGAGGAATGCTTACTCAGACTGCCTGCAAAATATCCCCTGTCCTTACTGTCCTCAAGTCTTTCCATGGGCAAATGCCCTGCAGCGGCATATGCTCACTCACACAGGTAAGAGTGCTCTGTGCTCACAGTAGGTTGTAGCCCCTGAGAATCTTCCTTTGTCTGATGTCTGAATTCATTATTATTCTGCTATCCCTAGCTGTTGCATAGTGGTGGCGGTAGATTTTTCAGAAACTGAATAATCTTTGTGTCTTCGAGTATGAGAGGGCAAATAAAACTGTTAATACTCACTTGACTTAAGTGGTATAACTTAGTGTAGCTGGAAAGAGACTCAGGTTTCAGTCGTTCTGTTATTAGTGTCTTGTCTTGAAGGGGGACGTATGTTGAATATTTCATTGTGCCTTATATGGTTTGTTTGTCTGCTTCTGATGGCTGTTTTAGTCTGCATCGGTAATGATAAAAAGATCTGTAGAAATGAGAGACAGTAAGTGTAGAACTGTGGTAGGAAAATAAAATAATCTAGTGCTTTTTTTTTTTTTTTTTCTTGTGGTGGCTTTTATTTGACAGATCAAAGAAGGATGCGAGAAACTGCTCATCCTGAGCATTAGATAATAGCTTGCCTCTAGGAAAAGTTTCTCCGCAGAGATAGACAACTAAAGGTGGGCACATGCCCTAAGGTGTGGAGCTGTGTATGGAATCTCTAGCATTGTGCCACTGTGTAAGTAACCTCAGACCTGCTGTAAACAGAAGGAGGAATTGGATAGGGAGATTTATTCTAGGTCTGGGGTTATTTTTCCTTCTTCACTATAAAGGAAATACTGCATTGAATGCTGTGCTGATTTGAAGTTCACTCATTCTTCTACCCACACTGTAATAAAGTAATTAGTGGATTCTCATCCTGCTCTAGGCAGAGAGGACAAAGCTCTACTTGCTGTTGCACCCTTTTAAGTCAGTCACAGTTGTTGATATTATTTACTTCATTATGCATCTCAACTCCTGGCATAAAGAATAAAAATTAGGGATTTTTTTAAAGAAACATAGGGGATTTGAGTATAGCCTTATAAAAGTCTTGGTTTGTGTCAGTTTTTTTTAAGAAAATGAGGTTTCCTGAAATGATTGATTCATGTCTGTGCTAAAGAGGGAAACGTGAAGAGGTAAAAGAGGTTAGCTAAGAGGTTTAAAGGGAATCTGAGCTGTAGAGCAGTCCCTGTTACAGTTTGCTTTGGGTGACGCGAGGACATAACTTGCAAGGTATCAGTGCAACAGTGAGGCTATTGTCTTGTGGTCCACAGAGACCAAATTATTTCATCTTATTAAGCATACAGTTTACTTTGTAGTGAAGGAGAGCTCTTTACTTGTATCTCAATTGTTTTCCAACACCCTGGTCTCCAAAAAAAATACAGCGTTACTGAAGAACTGTTCATGAGACAGAAAACAATGGAGAGGCTTTTCCCAGACTAAGAGGTTTGACCTGCTTATAGATGGCAAACTTCCAAGGTAGCAGCACTGGTGTAAACCCTTAGTGAAGACAGGAAAATGCACTCAGCTATGAATTATGCTGGTAAAACTTGTCTCCCTTACGACCACCAGGCTTGGAAGGACACACCGTCCCTTTAGAAAACCTGTGCTGCAGTCGCCACAGATAGAGGATTTTTGGTGATACTACAACAGTAGCAATAAGTCAGATTTCAGCTGGTGTGCTCTGGCAGTGATTATAGTGAGCTCTTTTCTAGTCATCATATCAGCGTGTAGAGAGACTTGTTGCTGATGGACCAGCCCACAGCAAGTTTTGGCTGGCCTTGGGGGCATCTGCCTTCAGATGGCATGAATGTTTTCTTTCTAAACTGGGAGTTTCCAGCAGCTCCCCTGTGGCAGCAGTATCAATGAGGCCTGTTGGAGGAGAAAGGGAAAGGTAAGCTGGGAAGGTGCAAGAAATTTAGGCCAGGGAGGTGGTGCCAAAGCAAGCCTGAGGATGCATTCAGGTGGAGCGAGCCCTGTGTTTTTGTGGTGGATGTCAGGATGTGGCAGGTCTGTGGTAGATGGAGGGGTTTGTTGGCTCTATCTTCTGGATGGTCAAATCGGTTTTCTTGTGGAGAAATCGAAAGTGTTGTAGTGCAGTGCAGCGTTCCTGTCCCCACCTATTGCACAGGCAGTGACTTGTTAGATAGCTCTGTTTTGTAAAAGGAATTAAGAAAAAAATCTATTTACTAATCTTATTGTAAAGAGAAAGGGGAACCTTATTATTGTCTGTGCTTGATGGCTGCTCCCTGACCTGGGTAGAGAAAGAACTAACAGGCTGACGTAAATGGGATAGATGAGAGTCCGGATGATCTGCTTCCAAACTGCATGTGTTGGATATGTGATCCATAGGCAATCACAGCAGGCAACCTGAATATGTAACACTGCTATCAAAAAAACCCCAAAGCAGTTGTTTGAGCTCAAAAGCAGCAACTAGCTCTTCTGTGTTCGTTTGTAGGAAAGTTGTTTTTTGAGGTAATTCATTTAAGTGGTCTAATTTAGGATTAGGAAAAGGTATATGATTTTGAGCATTTAAGTGTTACCTGTATATTACAAGTTTTGAACTGCTGTGTTCATATGGACATAAAAAGATTTTTGCAAGTGTGTCTTTCATGTTCAATAAAATTTCAGCACAGAGGCTGCCTTCCATGTGGTGTCAAGATTGTATTTCCCTTTTGTGAAAGTGCAAAAATCCACACTCTACCAGTAACCCACATCCCTTGTGCAACCCGAGGTGTCTCTTCTGGAAGCTTTTCCCGTGCTTATCCTTGCCTCAACACCACTGTGAGGGTTTTTTTGAATTTCAAAAATTTTTCCTTGAAGAAGCATACACCTTACTCAGTGGTTTTTATTTTAATGGTGAGCTCACAATCAGGACACTGGGAATTTGGCACTGTTTGGTTTTTTACAGTGCCTAACACAGTATCCACGTTTTGTTTGAACATGCTTGAACACTTGCTTTTAATACTTTCTTTCTCTTGATGTCTTCACTGTGTAATTTACTTTTCTATGTTCAACTCGGTTTGCTTTTTTTTTTCTCTTCCCTCCTGCTCTTGACTTTTTAAATTCCCAGAACAGTGACTAAGATGTACTCTGCGGGTGATGCAGTTGATTTTGCTCTTTTATAGGATGCAGATCAGACTAGGTTCAATATAAAATTATGATAATGATCTTTTTTAACCACTACTTTGTTATACATAACCTAATCTGTTTGCAAAAAATCACTTGAATATTTTCAGAAGGATACTGGCAGGTCTTGCTTGGCCCAAGATTAAATTTTCTAAAAAGTGAGATTTAATGGTAGAGGAGGTTTTTTGGTTTGGTTTTTGTTTTGTTTTGCTGATGCAACAGGAACAAACCATACAAAGAAATGTCTAGAAACAAAGGAAAAAGCCCAGGAACCTGAATATTTCCTGTCTATTGGAAGTCACAAATCATAAAAAAAAAGGACTTGGATGCATTTTTATTCTTTGCTTTTATGATTTAAGTCAATGTGAAATTGTAAACATCTTTACTTTGCAACATTTGTAGTTACCACGGTGAATAATGTATTTCTGATAGGACAGCAGTGGTAGGAGATACCTTAAGGACTGATCTTACATGTTACGGTTATTCAGGTGACTCTTTATACTGAAAAAGACACCCTTCAAATGACTGGCTACTATGAAATGTCCAGACTAGGCTAGTCCTGCTGTGCTGCTAACAGAAATGTACAGTCAATATTAGGCACAGATGTATTTTAATACAGGCCGTGACTATTCATATGGAAAAATTTAATAAAAAAATGAAAACACATTGACTTTTTAGGTTATCTTCCAGTGAGTAAGTGTATTTTATCAGAAGAGCAGTTTCCTTTAAAGGGCAAATACAGAAGGCAGAGAAAATTGCTTTTTTGATTGTTCTGGTTTTGTGCCTTTAAAGGTGACATTTTTGGAAAGCACTGCATCTTGGGGTGGGAGGATTGGAGTTTGCACAGTAAGTGGAATTTTTGTTTGGGTTTTGAGGCCTCCAGCTGGGACATCTGTGTGGAAAGAAGAATATTATATCTGTTGCAAGTATTGGTCTGTATAACAAATACTTGATTGATACAAACATTTTAAATGCTGAAAATATGAGAAAATTGTGACCTAAGATGCAGGTTGAGTTTCAAGTAATTAATCCTCAGCTAATCCTGTCATTGCATGCTTGAAAAGAAATGTGGAAAGGAATTGGGCTATCCTGAAGCAAAAGGATTTCTGCTTGACTTTGAAGTTTTGTATATGCATTGTGAATGAAGCCAGATAGAAGTGAAAAACTGCTGATGTTTGTGGCCATAAATTTAGAGTTGAATTAGCAAGCATCTGAAAGGAAAGAGTGACTTGAAAGCCTACAAAAAAGCAGTACCATGATGCATCTAAAAAGTTGTGTTGACACTGGAAGAAAATTAAGAGAAAGAAACAGCTCCTGAGATGTCTGTGAGATGTGGGGAATCCCTGGTACAGGTTGAGATGTTAACTAGAGCAGAACTAACTTTCAGAAGATGAAAGTGAGAGAGATACCCACAATGTTGGCTGTGGCAGGGGGTGGGTGGTGTGTTGTGTGTGTTTTCAGAGGTTTTGGGTGTGAGGTGGAAGGTGTGACAGGAGCTGATCTCCTTTTACAAGTAACAATCCTCTCAATCTCTTTCTTCATCACAAAGATATCTTGCAGGATTGCTTTCCTCATTGCACTGCATGACCCTGGCTTTTCTTTCAACTTTTTTTGTGTTCAGTCCCTTCCCTGTTCTCATCATTTAAATGAATTACAGACATGGAAAACTTTTCTCCTGAGGGAAGATAATTTATTGCTTATTCAGCATATGAGCCTTGATTCCACTGAAGTCAGTGGAGGGATGCCCAGTGACTTTGATGGCAATTGTGTCTAATTCACATAGGTGATAGGCATTTCCAGAGAGAACCTGCTGTTGAGGAGCTTGCAGTCAGGATATTGTGGCTGGTCACCAAGCAGTAACAGAGGAAAAGGAAGAAAACCAGGGAAGTTTCTTACTACACACAAGGAGGGTATCCATACATTTTATTTTGTGTCAGATCAGAAGCCCTTACCCTGTCAAACATGTGGTGTCATTTCTACCAAATCTAGCAGAATTTGCACAAGCCTGGAGTTGCCAGCTGCTACATGAAGAGAAGTGTGCTTATCCCCCAGCCTAAGGAAGAGGATGTTGGATCTCTCAGTGGCACATACAGTTTTTCCCAGCTGTTCAGAACACCAAGGCCAAGTTGTCTTTGGTCAGGCTGAACACTGCAGACAAGCAAATCATAAGGCTGTGAGAAGTCCCCTTCTGTGTGGGAGCAGGTACTCCTGTCTCCAGTGATAGCAGTAGGATGCACTCTTTAGTGAGCCATGTGGACATGGCCACTTCCTCTGGCCTGTTGTTCTTAAAGTTCTATCAGCATCCACAACTGCTTCATTAGGGTTGTGTGTTTGAGAGCACATCCCTGCCTGCTCCCTCTACAACCTGTTTATGGAGCTGCTGTCTTCAGGTCCTCCAGTTGTTTTCTGAACCTCCTGATGCAGTCTGGTTTTAATTTGACTGCTGCTGCAGGCCAAGGCAGTGATCTGGGGAGACATCAGTGATGGCTTTGAGTCCTCCTGCCTGAATGTACCTGCCAGTACTATACTCAGCATGACATAGGCATGGTTTAAATTCTTTTACCTTGTGTTAATCTGCGTTGAAGCCCACCTGCCATCATACTGCCCCCTCTGTCTTGACAGTAGTGAAAGAGATTGGCTGTCAGATCATGCAAGGCTTCGTTGTAGGCAGGTGAGTGGCATTTCACCAGAAAGGAGGAGGTGACACAAAACCGAGGGTGAGCACAGTCACTCAGGGTTTACTGTGCTGACCAAATGGGATGGGTGCAAGAAGGAAGCTCAGCAGCTGGTGGTACATACCCCTTGCCTGAAAACTGCTTGCACAAGGGGGCTGTTGCTCTAAGTTACTCACACCTCTGTGACAGCGTCACTTTGTGTCACTTTGAGTTGGTTTCATGGGAGAATTGTTGAAGTAGCAAACCTAAAAGCAGCAAGAAGTTGGCTCTGTGCATCAGGGTAGTTAAAATTACAAATGAGTTGTTACTCTCAAGCTCAGGGTAGCTGCTGATCAGATTGCACAGTGTACACAGGATTTTCCTCTTATATCTCCCTCCACCAGTCTGTTTGGGAAAGTCTGCTGTCTTGCTAGCCTCTCATCCTTTCTGCTTCTTTTAATACAGCAGGTTGCCTTGCAGGGATTCAGATGTGGTAATACAGGTCTCAGTACTAGTCTGGCATTGCAATCTGCCATGCTGGGGACCTGTTACGACATGATTTGATCTTGCCTGTCATGAGGAGACAAGTCGCCTTGTTACCATGTTAACAGCCTGTAACTTCAGAGGGCTGTAGCACAGTATCTGCAGTGTCAGGTGGGCCCATCCTGCCTATGCAGACAATAGATGGGTACAGCGTGAGAGAGGAAGACTCATGTTATGACATGATCCCCTCTGAGAACAAAAGTCTGCAGAAGGGGCTCTGAAAGTGCTCACTTCTGACGATTTGCACAGCAGAATAAAACTGAAATGTCTTACTTGAGTCAATTGAAGACTTTCTTTATAGTCAGAGGGGTCCTAGAACAGCTCAGCTCTTTGGTGGGGTGAGGAGACAAACATTTCTAAAGCTACTCAGATGAGCACTGGTGCAGCACATAGGGTGGGTAGGACTTGGGTGCAAGGTAGGTGTTTTTCTCAGCAGCCGGCACCGGGCTGGTCAGAGTGGTTCGACCTGCCCCCGGCAGACAGAGCCTTGGGCCATGGTTGGATAACACAAAGCACTTCTTGGCAGTACTGGCTCGACCTGTTCCCAACTGTTCATCCCTGCAGCTGTACCTGACCCAGCTGCCCAAAAAAATTAAAAGGGCAAGGGGAGGGACTGGCAGTCATGAGATCAGTTCCCGGATCTGGCTGGCGGTACTGCCCTAAAGGAGCTGAGGTGATGCAGCTGAGGTGTGGAGCTGGCAGCATCTTCTGGGAGGCACTGGGATAGATGCTGTTGAAATTGGCTTTGCTGTCAGTGCTTTGTCTTCAAATAGCAGCTTTAGGCAGCAAGGAGGGAGCCCAGATCCGATAGTGCACACAGTTACAGTTACCACGTGCACTTTATAGCCCAGCTTAGTGCTTATATCTGGCTACACCAAGCGCTGGTTAATCACGGTTCAGAATCATTCAACAGCTTTGGACTTGTGGTCTCCCTCCGTTGTCCACGAAAAAGGGATTTCCAAATCCATGGAAGTATAAAGATTTGAAACTGTGGCTAAGTTTAAAATAGGGTGGTTTCTTTGGGGGCTGGCTTTAAAAGGTGGGTAAAGCAGCATGCTTGGGCTCACATGCAGAGTCCTTTTGAGGGCCATCCTTGGAAGTCAGTACTCATCTGGATTTCACAGTAGGCCAGAAGGACAGGGAATGAAGGGAGATGCTTGGATGGTCTTTGGTCAGCCATAAATGAAGCAAAGCTTTAGGATGACGTGTAAGACAGGAAGTGCAGTTCAATAGAGTGTCACTGGGAACAAGTTTATAGAGGGTTTCTTTTGGTCTTGTTTTAAACCAAAATAAAAACAGGATGGTGGTTTTGAATAGGATTCAGAGATGAGGAGGCTGTGTAAGTGATGGGGCTTGTTCATATCCTTGCTACATGGAGAGGAAGGGAATGGTCTGAAATGCCTGAATCAAACTGAGGACATTTCACCCAGCTCACAGCAGTCAGACCAGGGGAGAGCTGTCCTGGCAGAGGGGAATACGAGGAAAATGTGGAGCAGCTTAATGAATTGCCCACTTCCATCGTGTTAAAGCAGCCCTGCCTTTGTCTGAATGCTCCCTTCTTGCAACAAAATACAGTTGACAGAGATGTGGGATAGGAATGAGGTATGTCTCTTACATAACAGAGAACTTATTAAAGAAAGATCCCTTTCATAATGAGACTTGCCCCTAATGTGAGAGGGTCAAACACAACTGCTCTCTGCTAACTAGGCAAATATTTACCAAGTGAGTATACTCAACAGTGAATTTTCTGATTAGCGTTTAGCAGAATTCATCTTTGCTCTAGATATCTGCCACACTGTGATCCCTCCAGAAATCATGTGAGCTCTGGGTATAGTGGAGGACTTCTTCCAAACTGTTCTAGCTGTACCTCTGAACTACATTTGCGGGTATTCCTTAGAGGACAAAGGGCTTGAAATCGTGTTCTCAGTGTTAAGCAAAGTTTAACAGCTGCTCTAGAGCTACAGTTCAGGGTAAAGCAAGAGTTACTTGCTGCTGGGGTTTAGCCCAAGTACTAGAGCTGTTGTATGAAGATACTGAGGAGATGGTGTATGGCCTGCTGGCTGTATTGTCAGCTCTATATCCTTTCTGCTGAATGGTGAAATTTACCATAAGCTCAAAGTGTGGGTTTTCCCCCCGCTCCCTTCAATGCAGATTCCGCCATGGTAGGTGCAGTCAAGAGCTAGTCCTGAAAACTTTTCTTTGTGACTTTAGCTGCTCTGTTGAAGGTACTGGGGAATCACACTGTGTGTTAAAGACAACAAGTGGCTTTTTCCCAGAATTGTTTTTTCTTTTTCCCCAGATATATTCAGTTCCATTTACTGTAAATTGTCCTTTTCTGGCTTGAGTATTTTCGTTTCACGAGGCATGGAGCTATAACCAATGCTCTCTCCAACTGTGGGCTGATTAAATATTTCACTTGATGTAATGAAGGTGGCTGAATTTTAGTATTTAGAATGTTTACAATAAAAATGGGCAAAGATAACACCCAAAATTTTTAAGTTGACTCCGCAGGTTTAAAATATGCTCTCCAGTTCGTGGAGAAGAAGCAGCACTGTGTGTGGGTCCAAAAAATCCCAAATGTACTAGAACTGCTACCACCTAGTGGTGGCTGCCTCTACTGTAAAATATAAACCAAGCTGGGGTTATTTCAGTTAATGCAGGGAAAATAGTAAATCATCAGCTCATATGACTGATAATGCCAGCTGCTTGTACCACATCCATTTCCAGTGCTCTGTTTGCTCCAGTTTTGAGGATTATTTGTTTGATGGGTTTTCTAACACTTCTCTTGGCATGTGAGGAATGTTTGTCAATAAACACTTGGTTTAGCAACAAAATGTCTTGCATTACATCCTGTTTTGTCTAATAACTTAATAGCATCTCAGGCTCTACTCTCTACTCTACTCTACTACTCTCTACTCTCTACTCTACAGTAAAAGAGAAAATCACAGGGAAAAAGAATCAAGCCAGCAAGCTCCTCACCTTGATCTGTATCTGCCCTTTTATCTGATTTTTTTCACATTTGGTGTCACTCTTCGTAATTTGGTTTGCATATGTAGGAAAGCAATTCCCTCCTCTTTCTTGACACCAGTAAAAGATGAAGTGGATTCTTCTGACTGAGCTGACCAAAGGCTGCAATTTGATTTGTAAATAGGCTTCAGCAAAACAGTCTTTTCTTTCCACAGTTCGAAGGAAAAATTATTTTGGCTACATCTGTATAGTGGTTTCTTTCATGGAAACAGAAAAGTTTTTGGATTCTCAGATGGAGTCCTTGAGGTTTAGCTTATGAATACATCTCATGAGAAGTTCTTTTTTTCCCAGGAGCTGAGTTACCAGTGGTTGTTTTGCGTTACCTTCTTCCCTGTGTCCTTACCTCCCTCTCTTCTCTTCTTTCTTCCTTATCCTGCACATCTTTTTTGACTCTGGTGTCAGAATTGAGATCTTCAAATAGTGTCACCTTCTTCTCTTCATTTTGGGGGAGTGACGCAAACTCTGGTTGAACAGGACTAGGTAACATAGTCTGCTCTCAGGGTTGCTGAAGAAGTGGCAGTGGGTATGATGTCTTAGGTTTTAACTTTTATATTTTTTCAAATCCTGTACTGCTAGTGTAACTCTGAAGTTTCCTGTAACTTGTTAGCTGCTGTTCTCTTATGTTAAGACAGACATAACAAAGCCTCTCTAGCTTGCTCTCCAAGGATGCCCAGACTGTCCTAGGCCCAAAAAGTGTAAGCCATCATCTTGGGCAGAGGGGAGCAAGCTTGGGGAAATGACATCATTACCTAAAGTTTTAATTGGCGAATTTATGCTGATAAGCAAATGGACCAAACATTTAAAAGTGTGTGAACTCGTGACCATCTTGGGATCCACTGAGGCAGGAGCCTCTGGAGCCCAGAACGTACCTCTGAAGGCCTTTCAGATAAATACCTCCTTTATTCCTGTCTAGTCTCTGTTTCTAGGTAGCCATTTAAGGCATCAGGTGGGAGCCTTTACAAGTGGGTTTCTCCACTCTCATCCTCTTGATTCACCAAATGTAAATTCCGTGGGATAACAAATGGACCGGAAAGCATTTTACAGCCTTGGCGAGTGGAAGATGGGAAAGGGGCAAAAGAAACAGCAGGCCTTCCCTGTGCATCCTGTTTCTTTCACTGCCTGGAATCAAGTGACTCCTCTACAACATAAATCAGCCAAATTCTGGAGATGGGAATTACCCATCTGAGAGGAGCTCAGTCTCGTTGGAGGGATATTGGCCCAGATTTGAAGGCTCAGTCAAAATCCTCCTCCTTGGTTAAGATACAAGCCTACTGGAGCTGTGTGGCCAGCAGGGTTTCTGTTGCTGCAATGGCCATATAAGCAGGAAGAAAACAGTAAGTGCAGGCCAGGCCTAACCTCTGCTGGAGTGGATGAAGCAGCTGCCAGTGCAAGATTACCCTTCCAGCCATCCCTTGCACTGCAGGAGAAGTCCCACACTGGATCTGGCACAATTGTTTGCATGACCATTTTGTTTACAACACACCTTCACAGCTCCCCTGCTGCTGTTCCAGTTCATCGGAAGCAGAACTGCGCTGATTCTCACCCATCCCCAAATAACCAGGATTTGTGCAAAGCAGCTCACTTTTTCACCAGCTGCAGAACCAACTGCACAGGTTGGAGATAACCACAGAGCAGCTCAGCTAGTCAGGAACTGCTGCTTTACGTGACGTACATGCATGAAGTCTCCTAAGGGGCCTGTGAAACTCCTTCTCGACAAGGAAGAGGGCGGTCTGGTATGTGCAGGTGAGGAGGAAGAGTGCTCCCCCAAGCACATACACGTGTCAACATGTCCCTGGCTACATCACTACCTGAGTTTTGAATGTGTTCCTTCAGGGGTGCTGGGCCCAGAAGAGCTTCAGAAGAGAAGGCCTGTGTACATTTGTGTTCCCAGGGTCTGGAGTGGGTTCTGCCCTTTTTGAAGGCACATTGTTTAAACTTAAGAGTTTGTTTTTCTTGATGTCAAGCTCATCTGTTTGCCTGTGCCAGTATATAACTTACCTGTGGACCACCTATCCCTTGAAGTGTTTTCTCTTGTGCACAGGAAAATGTAGTTGCAGTCCAGGCATGCAAAAACATAATAATGGCTGGGAAGAGGCTCAGGACACAGGGGAAAGAAGGAGATAGAGTTCAAGTACAATTCACTGAAGAATGAGTATACTGTAAGAAAAGTAATATATTTTTGAAAATACTAGAAGCAGAAGAAGAAAAAGGGAAAAATGGGAAAATCATGCATGATATATGATGTTGAATGTCAAAGCTGGGACTTCCTGACTCACTTTGCTTCTGGTGTTTCATGTTGAAAAACCAGGAAAAATGCTCCCTCTGCATCCACTGTTTTCTGTTTGGTCAATAAAGAGTTACAGAACATCTCTCTGGGCACTATTAAAAGGAGCTTTCTCCCATCTTGGTTTCCTCGTGCTCTTCACTCATCTCCATCCTAACAGAGCTCACATGGTTTCCTGCCCCTCTCCCTAATGAACCCCCTCTGCGCTGTGCTGGCAGCCTTTCTTTGGCCAAACACACATCCCATCAGGGGAGCATTTCCTGACCTTGCAGGGGATGAGACAGGGCAGCCCACATCTGCTTTCAGACACCCCCATCCTCACATTCTGTAGCCTTACACACAGATTAGGGCTTGCCTGTGTGTTTTAACGGGCAGATAATTAGATGAGCAATGAAGTTTGTGTAATCCACTGTCTGTGTAAACAGATCTGTTTTGATTAAAAGGTGAGATTATTTTTTGTGATAGGTCACTTCTTCCCCTTAGACTCCCCCCCAAAAAGCATATCGAGAATTGTGCACTATTGAGTGACCATTCGCTATCAGCAGAAACACTGCTACGCTTTGACATTTGTTTAGTGGCCATTTATTATCACTAGTGAGAGGAGATGGGGTCAGTCCAAGTCATGTTGCAAGACTACATTCAAACTAATAAGTGCCTGAGAACCATCTTCTTATCTTTTGTTTTTACTCCTTGCTTAGGAAAAAAAGCCTGCAATAGGAAGTCTAGGCAGTTCGGAGACAAGCCCATGTTACACTGTGTCAAACAGAGAACTTACATTGCTCTTCTAGAGTTTCTAAATCGCTGTAGTTACTCAGCAGCCATTGGGCTTGCAGATGAATGTTGAAACGCTAGCTAGGTTGCGTGCTCCCTTTGCTGCGTGCTGTCAATAAGAAGGAGGTGGGGTAGAGGACTTAAAGTTTCAGCTTTCAGAAAGCACAGCTTGTGAAGTTTGTGTCCTGGAACAATTCCTGGGAAGTGGCACTGGCGATGCAGTTACATGCCATGCATCAGCAGCTTTGGCCTCCAGAGCCAGTCCGGCTTATTTCCTATTTACAAACACAGTATTTGTGTAGAGCTTGGAAGGGGTACAGCTCCAGCCCTCTGTTCTCCTTAGCCCCTTATCTGTTGTCATTTTTTGGCTATATGTTACCTCTTCAGCAACATTAATGCTGCAGACAGGTAAGTAAGCAGAGGACACCATTAAGGACCACAGTGTAGGTAATTTTTGCCTTCTTGTGGGGTAACTGTGAAACAGCAAAGCCTGTTACTGCCCCTTGGCATTTCAGAGACTCAGGTGTGGACGAGCTTCCACATCTTCCACTTTTATGGTGTATACCAAACTTTTTAAGCCAACTTCTGTGTTACTGTCTGCACTAACCATTCACATTTGATTGTACCAGTTGGTTGCATGAGGCCTCTACATTTCCTTTGAAAAGGACTTCCTGCTACACAAAAGTTCATTTGATAAATATGTGGGGTGTATATTATTTCAGTCTGTGTTCATGTGTTTCACACACAAGTTTATCACTAGTACATCCGTGTGTCTCGAGAATGGTCTATTTGTGATAGTGACCTCAGCTCTTCTTTGGTGTCTCTACATGTTGTGTTCTCTGGCTAAATGTGATTATATTAAAAATTATTTCAAGAAGCTGCTGAGATTGTGAGTCTAATTTAGAAAAGAAAGTATTTTGTGAAAGCTTTTTTATCATCCTGTTAATGGGATTCTGTGGTGTTTTGATACCTCTTTTCAGCTCTAAGTTACTGGCCTAAGTCACAGACAGGAGAAACAGATGTTGGGATGCTCCTGGGTTTGTGTGCAGGTTCACCACTGGTAGTTGGGAGTTACCAGAGAGCATTTCACTGAAAGTTTCTCTTTGTTTCCTTGCAGAGAGCCAGGCTGATGCAGAGTCACTAGCTGCAGGAAACAAAGTCTTGAACCTGACCTACGGCGAGAAGGAGCAGTCAGAGGAAATGACAGAGCTACCAGAGAGTGAGCGCAGCCCCAAGGAGGAGCAGAAGGCTGACTCCCTTCTGTCAGAAGAGGATGCTGAAGAAAAAGTGGATGGATATGAAGAGGGCCCTGAGGAAGATTCTGTAAGTAACAAAAGTCTTGACCTCAATTTTGCCAGCAAATTAATGGACTTCAAGCTGGCAGAGAGTGACCAGAGCAGTTCTCAGACTGAAAGGAAACATGCCTGTGACATTTGTGGCAAAACCTTCAAGTTTGCTGGCACTCTTAGCCGTCACAAAAAGGCCCACATTCGTGAGGACAGAAAGGATGAAAGGAGCAGTGAGGATGAAAGCAAAAGCATTCAGGATGATGCAGGAGCTCCCTCGATGCAGGACTCTGGTCTTGAGCAGGAAGAGTCTCCGTTGGACTTGAAGGTAGTGGAGTCTCCTGTGGACTTTGAGGCAACAGGAAAGGAGAATGAAGAGAGCGAAAGCATCTCTGAGGGGGAAGGCACAGAGAGAAAGTCCACTGAGAAGAGCAGTGATGACAAACCAAAGACTGATGGGGCTAAGAGTACTGCAAAAGCAGACAAAAGAAAGAAAGTCTGTACTGTGTGCAACAAGCGTTTCTGGTCTCTGCAAGATCTGACGCGACATATGCGGTCTCATACAGGTAAGAGGAGACTTGAGGGCAGAACAGACCATGAGGTGTCCCACCAGACTGAGGTGTCTGCTCTGGAGGTGCACGATTGCTGCTGGCACTTAAGGTTGGAGACACTACTTTAGTCCTAAAGATATCTGCAAGGTGTCTTCTCTGCCCCAGTCCCCCATGCTGCGTACAAAGCCTATGGAGGGAGCAGGAATTGAAACCCCTGCCATATTGTCAGCTCCCAAACTGTTTTTCCCCATGATTGCTTGCAGAGTTCAGAGGCAAGGGCAAGTGTAGAGATCCCTGGGCAGCTTCTGAGGCCCTTCTTCCCATGTGTGCATGGCTTTATGTCTTCCCAGTATTTTGACCAGCAGTGGAGAAACCTGTCAGTGTATGATGAGACTTCACCTCCATGTGAAAGTGTAGAGAGAGAGGGAGAGAAAGAGTCCAGTTTTGTCTGATGATCTGAGCCTAATATGGGTAACATGCTGGTGATGTCTGTGACCTGCTACTTGGATGGAAGGCAAAGATCCAGTGGACACTTGAGCAGGGAAGGTGGAACACAGGTGGCGAAACACTGGCCCAGTGACTGGGCAGTGGGATTGCTTTATGTGATAGGCAGATTGCACCAGTGCCTCGCAAATGAGATGAAGCATGAACCAGCTCAAAGGTGAATTAATCATTCTTCCATATTAATCCTGTATTTCACCTGCCAGCAAGCTGCTCTGACCTGGGAAAACCTGTGCATTTTGACATTTTGTGAATTTAGAAGGTGCTCTCTACTGAATACAAGATCTTTGCTATTAACAAAATACTTGTGCTGTAATTGACAGTGATTTTTAGAAAATGACACCAAAGAATAATGCCTGAACTAGACTTCAACCCTTCTAAATCATAAATATTCACCTATTGAGTGCAAAACTGACCTCTTTTCTTCTGCAATTGAGCCACAAGTGAAACAGGGGACAGATCCCATTCATGTGCCTATTTTCATACAAGTGCAGAAGCTTTGGGAAAACGCTGATATCTAAAGTACTGAGCTTTACCCCCAAACAATGTGTGCCCATGGACGTTCCCATACTCTCTGTTTTAATTGTTTTCATTGCATGCTGGTTTACTGTGGGCCTTGTCAGTGTGGTTTTTTTTTCTGTTTGTTTCTCTTTCTTATTTGACACTGAAGGATGTTTTAACATAGAATAGGTGTGGAATAGGAACCTGGCAGAGTGCTTTCTTCAGATTTAATTAATGTAACTAATGACCTATCCCCATTGTCAGATCAATGTATTTTCAGCTAAGGATTTTGTACAGATGCTGTGGGTTGACTCCTCTCCTTGCCTCCTTCCCACTTTTTCAACTGTATTGGCAAATTGTTGCACATTGCTTATACTTCAGTTTTAATGTGTGAGGTTTTTAAAAGATACCTGTACAGTTTTGGGATTTGTTTACTCAGAAGAGGAACATTTGGGACACTGAAGAGTGCAAAAACCTCTGCCTGCCTATCGCATGTCTCATTCTGATGCTCATTGGCACAAGATGGTGTCTTGGAACTGCAGCACTGAAGAGTCTTTAAGAGGCACAGTTGGAAAGGGAGGACAGGTTGGGGTGGGACCTTTGGTTCTTCAGGGCAGACAGCACCTTGGGGCACTGTGAGTGGTTAGTGTTTTGGGAGAATTTTGTCTGTGGGGCTGTGGTTGCTTCGTTTTCTAATGAGTTCTACTTAAGAAAGCATTCTCTCTCCACATATGTCTGGGACTGACCTGCAGCAGGAAGCCGACGTGGTGGGCTGGTTTCATAAAGGCTTTATAGTTCCAGAGATGCACTGCAAACTTCTTCCAGAAAAGTTGTTGACTAAATTAGACAGAATACTAATGAGCACCTGATGCTTACAGTCTTCCTCCCTCCTTAGTGCAGGGCCTTGCCAAGCTGATAGCTATCTCAGGACACTTTGGTTTGATACTCCATTTGTGCTGTAGGTGTTTACCTGTATTCCAGCTTGCACTCCATCAGGTAGTGTGCTAGTACAGAAGCAAAAAATCCACATAAATGTGATGTTTTATTGTAGGTGAATTTCCTAAGGACAAAGTGTTCTACACTGCTTGAAATAAGAGGGAGGCATGTGTGTGACCTCACAGCTGACTCCGTGTTGTAATTCTCTTCCAGGTGAGAGACCTTACAAGTGTCAAACCTGCGAACGGACCTTCACTCTGAAGCACAGCCTGGTCCGTCACCAGCGCATCCACCAGAAAGTTAAAAATGCCCGAAACCACGGTAAGGAGAGCGACAAGGAGGAGACACAGTCACGGTGTGGAGAAGACAGTGAGAATGAGTCCAACCACAGCGGCGCCAACCCCATCTCCGAAAGCGAGTGTGACTCCGTGGGGGGCGTCGGTAGCCACTCGTCCTTCATGGGGAGCCGAAACGAGACCCTGGCTGGCATGGTCATGGACTCGCCCTGCGGAGAGGAGAGGAGCAGCGCCTGCCTCGCCGAGCCCACCAAGAGCACACAGAAACAGATGGCAAAAGACCAGGAACCACGGGGCAGCTCCGAGCACGAGAGGCCCTCAGGTTTCATCCAAGACTTGCTGGAGATGCACAATGCACCATCTCCCATGAATCACATCCTGGCCTCTGCAGACAGTGCGCCTCAGCTCTTGGGGGTGGAATGACTTGCTGGGAGGTTGGATCTGTCTCAGCAGGCAAACTGAAGCCAGCAGAGCAAGGTTTCTGGAGTCTGGTTTGGAAAGAGCGACCTTAACAGGGGAGAGTATGGCAGACTGGACATGGTGCCATATGCCTTTCAGTATAATAATGCAAGAGACTACAGTATATACTGATTTGAGTGCCTTACTACTTTATTAGATCTTTTGGTATTATAGATTTTTTCAAAAATGATTTTAATATTTTAAAGAATTATTTGGAGAGGACCCTTTTTCATTTAAGCATTAATGTTACCTTTTGTATTGGTGTGCGTGAGCTTGTTCTTGTATATCTGTGATAGTCGCTGTGTTTGTTCTCTGAGCTGGAAATGGGGCAGTGGGGTGGGAGGCCCTTGGATACCATAGCCAATAACTGGAAGAAAAATGATGTGAATTTCATATGAAATAGTCAGAGGAGATACAGAGGAGACGTTGATTTACTGTTTTTTTTCTCAGTAGATGTTCTTGCATTTGCCACATGGTGGAGCATTAAGCCTGTTCCAGGCCTGAACAACGTGGCAGTTGAAGGTGTTCAAAGTGGTTCAAGCCAAAAGCAGGAAACACAAATTAATTTCAACCTCACGCTTGTTTCCACTTTTCAGCATTAGAAGTGGTCTTCTAAATCCTAGGGGTTTTTTCTGGCCGTCACGGACTGAGCGTGTATACAGAGAAGAGTTACATAGCAACGTAACCTATGGAAATTATGCACCTGCTGTTACATATGTTTGATTTGCTTNACACGTCCCTCGTGGCGGGCGCGTGTGGGCGTGGGCGCGAGCGTGCGGCAGCGGGGCCGCGTGGGGCCCTGGGTGCGGGAGAGAGGCACCGCCAGCGCCGCCCTGACCTCGCTGCCATCGCGCCGGTGACAGCCTGCCTCACTCACAGAGCAAAGTTATTCCGTCTTCCAGTCGAAAGCAAGAGAGAAATGCGAGCCTTACCCTCCTCTTGCTTCTGTCGTGTTCTAGAGCAAGAAAATACTACTGGTAATAAAACTACAGATATACGACATTTTAAAAAGAAATAAGATAAATTTAAAAAGAAAAAAAAAAAAAGAAATTCTTCCTGAGATTTTGGGGTTGATGCTTGAAGACTTGAGGTGTATGTCTAAATTTCATATCAGTAATTCAACCCCTTTAATGCTGGCAGCTGGAATTTCTCCGTATGGCTCCTGTTGCCGGCAACAGGTGACACTCCAGCCACCAGTATTGAAGGGGTTAAGCAAAATGTATCCTACTGTAGCTGCGCATTTTTAGGAGTGCCCAGCATTTTTGTTGTCCTTGTTGTTGTTGTCGTTATTGTTGTTTGTTAATTGTCCTTCAGTCATGACCTCTGGGACAGACAGAGCCATACTAGCGTTGCCGGAGCCTCACTGTGCTATTCCACCACTGCAGCCCCCAGCCCAGCCCGCACTGTGACCCTCCCTCCTTCCCACCGCAGAATCGCTTTTCCTGCTCTCACCAGACATGGAGGAAGTGGGCCTCGGACCCAGTCTATATTATATAATNATAATAATTATTATTATTATTATGGGTATTTTTTGGTTTTTGTAAATTTTTTGTTTGTTTATTTTGGGGTTGTTGTTTCGTTGTTTTTTGTTTTTTTTTTTTTTTTGCAACTCTCCACACTAAACTGCGCAATACTGTGGGGGAGAAGCCATTACTAAACTATATGCTGCAGAACAATGTAGCAAGTAATTAATTCCCAGCAGCCTGCCGGGACATCTGCTAGCAATAATCACTATTGATTTAAAGCTTTATTTAGCCTTTATCTATATCCTAGTAAGTATAAGGTCTTGCCACATTCTATTGACATTTTTATTAGTTGAGTTTGACTGAGAACTGTTGCTGTTGTTGGGGTTTTTTTGTTTCCCCTCCTCCCCCAATATTAAACTGTGAAATTTATAATGTGTTTAAACTATGGGTGAATCTTAGGCTTTAGTTTGCATGTTCAGCTAATTTGTCTCTATACGATTTTCGTTTGAATCTTTTTATTTTTTTTCCTCTCTCAGGGCTTTTACAAAAAACAAAAAAACAAAAACAAAACAAAAAGAAAACAAAAAAAAAATCTTCTAAAATTCTTTTGCCTGAGTTGCAATGGACTTAACATGGAGATAATTCAATCACTACATTAAGCACTTGACTGTGAAAGCGCAAAAAAAATAAAGGAAAAAAAAAAGAAAAAAAAGAGAGAACCTTGTTTGAGGCTGTTGTGAAATAACTTTAGGGGGCTATGTGACAGTCTGATTCCATTTTCAGAATGATTCATCTTCTCCTCTCTGTGTGTCTCTTTTCTCTCTCTCTCCACGAAGGAAGTTTAATCCTAGTGATTTCATCCCATGCAGGAAACAGTAATAAATGTGTAGATTCATATTTTTCTAAAGGGAACTTAAACTGCTGCTACGAATTGTGTACAAGACTGGTTTATGCCACATGAACAGAGAATCACACATTGTTTTGGTACTTTTATTCCTCTTTTTTTTCAGTTGTACAGTACTTCCAAATTCAAAATAAAAAGTAAAACTTGTTCTGTATCAAACCATCTAAGCAATAAAATGTTATATTTAAAAATTATAGGTTATGAAATGGACGTGGCTCTTCTTCTGGGTTTGTGGTGACTTGTTCTCAGACTTAGCTCTGCTGGAGGACAATGTGCAAGCTGGAGCTTATCTTTGCCAATGGATCACTATTTCTCTCCCTTCAGTTGAGCTGAGCTTGAGCTGGAGATGATTGCAGCACTCTGAAAACTTGTGTTCATTTTGACCACTATTTTCTGGTAGCCAGGCCCCTTTGAGACACTGCTTTTCTCCTGGTGCAGGTCCTCAACACAGCAACTGAGGACAGCAGAAAAGTGCTGATTTTCCTGCACAGTCAGGGTCAGGATTTTCTTTCCTTTTTTAATTCATCATAGCCCCATGGTGACATAGGTGAGCATCCTCCCAGCATGCAATGTACCAGTCTTTTTTTTTTTTAAATTAAGTAGGTTTCTGTTACCACAGATTTCTTCTTGCATAAATGTTTATGGCTGCAAACTCTTCAGGATGTATTCAAAAGCCACGTGCATGTGTCAAAAAAAGAGACAAATCCTTTGTTGTAGCTTGTCAGAGCTGCCTTAGCTGCATTTTGTATGCCTTCCTATAAATAAAATGCATTTCACAGGACAGCGAGCCAGAGAATCATCTGAGTTGTGTATCCAGCTCTGGAGGCCAGGGAATTGCAGTGAAGCTGAAGCATCCATCTCTTCCTAAGTCCTGCTGCGATGGTGCTTTCTGGCAGGGAAGTGAACCAGGTTCAGAATGAGAGAGACTCGGGGCTGAACTGCTGCTGCTTTCCTCCCTCAAGCCTCCTGCACCTTCCCGATGGAGGTCAAAATTCCTCACAGCACTTTTCCCTGGTGAGGACCTGGGTGCCTCACCCCCAGAGAGGTACAGGTTAAAACAAAAGCAGTCAGCCAGCCAGCTCTGCCCCAAACTGAGGATATCTGATGAAGTGGGGTTCTGAAGGTCTCTGGGTGGGCTCATGGGGTGGAAACATCATTTCTGAGGGAGGAATCCTGCAGAAAATAATTTTCCCTCTCCCACCCACTGACCTGAATCGCCTCTCCTCTCGTGAGACTGATGGGAAGCTCGCGTCCAAGTGGCCCGGGGACCTGTCAGGAGGTGTAAAATCAAATGGGATGAGTTTATGTGGCTAGGAAGTGATGATGACTAATTACTTACGAAACGAATGACTTAGAAAGCACTTAGTTCTTTGCCATGGAAGGGTATAATTGCTGTGCCCAGCCCTTTTCTCCTTCTACCTCAATTTGACAGTGATTATTGCCAAGTTGGGAATTTCCCTGCTCTTCCTGCCTTGGATGGGGTAACACCCTGCAGGCCAGCTGAACTTCACTCCTGCTGGCATTTCCTTTTCCTTCTTCCTGTCTCCACTCCTCCCTGCACTGACGCCCATGGCAGCGATAGCTAGAGCTGGCCAGAAACATCAGGTTAACAGAGAGGTGGGGAGGTGGTGGTGGTGTCTCCGCGTGTCTCCTCCAACTTTCTGCTTCCTCTCCTCATTCCCTAAATTCACTTTTTTCCCCACCTTGGCAAGGGTGAAGCTGAGGTTAATTCCTGACACAGACACATGAGAGATCCAGAGCAGTGCTTCAGGTGTGGAGGCCACGTGCTTGCCCAGAGCATGAAGGCTTGGGGAAGACCAAGTCCTCTGCCACCACAGGGATGCCTTGGCAGCAAGGAGCACCAGGAAAGTGTTTTTTCCCCAAGTGTGGAATATGAAGCTGTGGGTATGGGCAGGAGATAGCAGGATTGGGTGAGGACTCGCTGCCCCAAAGCAGAACGTGGAACCTCGTTGGAGCATCTTTTGCATTTTTGCTGCTATTGAAATGCAAACAAGTAAAGAGAAAGGAATAAAGGTTTTGGGTTTCATTATGCAGCTGTCTCAAAGTAGCCAGTGGGATGGGAAGGCTGTACACCTATCTTTAGAGAGTGCAATGAAAAATGATTTGCTGTTGACACTTAGCAGTGTTTTGGTCTGTTCTGTTGAAAAAAGCCTTTCTCAAACAAAATTAGTCACAATTCAACCAGCAAAGGCAGCAAGGGGCAGAAGTTTACTTGAAACCTTTCCTTCTTCACAAGTCTCCAGTCTGGGGAATCATACATGCCATTTTCTTTCATCATTTCTGTAATTGTAATGGGATTAAAATGTCACTTTTGGATACCCTGAAGTTTAGGATTATCTGCAAAAGGGAGACTCAAGACCCCAGCACAGAATAACCAGCACTTTCTGTACATCAAAGAGACACCATTTTTCACCACCCACTCTGACAATGCAAAAAGAGATAAGGATGGAGAAATGCACGGGATTGTTTAATTGGAACATCTCTTAACTGCTGGACTGTGGAAAAAGAGGCCACACTAGCACTTCCCAGAACCTGAGTACTGGAGTAGCCAACATCAGGGAGGGAAGTGAGTAAAACCTGTACAATGCACCAGCATCTTCAGGTGTGGTTGGACAGCTGAGCCCTACAGCAGAGGAGCTGCATTAAAGCACTTCCCCCTTTCATCCCTTCCCTTCCTTGGCAGTAATTCCTGGGCAGAGGAGAGGCTGCACCCACACTGCACCAGTCAAAAGGGCAGTGAGGGACATGCTGGAATTTGGGCTCCAATCCATTTGGGAATAAGGGAATCAACTTAGATTTTTAAAACCTCCTTCATGTCAGGGAGGAGCTGAATGTTTCATGAAAAATGGTCTGAGGCTGGGAAGGGGGAGGAGCGTGTGTGAGAAGAGGTCTAACCTGCTAGTGGGATGGCATGATGTGCATACGTATCTGCATCCTAGGTTGTGTGGTGTCTGAGCTGGGGACGTGCTGGGTCGCCTGCCTGTGTGTGCTCTGCAGGTTGAAGCACCATTTCACTACAGTGATCCCTGGACTTTGAGTCCTGGGTGTGCCCTGGAGTTCCTGGGTTTGGCCACCAGCCCCACACTGGAGCTGGCCTCCTTGCTCCAGGTCCTCACATGCACTCTCAGGGAACAGGGGAAACAAACATCCAGGAGCATACTGTTGTCCCTATCTGGAAAGTGGCGACTGTTGGTACCTGCAGATTTGTGGCAGATCAGAGGATTTCCCTAGTCTTGGGCAATCAGTGCCATGCTGGATCACAGGATTAGGAAAACTGGAAACAACCCTATAATGACAGGAGGTTCAGCACAGCTGGGGTTCCTGAGCCAACAGCTCTGCTGAGGGTATGTGTGGTCACATTCCATTCCTCTGGTTTTGAATAAGAACATGAACAGGAATAGTGGTTTGTTCACGGAGCTCCTGATAGAGCCTAAAGCATCTCCTGAAGGTGCAGGGTCTTGCACTCAGCAAGTTCAGGCCTCTTGACCTTTCTCAGCACAACCTCCACAGTGTCCTTCCTTGTCCCCTCACTGAGGATTGTGTTTTTGCAATGCAGTTTCAGGGAATGCATTTTTAGGTGATTTAATCTCTTCTCACCAGTTGTGAAAGGATGATTTATGCCAAGTAAGCCCAAGGTGTTTCTCCCACATGATGACTTGGTGTCAGATGCAGATGGTGTCTGCCCTTAGCCCTATGAGAAGTTAGGGACTTATTTGTCCAGTGGTGTGCATGTATTTCTTGGGAACTGTTAGAGGACAGTGGGGGAATGGAAAGGGCAGGGGAACAATAGCACAGGGGGGAGTGCTCTGGGACAGAATTGTTTGGGGTTTTCAGGATTTGTCACCAGCTGCACCACTACAAAAGGTGCAGAAGCTGCAAGAGCACCATCCCTGTGGGCTGCCAGGCCTCATCAGTGGCTTCACCGGGGCAGGGAGGCCTATTTAAAGCAAGGGGAGGGGTGAAGGTTGGGTTGTGGGTGAGGGGGAAAGTGTTTGTGGGCAACATCGAGGTCTGTATTGTAATAAGATGTTTATGAGGCTGTTTTTCCAAAAGTATCTTTTCTTAAAAAGGGGGTTAATTATTACCTGGGAGAAAAAGGGTGGGGAGACAGAAGGAGTTGACATGCTCAAAGGCAGCAGTGAGGACACAGACTGCTGGCAGGGCACTGCACAGAATGGGATGCCCAAAAGGTACAGGAGCATCTACCCTGCTCCTGTTGTATGCAAGTGTCACCTCAGGTAGCAACGTGTAACCTGCACACATGTGCTGCTGTTAATGGGCAGCCTGACACATGACAAGCTTGACTGAACTCTCTAGGGAGGTGTAAACCTTCAGAGTATTGCCAGGTAAGGGGGCTTTGATGCCTTCATTTCAAGGTGTGTCTGAAATCACCCTGGAAAAGTGAAACTAAACAGAGTTGAGAAGCATTGTTGAGGCTTTTCAAAAATTCTAGTATTGCCTCCTACTTTCAATACTCAAGACCCCTCTCAGAACAAAAAAAAAATACTCACAAAAAGGAAGCAGCAGTTTTTCATATATTAAATAGCAGTAAGTGGGAAGACTGCTCTGGCTCACCCAACCTCACTGCGTAATGCAGTAGAAAATGTAGCAATCCTGCAACTAGCAGGAACTGAAAATAGCTTTCTCCTTTGCTGCACTTGTTTATTTCTCCTGTGCCAGATCTGTCTCTTGTTTGGCAGGGAAAGCTGCCAGGAGTGTATGAGGAAACTCTGGACGATGGGTGTTTGGAATACACTGTTGTGAAAGCACTTGAACTTCTCTAGAGCCTTTCAGCAGAGGGCTGTGAAGCAGTTTACGAACCTCAGTTAGGGGAAGCTGTAAATAAGAGAAATCTGCCAGAGAAAAGGCTTTTCATCATGAAAGGCCTGATCTGTTTTCACAATCTCAGAGGCAGAGGTTAATGCGGTGAAGGCCAGTGCCGCTGTGGGCTGACTTTCCATCAGTAATTTTTAGCCTGCAACCACACGTGGAGCACAGCCCTGCTGCTCGTAAAAATGTGCCCAGGTTCGGACACAAGGGCAGCCCGAGGGGTCAGTGGCTCCGTGACAGGGCCTGACCCGAGCACTGGGGTATGAGGAACAGCAGAAACAAATGCTCCTGTGAATGTGTGCACACAGGACCATCAGCCCCCGCCCCCAGACATGGAGTCATATTTGGGTAACTAAAGCAGTTGGTGTGTTAGCCTTTCCTCCCCTCTCCTGATACCTCATCCTGCAGAGAATGATAGCCTAGGTTTGTCTTCAGTGAGCAGCATCTGACTTCCAATGAATCTGCACCCAAAAGAAGTATTTGTACTTTTTTGGGGGGTGATGGCAGTGCTAGATGTGAGATGCAGGTTTGCTTTGACCAATATTCCTCCCAAGTGTTTGCAACTCAAGGTTTACCACATGGCCTGTGCTTGGGAAGGGGAAAGTGATGGGCAAAACTTGGCTGTAAAATGAGGCTGTAACCTTTGTCATTGCTGTTTTCCTCTAATTCTACCAAAGCACAGCCCTGCCTGATGCACAGGGCTCCCGGGCAGCAGCTGGGGAGGAGGCAGCACATGTCCTGCCATGTCCTACTGCATGCACTGCTGCTGAATGGGATCCAGCACTCCTAGATTTGCATGCTTTGCCAGAAAAGTCCCTTTTTGATGGCAGGCAGGACATTTAACACCATTTAATCTGCTGCCTTCAAGACGCCTGTATGACCAAAGCTTTTAAAGGCTCTAAGGTTACATGCATCAGGTCCACAATACTCCACAGCCAGAGAAAATCAAAGTATCAACCTGCGTACATAGACACTGCAGTCCATGGAGTCTGCACCACAACACAGTGATTCTGACCTTTGATCTTCTGTCTACATCACTCTCTGTCAGTATTTTGGAAATGAAACCACAGAGGCTGCCTAGCACAGCTACCCAAGACCCAGAACTCACCAGGGCTGAAGGTGAGGGTAAGGGAGGGATCTGAGAAGTGAGCAACCTGTGCACCCCATGGTAACACATTTTGGCACAGGATGCAGAGCCACATGCTGCCTTTAATGCATTTGGTTATTACTTTTTGGTGAATGCGCCTCTTTGACAGTTTTTAACTTTTTCTGAACCATAAGAGTCTCTTTAGCAACTGCAAAACACCTGCTTAAAAATGAAGGTATTTGATTTCAACAATAATTAAAAGCGATAGCAGCTTCCCCACCAGTTCCTTCAGGCAGTGTTTTACTCAACTGCAGCTGACAGAGGTTTTGCAGTTTGTCAGCAAGTCCTTGGTGGCCTGTACTTATTTGCACTGCAGTGCATCAGTGACATCTGGCTCCATTCAATTCTATAAATTCAGCAAAATGGGAATGACGGGGTGACAGTCCTTGGGGATTGCCACTGAAAGGAAAGGAGTAACAAGGAGTGCTGCAAGTCACTAAAGGAGCAGTAAATGACACCCAGCAAGATGCTTTGCACGGGAGCAGGAGTTCAACCTCACGAGGACCTAAAGGGAATGTCTTGTCCTGTATGAGCCCACAGAAAAACTCCTGAGTGATTGTTTTGGCGACATAACTGCGACTGATGCCTCATACTTCACCCTTGGTGTACGTTTAGCTGGGGTGGAGGCAATGGAATGCTGGAGACCTGTGATCTGCCAGACTACTACAGGGTTGGAAATGAGATGGTCCCTGTGTAGTGTAGTTTTTAAAATACAAACCAAATCATGTTTAATTTTTTTCTTTCCTGTGGTGCCTAACAGCGAGATGTTCTTCCTGGTTCCCAGCTTGCTTTATAGCGGCAACAAGTTGGGATTAGTTGGAAAAAATGTCATGTCCAGCTGTGAGATGTAATTCTGCTCTCTATGAATGAACCACTATTACAACCAAGCCTTAAATACTGGCTCTAAGGAAAATATGATACACTTCCAAATCAAGTGTTTTAGGGTATTTGATCTTGCTTCTAAATATAACCTGTTATTTCAATGGCAATGTTTGCCATACTGTGCTCAACAGTCATCAGATGCTATTTAAATTCTAGCTTTTCCTTTCCAATGGAAACCTGCAATAGGGTATTTTAACTTCCCCCCTTGCTGTATAGATTCCTGCTGAAGAAAGCAGGGTGTTTGTTCATTCTTTCTCTCACTCTTGAAAACCTATGGGTGGAAAACTTGGCAGCCAAGACTGGGATCAAGCCCAGCCATGGCATGGTCCTGTCTGGCTTCTGCACTGCTGTGGATCCAGGCTCTGGCAAGGCTGTTCCTTCAGTGTTCTGAACACTCCAGGCTCTGAACAGCTTGCATGGAAAAGCTGAATGGGAACCTGTCTGTGTCTGAGTGTGGTCAAGGTGCACATGGGGTTAAAAGACCCAATTTAATTTAACTTCTAAGGAAAACTGGCTGTGGGACCAAACACCAGGTGGCAGAGTACCTTCGGCTGACCCTGTAGGTGGCCACAGCCCTGAATTTTTTGGAAGCAAATACCAGTCACCAGCAGGTACAGCTTTTCTGAGTTTGAGCTTCACATCTGTCAATAATTTTCTGAACAGCACAGGAAAGTGCGGTGCTCAGACTCACTTCAGTGGCCAATCCAACAGCACAGAGTGATTTAACAGCTGCTCTGGCCCCTCCCTTTCGATGCTGCTCTTTGAGAAGGGGCTAAAGCTCTCTTTGTGCTTGTCTCTTATGAGAAGCAGCTGTCACAGGCTGGGGAGATCCCTCAGCTGGCAGATCTGGGAACTGCTGGCTGTAATAATTTCCATCTAGTGAACCTAGGGGTAAATGCTCTAATCACACATGCTCCACCACTGCAGCCTCATCTCTATGGAAAATACTCCGTGTAGCTCCACCCAGGCCCTGCAGGGCAGGACTGAACCTTCTTTACTAGAACACAGACTGTGGGGAACTCTTGAAAATCTGTCCAGACCATTGTGAGACCAACTCCAAGTGTTCCCTTTGCTGTATGAAAGAGACAGCTCTCAAGTGACAGATTCATTACGTGAATTTAAGTGGCACAGGGAAAACTCTGCAAAGGCAGGATAACTTGAGATTTCCATGGAGGCTGAAGAAAAGGGAGTGATGAGGAAAGGCAGGTTACATTTCAGCTTTTCCTCACCAGCTAAGGGACTGGAATGTTGTAATGCTGAAATTTTACTGCATCTTGGTTAATATAAATTTATAGCCAAGACTACTTACATGAGGGGGCAGAAAAGAAAGCCAGATAGGTTTCTAAGACCTCATCTTGGTCTTGGTATCCGTTCTTTCTAAGCCAGCTACTGCAATCTATCTAACTTGATCTTTGCAGGGGAAGATGAGGCAGGCTTCAAATTTTAATGTGTTCTGGGACCTAAAAATACACCAACACATCTGCTTTTCATTTTTCCCTTCTCTACCCACAGATACAGTTCACAAATACAGGAGTCCCAGCATCCTTTATTTTTAAGCCTTTTCTGTTTTGTTTTTGGTTGGTTTTTTTTTCCCCTCAACAAGTCTTACCTCCTTCTGTTTGGATGCAGAGCACCTGCTGGAACTGCTATCTTCAGAGTTACTGCATGCAACGTGAGTGTTTGCTTGGTCACACAACAGCATGCATGTAAAAGCTGTAAGGGCTTGGCCTTGTTATAAAATCCTTGTGCTTCAGCAACCTTTAAGCATCTTAACAATCCTTTTTACACTGCCTAGGGTCTAACAAGGTTATTCCTTCCAGAAATGTAGGGCACTACAGCTCACTTTTAACCCATCAGGATTCAAGAATTTACTGAACAATTCCCCAGGGCCCTCCCTTATTCTTATAAAGGATTCTAATCTTAATTATTAGTCCATTGTCCAAAACATCACAGAGTACTTGCTCAATATTATTTCCATTCCAACTACACATGTAGAAAGGCAGATTTTTAAGAATGGCGTGTTTTCACACTTTGGATATTTGCTTCTATGGGTTGCTTATCAAGGAAAAGGCCTTTTTTTTGGTGCCAAACTCATGCTTTATTAAAAAAAAAAAAAAAAAAAAAAAGCTACACAATGCTAAGAAAAAAAAAAATCAAGTATACTTTACAAAAAACCTGCAGCTGTTTTCAAGAGATCAGATCTCACTTATAAATGCAAGTCAGCAGGTAAGAAATTAAATGATAATTTAACACTTCAGTTGCAGTACATCATCTGAACTTAATCATCCAAAACAATCAGTCATTCTTAAATTGACTGTTGATTGTAGCTACACAAACAATCATCTGTATCAACTGATTAGAAAAAATCCCCGGGAGAATTTAGAGATAAATGGAAAAAATGGTAGGAGAATGTTACTTAGCCCATCTATAAACTTTTGCAGAAACCAAGAGATCTTTCTGCCTTTGCTCTCCTCTGTATGTTAACTGCAACTCCTCTGCATATTTTAGAAATGTTGAAGTGTAAAGCTGCTAAATTCTGGTCAGTGAGGGGATTAAATTGGTAAAGTGTGGATCTACGTGTACAGCTGCCAACCATTTACACTAGTGCTGTGTCTTACTATCTCCATGGAAGTGTATTGTGCAAGTCTCAAAAAACTTCAAAACACTCTTGAAACAGCCCTTATGCCACTCCTATGAGGTAGGTACTGGCCTTCCTTTGGAGAAGAAAAGAGAACAGACTCTCTACTGCTCAGTACATCAAGCACACCGAAAAACAGGACAAGCAGTCTACTTTAGTATTTGACTTCTCTGGATTCAGAGCTTTCAACTGCAACCTTTTGTTAGCACCATGCATTCTAGGAGTAACCACTAAATGATACTTTTAATTATACCTGTTCCATGCTAAGCAAGAAGTTCAGCATAAATGTTTTAGAACAAGCAGAAGCACTGCCATCTCTCGTTTGTTCCACCCAGCTCCACAGCCTACAACTTAGTAATTTTGTACATGGAAAATAAACTTCAATCCTTTGGTCTGACAGCAGCCACTCTTCTTTCTCTGATTAAAGGATACTGGGAAAAACATTAACTGCTGCCAGAAAGCAGACAGCATACAGAGGTGTACAGGTATCACATGCAGTTCAAGGGCAGCCTAAATTAATGCTTTGCTGCCTATGTAGATGTGAGCTCTAAGGCTGTTTTTCCTACCCCAAGCGCAGAATTGTTAGGTTTTCACAATTTTTTGAGTAAGTTAAGGAGCAGTGAGAAAGGAATTCACAGAGGTTCTTCACTCTAAGCCCATAGTTCATTTGCTCTCTAAAACCATTTTAACATCTCTTACTAACGAAGAAGAAACCCTAGCCCACATCTTCTTTCACAGTTCTCACTCTTCTCAGAACCTCCCAGGAGCAGTTGTGTGGCAGTGTAGTAAACTGGCTGAGAACTGGTAAGAATGCTGCATTATGCAAATGCTTGTGCTGCCACATGGAAAGGGGTGGCCCAGACAGGAAGAACTGCTGCTGTCTCATCTCTAAGTAGCAGCACTATAACCTACTCAGCTGATAATAATGATATCCAGTAGCATACCTGTGACACTAAGCTACGCCCGTTTAAAAATTGAGTAGAAAATTCAAGTACCAAAATAAAAGTTTCTAACCAATAGGATAAAGCAACAACTATATTCCCCCAATTTAAGAAAACTTAGTGCAGCAGACCAGCTTACTCACTAGAAATAATATCAGAGATGCCAAAGATCACTGCATGCTGGACTGTTACCACTAAATCTCAACTACAGCAAATTAATGAGAAACAAGTAATTCAAAAACTTTATGACATTCAACATGAGCAGTGGTGGTCTACTGGCCCCTGTTCTTATGAAGTGCTTCTGGCTAAGAAAGTCATCATGAACCACCTACAGTGAATGCCAAGTTGTATCATCAGAAAGACAGCCTTGGGTACAACCAGACTTTCCCATTGCTGGTTCCAATGCAAGCTGCCTCTTCTCTTCTTTCATGCTTAGAACTTAACCATTTGGAAGTCAACCTCTGAGTGCAGACAAGAGAGCTCAGCCTTCAAATGTTTACTTCTTATTTGTACAAATAAAACTAGGATATTACAAATTAATATCCTCTGTTCTGATCCTTTTTCTTTTTTCCTGGCGTACCACTGTATCATCACCAGCCCCTCAAAGAGTACCTCTAAAACTTGGGAAGAACTAAGAGTATACAGTTCAAGATGACCACAAGAAGGTGAAACAACCCCCTCTTGATGCCAGGTTAGAGACATAATCCAAGAGAGGGAACTTCCAAGTTCAGTGCATCAGGTGCTGCAATCACTATGGGGCTTTAGCAGAGGAAGCATTTAATCCATAAACACTCTCTTGAATCAATGCAAGCTGGAATACAAGTCTGCAAATCTACCACAGAACTAGTCAGATTATACCACTCAAGGCAAATAAAGTTTTCCACACAATTTGAGTGGAGATACCCCTTACAAAGGCAGCATTCAACTGTTTCCTAAATGATCTGAATGACAATTAAGCAACCTTAACTGTGAAAAATATTTTGCCTGGACTAGCTGCATTTTCAGGAAGTTGAACAAAGCATCTCTTCCATAGCAGTATGAGTCAAGAACATTCTCAGAGGTCATTCTGGCAGAGTGTAACAAAATAGTGCCAGCACAGGTTGTTTCAGAGCCTAGATGCTTCAAACACACTGTGGCAGGATCTGGAAGGATCATTCAGCACTCATTGGCTCAGAAGCCAAGCCCCTGCAGAGCAAATGTAGAACTGAAAGGGCATTTTCACAGGTGGGGATCAGAAAAGGGAAGAAAAGAAAAGCAACAGAGGCCTCAAATCTATGCCTCTTCCTGAACTCGACAAGCTTTCAGATAATATTCCGACATAGCAAGAGAGGCAGTTGGGATGCAAACAATTCAAGCCTTGTTCAAGCAAACTGATGTTCTGCGTATTGGCTCTTTTTCCTGTCAGTTAATTCCTGAACACAGTGGATGTGGCTCAGTACCTCAGTACCTGGTAATCATGTAAGCCACAGAAGGAAATCTTGGTTTGATTTTGCATTCAGCTTTTCTGGTTGAGTACTGAACCAACATGGAGCTAGTGATGAATATGCTTCAGTGTTACCAGTTAAGAAAGACAAAGTGAACAAAACCTCAGACCATGTACTGACCAGTGTAAAGATAGACATCTCAGATTTAAAAACTGTAAAGGGTGAATTAAATAGTTTGCCAATAAAAAGAATTATTTGAAGCCAACTGTTTTTGAAGTTCAGTTTCAAGTGTGTACAATCCTTGTAAAGCTTAAAAAAAAATAAATTGACATTTTGATACACATGACATTCTAGTTCTTAGGAGAGAGAACCAAGAACTCACTGAAAAGCTGTTCTGGCTTATTCAACAGTTTCTTGAGTAAACATTGCAGAACTACCACTATAATCTGAATACCTAAGATGCTGGCACAACTCAGTAACTAACCATTTAACAAACTGGGTATAAAAAAGAAATTTATACAGTAATACCAATTCAGCACACAAATTCCATGCTTCACAAGTTCTGCTGCTGTGCGAGAGTCTTCCTAACATCTATGCAGCTAAGTTCAGATTTTTAGGTCACTGCATGCCCAGATCAAAACAGCAGCAAAATATCTACCTCTACAAGCAGCTATACCCAATTGTGCCTTTAGAATGAAAACTATGCAGATTGAGATGATCAGTGCCTGGCCACTGAGACAGGACCACACACATGAACTTCAGTGTGTGCACCTTGCAAAG
Organism: Erpornis zantholeuca; assembly: GCA_013400515.1. NCBI lineage: Eukaryota > Metazoa > Chordata > Aves > Passeriformes > Timaliidae > Erpornis > Erpornis zantholeuca. The sequence goes on along the minus strand of VZTN01005653.1, from coordinate 317,086 downwards.
AGTAACGTTACTTACTGAATAAGAACAATGCATTCAGGTTCTGACACAGATATGATACAATCAAGACAGATTAAAATCACCAGACATTCAGATTAGGGAGAGGAGAAAAATCCTTCAATGACAATGTACAGATGACAAGCCAGCATTACAAAGAACTCTAAAGGCACATTTCAGGTAACATGTTTNACTAGTTAACATTACTCATCAGAGCCCACTGGTCTCTTCTGTGCCCTCTTGTAGGGCAACCTCCTCGGGGAAGCTTTATCTAGATTAAGAAAAAAAAAAAAAGAAAAAAGAGGTAGTTGCATCAATTGCAATTGTTACACGAGCATGTATTTTCCTCCTCCCAAACACAAGACAAGCTGCCCTTCTAGAGCAATGCATCACCACAGAGAAGCCAATTCAAACAACTTGTTAAGGCTTTTTAACTATTAGCACCCTAAATAGAAGGTAACAAAAAATATGTTTCTGTTCTGTAACATGCAACCCCAGGGTAAGGTTTCTTCTACTTGCCGGTTACTAAAATGCAAAACAACCCAAACCCAAAACCATATGCCATCCCTATGTGAAACTGCAGGCTCTGCTGGAAAATTAAGTGAATTATTTTGATGACTACTCCCTTGAGTTTACCTGCCTGAAGAATATAAGACTGACTCTTCTTCCAACAGCTTTGTACATGTAGTATTTCCACATTCATACGACTAACAGCAGAATAAGTGTCTCTGCTTTGAAAAACCCCACTTTTCCAGAAAGTATCCACATTTGACTGGATGATCTTTAAGGCCCTTTCCAACCCAAACCATTCTATGGTTCTGTGATGATTGCAGAGAAGCTTCAATACTTTGCATGAAAAGCTAAAGTGGCAGTGATTGCTAAGTGCATCTGGTCAGTAACTTTCTTCACCAGAACAATCTCCAACAACCTCCCTGTACAGAGTATGTGCAAACACAAGGAGCAGCCATCATGCCCTTGCAGGCCAATCAGTACAGTATGAAGTGTCAATAACAAAAAAGTCAAGAATATCTGAGGTCTTCAGGGTCATGTATTTTAAAGAATTCTAGTGTAGAGTTCTAACTGAAACTAATCTGGAGCTGAGACAACAATCAAGAACAACTTAACCATTAGTTTTTCCTAAACTTCAAGTACTAAGATATGAATACCTATTTGGCTTAAAAAAAGGGATGGTGGCAGGGCCCAAACATGAGCAGGATTTGTACCCTTTTAAAGACAGCTTGCTCTTTAGAGAAAAATAAAATTTGGACCTTCAGTTTTTCTTGCTAGATTGAGGCTTTTCAAATTTGTCTGGATTTTATGCTATTCTTGTGTCTCACAGAAGGAAGTGTGTAAGAAAGTTTTTATCTTCTCAAGTAAAACACTAGTCTTTATACGTGTATTGTGTAAGTATACTTAAAAAGGGTGAAGGAAATAAAAAAAAGCAAAGTCATCAACTCCTGGCACAACTTTGTATTAGAGCTAAGGCCTCTAGCCCTTCTACACCAAATGAAGCTCAAAATTCACTTATTTGATCAATACTGCAGTCTTTGCCAAGTAAAGGTAGCTCCTGCAAAGGGTCTTCAAAGCACTTCTCATAGCATCCTGTGTAGGATGCACTTTTTATTGAGGCATTCTCACCTCATACTAGTCACTGCTACTGATGACAGGAAGTTATCAGCCTGATACTACACCAAGATAAGTGGGGAAGGTAAGATAAACCTCTGCCTTTTAGAAAAACAATTCTGGAAACCCTGTGAGGAAACAACAATACTTCAACAATATTCTACTGAAACTATGTTTCTACAATATAACCATAAATATATCCACAATACAAGAAAACATAAATTTAGAAATATATAAAGTGTGCCATTGCATGCATCTGTTCTGCAGTCTTTTACTGCTCATGCTACATCACCAATCACAGCATGCAGGAAGCTGTACTTCTATCCATGCCTAATTATTACATGGACAACACATTAAGCACTTTACACTCTTCAGTTCACGAGAGTCTGCCTCACCTCTTCTACTCTGCACTGAAGCCATGGGAAAGCAAACGAGAAGAGTAAGAGAAGTTAGAAATATCAACAGTCTAAGGAAATCAGATATTGGGCTTACCATTGGCATTTCAGGTATTAAGTAGAACTTCTGGATTTGTGAAGGACATTAATAACAAGTATTAATGTGGCTTTAGTTAAAACACATTTATAATGCTTATTTAAGACTATGGTCTATGGGTAAACTTCCAAACAACTTACAGAAACTTTGAGAAGACAGCTATTTTCTCCTATTTAAACCTCCTTTGTGATCCAGGTTTTGGGAAGAGATTTTATACTGTTGAAAAATACTCTACAGAACAAACTGTAAAAGTCATTAATAGCCATTATTTTATCAACCAAGGAAGTTTGTTCTACAAGGAATAGGCTGCTGAAGTAATAATCTAATCCTTAAGCACAGTGCTTGAGACAACTTGCTATTCCCTAGAAGATACACACTGTTCTGAGAAATTGGTATCAGCTACTTACTCAGTTACAATTAATTGACCAAGTAAGTTTGTTATGGTCTGGTTTGTGAAAGGCAGACTACTTACTTATTTGATTTAAAGTTTCTTGGGGAATCCAGCTCATATCAACATCGTTCTGATTTGATGTTCCCATCTCTACTTTCTGTACTGGTCTTTTCCTCTGAAAATTCAAGTAAGAAGAAATTTAAAAGAACAATCTAAGACTTGGATAGCACAAGTATTAGAAATTACTAGAAATGCTACATTTAGTGAATTACAATTATTTCACTAAGGCACAAATTTAAGGCTAGTCAATATACAGAGATGCCTTTCCCATTAGCAATTTATTCCCCTAAGTTTTACGTTACTACTTCTAACACCTCAACACTTATTCCACTTCTAACACCTAACAACACTTATTCCACATAAAGGCATCAAGATTTCATGCACACCTGGGCAAGTTCATTATATCTTTTGCTGATGATTAATCAAACTTTGTGACTTTGATGACCAGTTTCATTTTGCTTTCTCAGATTAGCACAGTATTCTCATATGTGACCCGACCTTGCGAAATAACCAACATTATGGCAAAGCTTTGCTAGGAACTAAATAAAGGACTGCAGTTGTTTTCCTTTAAAGCCTGACCTGGATTAACCTAGTGGGCAGAGACAGAGAGCATAGGGAAAATCTACAGAGTAAGTACTGAATCAGTAGACACACACACACAGTGATGAGAAGGTACTTCAATTCAACCACTTCAGTGTGGGGCCAAAGAGCAGCCCAAAAGGGCATGAGCTCAGCAATCAGAGGAGCTTCCACTAGGAACATTTTTAAAGAACTCTCTAGTTTCCCCAGTAACCTCCAAGGTTCTAAAAATAAATCTTCTCCCTGTACCATCATATGCCAGAAGCAGTCACTGAATCGCTTTCTTTCCACATCAGAAAGGCCTTGTATTGACAAGTACACAGACAAAGACACCACCCACCTTCCTGGACTCTAGTAACTGATGTAGGCCAACGACGACCAGCAGACCAAGTCCAGCGAGGAACATGTACATGAAGATCCTTTAAAAAACAGTTTAAGAAACCATTAGCTAAAAATGTCAAGTTTTGAAGACAGTTTATGAAGAGGCATAGAAATGAAGCCTAGCTTTGGCCACATCTCCATTTCATCTTTCCCAAGAACTTCTGCAGAGGGCAAGTGGGGAAAATACCCAAGGAATATGAAACGGAAGTGCTAACAACTGTTAGCAATTGTTCTGACTTGGATTTCAGAAATTGTAATCCTTAATTTAATTCTGAGCAGCAGAACATTTGAAAAATGCTGTACAAATTAGGAAAATGTTATAATAAATAAACATCGAAATTTAGTTACTTCAATAATTCTTTTGCACTATCATGAAGTTTCAAGATTCTGGGTCACAGGCAATATTTATGTTTGTGACAGCTTTAATCACAAAACCCTTAAAGATCTCTCACATACTTTTAGCATGCTATTGCAAAGCAAGTACTGCTAGGACATTTTTAATTTGCAACAGACCTTTGAAAGATCTTGCTTATCTTGCTCTGTGTTCCAGTTAGAATTCTACCTATGAAATCAATTTTTTAAATCTGTGCATTCTGGTTTGTTTTGAGGAATTTTATCTGAGGTATCTGTTGATACTCAGCAAGAGGTAAACCTAAGTTACAGCAAAAATTTATTTGGAGATTAAGGAATTTACGGGTAAAGAACTTACTCCAAGCTGAACATCTGAACTCTCATTTATGATAAAGGATATTATGGAGTTAAACTAAAGAAGCTACCTAACTGAAATCCCCGTTATAGGGTAATTATCTGTTCACAGGACAATCACACAAACTGATTCTAATATTTGAATTGTTTTGAGAGCTCCTTTTTCAAATGTTCTTTCATTTATACTATTCTATTTGAGAAATATGAATTAATGCAACAGCTATTTCCTTTGTCCAACCTTTTTTTTAAAAGGAAGCTTGCTAAACAGGCAATATCTACCTGTGGCAGGACAATTCAGATACTCAGCATTCTCTACAAGTATTTCTGAAGAGTAACTTTTTTAACTCACAGGTTCACTTAAAATTCCATTCCAGCATTACAATATTTAAAAGTATTTTAGCACAGCATATGCTTGCAAGATATTTGGCGTGCCAGATCAACTAAAGTCACTGAAAAAAAATCACTCCTGAAAGATATCTACTACAGACAGGAGTTGGAGGAACTCAGTCATTCTTTGCTGCACTATCTGGTACTCCAAATACACAAATTTGGTACACAAATATATCTTTTAGTTTATGTAATCTCAGATTACATGGCAGTGTTCCAGAAGAAAGCTATTCCATACTTGACAGCAGGACCCACAACCTGATACTAAGGACTCTCTGCATCTTTTAACTCTCAGGAAAAAGCTCAGTAGCATAAGAAAAGTTTAACAGCTTTGAATTGCTACGTAGCTGTGTAACATCAGGTCCTATTCCAGGCTTAAGCTCTCTGAGCTAAAGCACATCTGTAAACTTCTCACTGACACAGTACCAATCCTGAAGGTCCCCACTAGCAATAGGGATCTTAATTTTGGGAAAAGTTCGTATTTTCAGTCTGTCATCATTGTGTAAGTCAAATGCTACTACACCATCAACAAAACAATACAAGAACTATTTTCATTGGCATCACCAATAACCTGTTCTACCAGTACCCCAACTAAACCTGATCTCCAGCCTCCTTACGTTTCTCCATCCAGCCCATCTTCCTTTTCAATAATTGTAACAGTTTGATTGAAGACAGCATCTTGAAACACGTTGCCCTAGAACAAAGTTTGCACATAACATTTTAAGTTAATTTCTTCAACACATACACAAACACATACCTTTTTCCATGTCCTTGGAGAAATTCTAGAAAGAGGCCACTCATGCACATGACATTTTCAAGTTTGTAAGTTGTGCTAGTTTAACTCAATGCATAAAAGCACAAATGTTTTGTTGCAAGTACAAAGAACAGTACTGATACTATCAAGATGGTCACATCTAGGCTTCACTATGTTACTTCCTATTACAAGAGATATTACATACAAAGGGTTCTTATTAGGGCTACCAAAACACAGAGGTATAGAAGTCTGTTAATCTTTGACCTGTGCTTGGAGAGAAAAGAATAAAATTGATCTCCACATATGCTTTTGGACAGCCTTTCCCCAGATTGCAACTAATGGCCATTTATTTGCCTTAAGTGAAGTTTGCAGGGGGCACTCATGTTGATTGTAGGGTTTGTTAGCAAAGGCCAGTCTAATAAGCACAATGAAATTTAACTTATTCTAAAGAAAGCTTCACATTTTGGTTGGCTGGGTAGGTTTTTTAGAATGTATCCCACTGCAACACAGTTCTAAGGCACTCCAGCTTCCACTGCTGATGTAACTTCAAGTCCACTTAGGCAGTCACTTGCTGTGCTTATGTATCTGCTGATTGGCTTAAATACTACAGAGGCATTCACTTTCTGGAGAGGTACTCGACTAAGTAGTTCCTTTCTGACCCCTCTGCACCAACCAGAACGATTCAAATGAATGAGAGCATCAGGCTTACATTCACATCTCTGTAGTTGAGATTGATAACCAGACCGAAAGGACGACCACCCATAGGCTCAGCAGGGATGAAGGAGTATTCAAACGTGGCTTGTCTCTGTGGTGGAACTACTGTGTTCAGAGAGAGAGCTGTGAAGTTCTGGATGTAAAACTGGTAGTCTTGAGGATACCGGAAAGAAGCATCGAGAGACTCGACAATGAAATCCTCTGTCCCCTTGTTGGTGAAGCCCACCAGGAACTTTACAATGTTGTTCGCTGGGAAGTCTGAAACGCACACAAAAAAAATTCAACCATTAGAAACATCATGCACCACACACAGCCAGTAGTAAACACAGAGCATCCAGAACACACTCTGTGGTTTTAGAGCTTCATTGTTTTATGCACACATTGATGTGGTCTATGTAACAATAAAGAGGATGGTAGATTAGCAGAGGACACTTACCTTCACCTTTCACAAATAAGATGGTTGTATCAGCACTAGGTGAGGCTTTAGGTTCTCCTGACAAGTCTTCTTCCTCTTTTTCTTCTGTCTAAGACAAGAGACTTTTTTGAAAAATCCTATAACAAACAGTGAAGCAGAAACCATGCTTGGTTCATGAGAATCCCATGCGTTAAAGCATGCAACAGTGGCAAGTATTTGTACCCAACCCTGCTCTTGCAGGATTAGCACATAGTCTGTTCTCCCTCTAGATTTGATGAGCATCCTTTTCAGCATTTATCTTTCTACTTGTTATATTTGACACAGTGACTAATCTGAACTACATTTAGCTCTATTGAAGGGTTTATAATCAAAAAGCATCAGTAAGGCTTCTCTTTGCGGGTGGAAGGGAAAGAATAGAATAGAATTTAAATGTTAAGTGTTCACATCTAAGACATTTCTAGTTAGAAAACAAGCATTTTCAAAATAAAGACATATTTTGAAATGTTCGAAATATTTTATATTATAAAGCCATAAGACAAATTAGTTACTTTCACTACAGGGAGTGTTTACGGCAGCTTTTAATTCAGTTTTAATTAGTTAAGTATATGTATGCCTGGAAATTGTTAGGCTGTTTGAACTACGTAAGTCTGTGGACTCACTTGTTCAAGTTCACCTTGTGATGATTCACATCAAATTTTGATTTGGCAAATGCAAGCATTAAGGGCTTATTTTCCACTTGGGGATCATGGGATTGTCACCACCCCCACCAAACAAAAACAAGACTGACCCAGTAGTGAACAGTCTTGGCTAATTCTTACAAGTCAGTTGGATCATTTGAATTCAGAGCTTAAACAACCTCCTGAGCAGTGGAAATCCCACTGGATCAGTCATACAAATACCATGAACTGAGGAACCAGAGCTGAGCATGTAGCATCTTGATTCCAAGATGCTATGAAAAACTCTACTTTTTATTTCAGTGACAAGTAAAAGAAACTGTCTAACAAGCATCGTGTTTTGTACCTGACACATAGACTATTTATTAAAAGCAAATTACATCCAAAAGGTTATTTAATAATATTCTGTCAGTACTGACACAGTACACCTTCTACCATTTAGCAAAGCTGGTCAACCATAATTCAACAAGGAACAGGAAGACCCCAGGAAAAAAACCACCACTAAACCAAGAGGTGTGTGCCAGGCACGTGAAGAACGTGAAGGTACACAGGTTGTAAGGGTATGACAGCCTAGGGATTTTATTCTGGGCCAGCCTGAGTGTCCCTACTGTGGTAACACTCAATTATCAAACTGTTATTTCCTGGAAATGGACATCTGAGACTCTGCTGAGGGAAACCTAGCACAAACCAATTTTTTTAACATTTGTCAAGCTGCAGCAAGTGACCCTGAACAGCAACATGGCCATGAGTGTAAGAATTAAGAGTGTAGCAAGCGACAATGGGCTACAAAACAAGGGTTTCAGAATTCATACTGAGCTTAACTAACAACCAAGACTCTCTTGCCCCTTAGAAATAAATACCAAGGAAGCCAGAATGAAGTTCTATCCCCCAATGTTCTTCTCAGTTTACCAAGGTGCAGTTTAAGATGGAAAAGGACTACAGAGGGCTCCTATGAAAATCTGGTTTTCTCACTTCGTGTTTTTTTTGTGACCAACAGTTTTGCAGTGAGACATAAGATTGTCCCCATGTGGTTTTTCAACTGGTAATTCAGAAAGAAAAGATAAACCCTTCCGACACTTCAAACTGAACACAAGCTTAATCAGATACATGGAAATAGCTATCCAAAACAAAAAATGTTAGTAAACTCTTATTTAAGTTATCCAGCTCCAAGCACTTCTTGTCTAATTCACACTTTTGAAGTAACATTCATGTACAATTACCAAGTCTGTTGGTTCATCTTCTTCAACTTCAGCTTCATCATCTTCATCTTCAACTACAGTATCTTCCACAGCTTCCTCATCTTCTGTAGCATCTTGAGCTGCAACTAATAAACCTGAGCCTACCAAAACAAAATGCAAATACAAGAAAGGCTTCTAAATGTCTAGTTAATCAACAGAAAACTAATGTTGGAGGAACTTCTTAAAAACCTGTCCAATACAGTGTTTTGAAGCCTCAGTTACAAAAATCTCCTATTGAAATGATGTCTGTGTTGATCTTTCAGCCTTATTCTTTCTCTAACAACCCTTTCACTAACTCATTTATCTGCCACTAAGCTGAAAACCGAAAATTTACAGCTGGATGACAAAAAGTTCAGCACTCACACAACTTCAACAACAAACACAAATTGGTTTCCTTCTATTTTTGCACAAGGAAACCGATTTACTGTAAAAGCTACTGTTCAATTTTTGAACACATTAACGTATGAAAATAATCTAATTTTGCAATTACAAAACTGAAAATAAGACATTGCTATTGCCAGGAAATTAGTTTAGTAAATTCTCTTTCTTCTAAGACTATCAAGTCTAACATTAGCATGCTGATAACAGAACACTTTGAAAGGTAGCTAAAAAGTTACTATTTTTTGGTACTTATTTTCATTCAAGTTTCAAAACATAAAGAATGTTGTTTTTAGTATGACCTCCTCAATATCACATATATCCATATATCCAACAGAACCACAACATTAGTCAGAAAAGAAACCTGACCTAGAGCAAGGCTCCAAGACAAGTGCAATCTGATAGTCCACTGCCTCTTTGCTTTCGTGGAGCCAAGCCTCATATATTCAAACACTGGGCAAATATGATTAATGAAAATATTGGCCATGGGACAAAGTTCTGTCTTTTTGCAGTTCAGAGCACATGCAAGCAAGGCTGAGATCTAAAACATGTGCACAAAACTACACGTTTGGGTTTTTTTAACAAACATAACCTTTCCTGAATATGAAACAGTAGAAATGAATGGATGATTGATTTACACGGGTGTGAAAAAAGACCTAGCTGCTAGGTCAGCTACAAAATTTAAAAGGAATATTTAAACAGTGTCACGAGAAAAACGAATCCTTGAGCAGGACAAGTATATCCACGGACTTAAGAATTGTCAGTCAGTGCTAGGAAGAGCAAACACAACCCGTCCTCTCAAGTGTCTTTAGAAAGCACACTCAAAGACTTTTACTCGACCACGTGCAATACTTAACCTAAGCCTTAACTACTATGATTTTATTTGCAGATCTTTTAAACTTGTAAGTGTATAAAAAATGTAATTTCTATAAAAATTTTCACACATAAAGATGAAGTTTTTTAAAATTAAAAATGAACAGGGTACAGTTGAGCTATAGGCACCCTTTGCGATCAGCGGCCCAGCACACCCTCAGACCCCTTACGGTCTTTTCGATGGATGTCAGAGGGGCTGATGATGTGGCACCAGCGGGAACGGAGAGCTCTGGGAAGGGACTCGCACACGGTGTGTGCTGCAGCCCACCGCAAGAGCTGGGCGAGAAGCCTTCCCCACCTCTCCTGCCCTCCCAAACTTAGTAGTAGGGAGGCAATTTCCAGATCATGAATCAGATAACGCCACAGCGTAAACAGAGATTAGCGCTCCTCGGTGTCGCCAAGGACACTCGGGGGGTGGCAGCAGACGAGGTGGGAAGGCAGGGTGGCAGCCAGCGCATCTGTTAGGGAATCTGGGAACCAGCACCGCCAGCGAGCGGGGAGCAGGACAAACCCGCTGCCAACCACTTCAGGCGAGGCTCTCCGGCTCCCCCGGGCCGCTGTCACGGCCGGGCCCGAGGCCGGTTCCCGCAGGGCCCTGCCCGACACCGCGGGCCGCTGCGCGGCCTCGCA